>VWZI01016227.1:591006-725339 GCA_013396835.1 Psilopogon haemacephalus
CATTGACTATAGTATTCTTCTTCCTACTACCAGCAATCACCCCACCCTTCTGGTACGTAGACAGCAGTTCCCTCCAGTGCTCTGAAACATAGAAGTCTCTCTGTCTTTTCTCCAATTTCCTTCCTTCAAATTCTCCCTTCACATTTCAGTGATGTAAAGCAGCCAAGATAAGAAGTAGCTGTCTCTTCCCAGGAGGAGACTGCACGGATGTGCAATTCATAAAAACAATTCCTTTTTTCCTACTGTCTTCCTGGAATGAAGTGGGGGGGAAATGAGAAGTAAGTTAACCTCCCTTTTGCCAGCTGTTCCAGCTACTCCTAGCAAAAGAAAGAAAGAAAAGTGTGTCAGCACTGTATTGCTCTCCTCCAGAAGGTACAGAACTATTCAAACAAACAAACAAACAAACAAAACTAAGACAGGAAACAAGGAGGGCTAGTAACTTGCTCTTTTACCATCTGGCATAAACTGTTGTCTTCAGTCATGTTTCACCTAGGTCCTCTGTCACTATTTAAAAATTACAGGAGTGATTTAGACTGTTACCACCATGGTGTAAAAGTTACATTTATTGTGGTTTTGTATGAAGACCAGCATGTTGGGATTTGGGTCTGCAGGGGTTAAATATGTTTGTCTGGAGGATGAGTGTTTCTACTCCTGTGAGGTTCTGAGTAGCTTTTTTTTTTTTTTTTTTTTTTTTTAATTTTTATTGTTGCTGTGGCTTAATGAGGGAAACAAAAGAACTAATGTTTTCTTGGTTACTTAAAGATTAAAAAACAGTAGAAGCAGAAGAGTCTTTTCTCATTTACCGTGGGATCCTAGCTCACGCAGTAGCAGGAATTCACAGCCAAGAACATCACACTTTGTGATGGTGATGCAAAGTATGCAACAAGAGGCTCAGTTCCCATGATTAAGGAATAGGGTTGGATTTAGAGGGACAACTGAATTTAGATGTGCTGGCTATTTGCACTGGGAGATAGTTTTTGGGAATGAGTAAGAAGAAGCAGGGCATCAGAAAGTCTCAAGAATTTCTGGGACATTTGTTACTATAGATACCCTTTCTCTTTCTCAGTAAGTATGGGAAAGAAAATCCATAATCAGGGTTTTTTATTACCATGTCAAGGTCTTCACAGATTGATTTTTGTCATGGCCATGTTCTTAGTATCTTGCCTAGCTGCATTGGTGGTGGCCTAGATTCCAAAATCTGACTGATGTCTAATTGCAGCAGCACAGGAGTAGCAGTAGGAAGAAGCATTCTCCTAAGCTACTGAAGCCAGTATTCTGTGAAACAGTGGACATCAGTAATCACCAATGCTGACATGTTAGGTTTTATGTTAGTGTGGCTGTTACTTACTTTAGAGAATCCTAGGTGTGGTATAGAGAGAAGGAAAAGCATGTATATGCCTAAGGAAGGTAACAGGCATTGGTCAAAAAAGTCTGGGGAAATTGAAATATTATGCTTATCAGAAATAAGAACTGCAGAATAAATATTCTAAATGGACAGTTGGTGCCATGAAAACTGGAAGCCATAGAGAAATGGTCCAGCTGTGTTAAAAGATTGTACACCAGCAGCCAAACTGAAATTGAAACAGAGGTAGCAGCTGATCTGTCATATCCTGCTACCAAGAAACAATTGCCTGTGTGGAACCCAGTTCATCAGAAGAAACATAAGTGTAAGGAAAAAGAGCCAGAAAAAAAAAACCTATTCAACTTCACAGCTGGAAAATTGATTACACTTGTGTGTGTGTGTGTGTAAGTATACACTAAGGAAATAAAGAGGATGAGGTTTGGAGTAAATGCCTCCAAGACTTGTTTTAGCATCTTTCCAGTTCAGTTACAGTGGTTCCAAAATCTGATGACTAGGGAGACCCTCTTCTTACCTTTCAGGATTCAGAAGGGAAGAGATTGCAAACTAAGCAATATAAACAGAGTGGGAATTTTCTGGGGACTGTGAGATTCTAGTTACTCAGTGCTCAGACCCTCAAATAAGTGCTTAGTGAGATCTATCTGTGAACAACAGCTGTTACTCAGTGTGACTGATTTGAAACCTCATTACTGATCCAGTGTGTGCCAGTACTGTCACCTTTTAATCAAAAAGACCTGGGCGGGGCAGGGGCGAGAGGCAGGAAAGGATGCAGAAGGAAAGATAAAGTCAAAAGTCATCAATGAAGCTTTTTTTACCACACTTTCAGCACTTCAACCATTGAGTGTCTTTTTAAAAAGTGAATGGTGAAAGAGATGTCTGCTACCAGAGGAAACACAGCAGAGTTCTTCCAGAAACTTAACTGCATTTGAGATCTATCCTGCTCACAAAATATGTGTAGATACTGACTCTTCCATGATCAATGAAAAGAAAGATGTGGTTTTTCTATTACCTTCTGATGCTTGAAAATGAAGCTGTGGCTTTGTGTGGGAGAGCAATCTTGACAGTGATTGAGCCATACCTGTGGCAGTGATTCACTGGCATCCTGATTGCTCAGTCAAGGTGTGGAGAGTTGCTTTCCTCTACTAGGCTTTGGAGTTCAGCAAAGGTTTGCATCTTATGTCAGGTAAAAGCCACAGGAGTTTTGTGTTTCAGAGCTTAGACAGGATTGACCACTACCCTGATAAGGTGGTATCTGACACTGACAAATTCATTTCTGGTCTCTAATATGAAGATCTATTCGCAGCAGAGGCAGGAGAGAGAATCTGTGAAGCTTCAGGGAGTCAAGCAAGGAGCTAGAGCTTCATAGAATGTCATAGAAAGCTACTTTATGACAAAGCTGAATGCTTACATCCAGTCTGTTCATTGCAGATTTATAATTCAGAGTTCTAATTTCTGGATTTCTAATTCAGAGTTATTTTTCCTGAGTTAGGTGGGGCGTACAGTTTATACGGGAAGCATGCTCTAAATAAATCATCAGTTACCAGACACTAGGAGCTTGATGAGCTTGATGAGCCCTGTGGGGTTCGTCCTACCTCTTCTAAGAATCAAGGCCATCTCATTTTGGATGCAGTTAACTATAGGTGTGTTCCTTACTTTTATATTTGTCTATTTTCTACTTTTTACTTCCAAAACATGAACATTTTTTGATTTTTATAGATCTAGTTGCAAAAAGACAAGCATATAATGAAAAAGGATGTGAAAGAGAAGCCAAATGGCATCACTTAAGTCAGTTTAAAGAAGCTTGATATTTGGTTGTTTATAATCCTAATATGTTAGTTGTTTGTACTGTGATAAGAGCATTTTTTTGTGTGGAGACTGAGCCACAAGACTTATTGCAGCAATGCAGACAGTGTTTGTCTGTTGGTTAGGGAAATGGACTCGAAGGCAGGAATGTCTTGGGTCCTAGACGAAGCTGATCCCAGTGACTCATCAGGCTGCTCTGGGAAAGCGCATTTAACTCGTTCTGCAGCATCATGGAGATGTGGCTGCTGATCTGACCCAAACCAGGCCGTAAATCAAGTCAGTGGTGCATGTGGGAAATGAGCCCTTTTTTTCATATTCTGGGTAAATATAAATTCTACGTAATCTTCTCCTGAGCCAAAATTTCACTGTGTATTAATATATTAATATTCTTGTATAGTCAGATGGATATTTTAAAGGAAATTGAACCTCCACCCCCCAAAAAAAACTTTCACACCTCCTAAGTAGAAGTGAGTATAAAGGATCAAGAAATATCAGAAGACTATCTGTTTTGGTTTTTTTTATTGTTATCCCAGATAACTTAATTTAGTCATTCCAAGTTTCAGATTTTGACATCCACAGTTATGAACACACAAAATACACATTATATTGAACTACAAATTTTGTCTTCTGAGTAGGTAGCTAAATCAGCTTTTTGGTAGAAGTGGGAAAGGAAATACATCATGTAAGTGTTATGAGAAGGAATTGTAATGCTTCTCCTGTTTTAATTTTTCAGGTGCTCCTCATGTACATTGGGACATCCTATTTGTAAAATCAAAGCACACCAAAAAAAAAGAGTCCTTGCAAGTCCTTTCTCTTCTCATATGAGAAATTATATTAAGATATTTAGCCAATATTTAGTATAGGAGTGAGAAAGTAGATTACTGCTAATAGTCAACTATCCATTTTTATGTCCACAAAGAAGAGATCAATCTTTTCTGTATTTTAGATTACCTGTCTTGACCTCTTTGCAGGTAGCAAAGCTTTCACAGAGGTCTGCATATAGTCCTGATATGTCAGATCCTCTAATATACCTTCTTTTTCTGATATGCCCCCTCTAACAATCTGCTTTACCCAAGGCGTTTTTACCAGTGGCAACACTGATCGGTTTGGAGCTGCAAGGCAAAGGAACAGGGAGGAGTTTAAGTTTTGAAATCCAAACTGAAAAGTGAAATGGGTCAGTAAGAAAGCTAGTTCTCATAGGCACTTTTTTTTTTTTTCTTTTTTGTCTGAAGTAAAAAGGAAGTGGTGGGCGTTGCATCTGACCGAGAAGTTAGCAGTAAACACTTCCATCATCAAATACAGTTCTTCTTCCAGATTGCAAATCTCTTATCCATTTTTCTTACTTTTAAGGAAATACCATTCCAGTCCCAAGAAGCAGTTCTGAAAAATTGCATAGTAAATTTCCACATTTAATATTTCCCGTACAGTCATTTGTCCAACAGCCAACTCTGAAAACTAAGCCAGGGCATTACACTGAGCTAGACTTACCTATCAACATAGATGATAAAAACACTGTTAGTCAATCTGTGCCATCTCTGATAAACATGCACAAACCCATTTTCAAATCCTGCTCTCAGTGATAGCTCCATACTTCTAGTTCTTGGTATGTATTTCTAATTGCAATTTAGTAAATAATTCTGCACTTAAGAACTTAACTCTCTTTGTGCTGTATTTGATTTTGCGAGCACAGCAAGATTTAAAAAGGCCATTAAAAACTCAACTACCTCACCCCTCCAGGGCAACAACAAAAAAAAAAATTCCTCCCTGGATCTCTGCGTGCATAAGAAGCAGGTCAGCAGGTCATGGCTGAAGAGCTATTCTTCAGAGGAAAACTAACTGACTAATTCAGTGTTTAGATGCAGTTTCAGCCATTTTCAACTAATTATAGAAAACATGAAACTAGAATAAAATCTGGATGCTTGTGCTTGCATTTTGGGAAGCCTTGGCAGCATTGCACTGCACCGAATGAATGCATATGACACAGTCCTTGCAAACAGCTGTGCGGCTGGTTTCTGTCAGTCCCCCTCCCACAAGCAGGGCTAATGCAATAGTATAGCTGCTGGTTCAAAACCAAAAATCTTTCCTGCATTGACAGGCTGGTTTGTTCTTAGCGTAGTAAGCACAGATGAGCTTTCAGAAACACTGGATTCTGAACTTCAGAAATTTGTACTACATTGTAGCAACTTTTAAATCACGAAGAATAATATGTTCTTAAGTAAGTTTCCTGAGTCTGCCAGTTTACGTAGGTGAGTAAACTAGGCAGGTCAAATAACTGGCGTGGTTTATAAATAGACTAAAAAAAAAATAATGTCCATATATAGAATAGTATCCAGACTTTCTATTGTTTGAAGCAAATGATATCATTATTTGGATGTCTTTCCAGAACTGAAAATGACTAGACTTCAGAAACTAAAAGTAGTTAAATATAGAAATCGCTACTTTAATGAGTGGATGCTGTGTTTCATTATTATGCTACCACTATGTGAACAAATGCCTTTCTGTTCCTAGGGATGGGAAGGAGGATTTTGTTCCAGTAATATAAGATATTGGACAAAAGCCAAATTCAGATTAAGGACTGACAGTGTCTTTACCCTCATTCCTTTATGGAAATTTTTTTTGTTCCACTGCACATGTGAGGTGATAGCACTGCCCACTAACTTGTGCCTTGCATAAGCCTTTACATTTGTGCAAATGAAATAAAAAATACACAGTGGTTTACATACAATAGTCCCATCTCTGTTACTCTGAAGGCCACCATTCTTTCACCATGTTGGGTGCTAAATGAAAGTTTGTTTTCTCATAAGTTAATAGACTAAAACAATATGCATATCTAAAAGCATGAATTGACAAAGATGGAAGCAAGTTTAACAAGATACGGAAACAAATTTTGAGCTTGAAGTATAGATTTTCCTTTAGTTACTTACATATCTTCTACCTTCCTCTCAGATCTAGCTGAAAATTCCCTCTTGAACAAAGAGTCAGCTGGCATGAATGAGATGGCTGAGTTCTCACTATAACCAAGGAAGCCCATGGGCTAGCCTTAACTAATAGCAATAAGTAATATACCTACCTTTGCTTACCCTTATTATTGCCTTTCCAGCTTCAGTCTTCCCAGTTATGGGAAGAGTTTTTGTGTTGTGATATAGTAGGCAAAAAAAGAAAGAAAGAAAGAAAAAAAAGGCAGAAAACAAAACTGAAGTCTTTTAAGAGGCTCAGTCAGACAGTAAATGTTATAAGCTTCCTAAATGTAAAGTACAGATATTTTAATAAATGTCCAGGGGTCCTGCCTGTTATCCACAATCCAACCCATAAGAGGAAAGTCTTTTATAGCTTCACTTCTGAGAGGTATAGAATTCATGTTTCCCATTGCTGGCTTCAATGTACTTGCCAAGACACACTTGAGAAGACAAACTCTTCTATTTGTGGGGGTTTTCCTGCAAGCAAACTTGATTCTTAAGTTGCTAAAACTGAAAATAGAATAGCAACACTTCTGTTGTCCTTCTGTAATCACTGTGGGCCATGGATATCAGCTGATGACTGTATAAAGTTTGCCCATTTGAAAGATGTAAGAAATATTTCCAGCCATTGCTCCATGCTCTTCTTTGAAAGATGTAAGAGAGATTTCCAGCCATTGTTGCATGCTCTTCAAGTAGCTTAGTTTGCCTGCAGCATCTCCTCTCTCTTGCTAGTGCACGTTCAAATGTTAGTTGATGATTAAGAGAAAAATCATTCCTTTAGGCAAACCAATCACCTGTCTCAAATAGAGGAGTGCCAGAGGACATCATTCTTCCTCCTTTGGATGCGATTCTGTTCTAGGAAAAACATTCTGCAGCTTAGCCTTCCTTCACTATTATCTCTTGAGAGCTGGAACACATTTACACAGAGACCCATGCCTTGTTTGTTAGGATCCCCCTTTCCCAAGGTATTACTAATTGTTCAAAAGTAAGGAGTGATGGCTTTTTTATATACTCATGTCTATTTTATCATTTGGGATTTTAAAACACTTTAACTAGATTATCTTATTCTCCTGCCTTTCTTAGGATAATGTATAATCTTCTTTGTGAGGGAAAAGAAAGACAAAATGCAGCTGAATCCAACTTCATTACCTGTAAATTATGAGACTCCCCACTCACCCACTTCTTGACAGTAAACTATGTCATGGTTTATATTGCTTGCTCAGAAATGTATTGTTTGCAAACAACCTCATGTTGGGCAAGTGGGCAGGACCCCTGGACAGTTATTCAAATATCTGTACTTTACATTTAGGAAGCTTATAAGACTTACTGTCTGACCTCTTAAAAGACTTCACTTTTGTTTTCTGCCTTTTTTCTTTCTTTCTTTTTTTGCCTACTGTATCACAACAGCTCCTTCTGAATTCCATCTGCTTTGCTGGGTAAATATGCGTTCGGATGAAAGCCACAAAATTTGAAACACTTTTATGAAATGTGAAAAGTTCACAATATCACAAGAGAGGACTTTTCAATTTGAAAATTAGGGTATGGTAAATATTAACTAAAAGAAAGTGAACATGTGCAGTTGTGAAGTTTCACTTCCAAATGAAACTATGTAGCCTTCAAATCAAGACTGCATGCCAGAAAGTTCGTATAATCAAGATCCACAAGCCAACCCATAAGAGGAAAGTCTTCTATAGCTTCACTTCTGAGAGATACAGAATTCATGTTTCCCATCGCTGGCTTCAATGTACTTGCCAAGGCACACTTGAGAAAACAAGCCTCTGTCTGTTGGGGTCTTGTCAGCATCGGAGATTTTGTATTCTCTTGCCCTTCCTTCAGTCACATTGAATATTCCATACGGGCATCTGAGGCCCTGGGAGAAGTTCTGCTTTTTGCATACTCCTCCTCTGTTGACATGCCCTTCAGGACTCAGAACCAAAGCAAGCTGCTGGCTTTCTTGGCTACCTGCCTCCCAGTTTTCTTCCATTGTAAGAGGGAGGTAGCATGTGAAGCTCCACACCAGTCAAATAATTGATTGCCACAAGCAGTGTCGTTCTCATTGCATTGTAAAGACCGTTCTAAGCAATTCATAGGAGACCAGCTTTCTTAGTGTGGCTTGTGGTGAGACTCTTTGCATTCCTCCTGGGACCAAGTTCCTTATCCAGGTTTTTTTTTAATTGAGGGATATGTCAATACATGGCTCCCCCTGCTTCTGATGGGAAGTGTAAACATTCATATGATATCAAGGTCACACACTAAATCATTCCAGTTGCCACACATCCCGTGTAGAAAAGGTTCTGGCTCCCCTTCAAATATGAAAGAAAGAATTATTTCTTAGCTAAATAATTCTCAGAGCAGTTGAAGACAGGATCCACACCCATATCTTTTCCTTCCTCTCTGAATGTGCCAATGGTTTGATTATTAACAACAGGTTATGAATTATTAATAGTATTTTAATGAATATTATTTTTATTATTAATATTTAAAATTTTTGGGAAATTCCCTGAGGTTCCCTGGATGTTTGGTTGACAAGAAGCAATTACACAAAGGTTATTCATAAACACAGTATTAAACAGTCAGAACTTGGAAAATAGGAACCGGGTAACAGGGGAAATTCTAAATACTCCTATGGAGTCTTAGCAAGTACTCACTGATGCAGTAGATACAAAATTTCCCAGCAGAGGAGGAGGAAAGAGTTGCCTTGCTGCTGACTGCTGGTGCAAGCTGCACAACACCCTGCAAACACGTGGCTGCTGTGAAAGAGCTTCGAATAGACCTCTGGTCCTGGTGGAAGGCAGCAGGAAAAAAGGACCAATGGCTATAAATCACCCCCTTAACTACACTACTTTTAAGGTGAAACTGGCCAATAGGCACTAGCATCCATTGTTTTGGCCAATGAATTCGAAGTCCTGTGCCTAGATGTCCACTCTGGCACTTGAGGGGCAGCACAAGACACCTGACTTGGTTATGTGCTAAGTACTTAGCTCTTGGGGCTTTGTTGGGGCCAAACCCTCCATTTTTCTGCTCACATCCATCAACCCCCGGACCTGCAACAGGAGGAGGAGAGCAAGGGTTTGAACTAATCTGGCAGGATTTTATGCCCTACCAGTACAGCCAATTTATCTCTCTCTTTTCCTTGCCAGCTAAGATCTTGAGAGTGGTCTTGCTTCCCAGTGAACTGGAAGCTCCCAGACTGCAAGTAGATGTTTTTAGATGGCTAGTTCTTTCTTTGTCATTGGAACTCTGGTGACAGAACTTCTTCCAGGCCAAGCCAAATGCTGTGTGGTCCAAGCCTGAACCACTGACACTGTCCTCCACGCTTGTTTTGAATGGATGTTTATACATGTTTCTAGAGAAATAAGTTTGGCATCCAGGCAACAAATGTTTTCAACTCTAAGGAGTCAAAATGCTGATTTTGAGCAAATACAACTGTTCAGTCACATTTGAAACTACTGACATTCTCATCTATCTGGTTGATCAACAGCAGGAGTGCCCTGTCATATTCCTATTTTATTTTCTTTCTCCCTTATTTTGAAGAAAGCAAAATATTAATATTTCAAAGTCAGGGCTTTATAAACTGAATTTTAAATGAACATGAGTTTCAAAGGTCAAAACAGAAGTGGAAGCAGAGGTCTGTACTAGAGATGTGGGCTGGGCTGGTCACCAAGGCAGTGACACAGAGGGCTGCCTCCCAGGCATGTCAGGAATCCCCTTGGGGCTTGCAGGCTGAAGTCTGACATGAAGCATCCAAATGTGCTGCTCATTGCCACACTGCAGAAGCATGTGGTGTGTCAGCACCCCCAGTCATAGTTCAGCTTTTCAACAAGCTCCCAAACCTTCTAAAAACTCTCCTGACAAAACTTTGCTGGCTTGGAGGAGCCACTGCAACTGATGAAGAGAACAAATTAAGGCTTGACAGGGCAGAAGTTAATGCACAGCTTTATCAAAGAAAATGTCAGTGTGCAGAATCCTTTGATTTTGTGTTGCAATATTTTCATTATAATTTCCGTAATTTTTTTTGAGCTGTATGTAAGGAAATGGCTTATACTTCCTGGTCTTTCTGTACTCATAGAACTCTACTTTGAGGTCTGTCCTCTGCCTGCTTTTGTTCTTTGTCAGAATACCAATCCTTGAAGTGTAGGTACTTGAATGGGCACGCAGAGATAACGTTTACACAAACATGGCCAAGATTAGTAATAAATAAATCATTAATGTCTGGAAAAGTTTAAAAAGAACTGCATATATGTTTTAGGAGGGGGGCAGTGTTAAGAGTTTGGCTGAAGGAAAATGCATTTAAGGTGCCTTTTGTTGTATAAGGTAAATACAGAAGTAATGTTGTTCAGGGACAAAAAAAAAAAAAAAAAGAAATTTTTTTAAGGAAAAAAAAAAAAAAAAAAAGAGAAAGCAAAAAAAAAAAAAAAAAAAGATTTTGTGTTGGGACACCCACATTTTATGCTTGCTATTTCACATACATGAAAAATGAAGAGGTATTTCCAGTAGGCAAATATATAAGCTTTACAAACACAGATGACACTTACATGTTTTCTCTTGCTTGTGTTTAAATAGTGTTCACTTTGAACATCAATCTTATATTCATTCTAGCACAGTGACCTGATCATATTAAGAGTTGGGGAAAATCCCTCTTCTCTTTTTCCATTTGTTGCATTCTCTTCTTTCTCTGTCCATTACAGCCTAGTTCACAACCAGCTGGTTATAGCTTTTCCAGGGGTAGGTGCATGTTTGATTTTCTCTGTCACAAAACTGCAGTTAGGTCTCCTGTTTCCTAAGAGACTGTGCTGACTGCTGTGCTATTGTATGCAATGAATGGGGCAGAGTAAAGCTGCTTCACTCAGTCTTCCTCTACCCCATCATCATCTACAGCTCTATTTTAGAAATAAAGGAGGTATAACCACATTTTCTAGAAGCTTAGGCACCGTGAGCTAGACACGGGCCTCTATGGAGATACCTAAGCTGGTAAATAAAAGAGGACAGAGAGTAAATTTCAGATAGTCCTCTGTTCTGGATTGCCCTGTCCTGGTGTCTGCAAGGTCTGCTCGAGAGATGCCTAGCTTTGTACACTCTGGACCCATGCAGATCTGTGCCACCTCACTGCAGAGCTGGCGGTCTGTCTCCAGTCCTTCCTATGCGGTAGTTTCTGCCTGTCTTTCACATCTCAGAGCAAGTTGGCTGGAACCCATATGGCTGAGGCAGCACATACTTGTATGTGTGACCAGAAACAAGACTGTCCTCCTGCCAGCAGAAGATGAAGGTGGCCAGGATCTTTTTCTGCCTCCAGGATGAAACGAAAGCTTTGTAGAGGGGTCTTAAACAGCAAATCCAGAGTTCCTCTTTTAGACTGGAGATGTTAGACGGAACTTAATGGTGTTTACACTTTGAAATAACCCAGGCTAGTACTCAGTCAGCTGGAAGTTAATAAATGAAGCTTTATATTTACAGTTTTGCACAATATGCAAGCAGATATTTACTATATATAACAGATATTTACAGATATATACAGTAAATAAAGTAATATAGAAACACCGCACCCCTCCCAGAGATCAAAGTCCCTAAGAGTGGCTTTCAAATGCCCCTGCCACCTTCCCCCTTCCCCAGTCTTATCTCACCATCTGTCTTATGCATCAGATAGATGAAGGTGGATTGGCCAGGAGGATTAGCAGCAGGAAAGAAGTTAGTGAAATTATCCAGATTGTTATGATTATTAATGATTTGTTGTGAATTATTAATATTTTATGAACATTAATTTTTATTATCAATATTTAAAATTTTGGGGAAATTCCCTGAGATTCTTTGGATGTTCCATCGACAAGAAGCAATTGCACAAAGGTTATTTATAAACACAGAAATAAAGAGTTTAAACAGTATAAACAGTCAGAACATGGTAAACAAGGACCTGATAACAGAGTAAATTCTAACTATGCTGTGCTCACAGACATGATAGATACAAAGGTTCCTGGCAGAAGAGGAGGAGGAAAGATTTGCCTTGCCACTGCTGCTGGTGCAGGCTGCAAACACCTGGCCGCTGTGAAAGAGCTGCAAATAGGCCTCCAGTCCCAGTGAAAGGCAGTAGGAAAAAAAAGACAATGTCTCTAAATCACCCTCTTGAATACATTATTTGGAAGGTGCAACTGGCCAATAGGCACTAGCATCCATTGTTTTCGCAAATGAATTCAAAGTTCTGTGCCTAGGTGTCCACCTGTGCACTTGAGGGGCAGCACAAAACACCTGACTTGGTTATGTGCCAAGTACTTAGCCTTCCAGGATTTTTGGGCCAAACCCTCACATTCTGTTCACACCCATCCACCCCTGGACGTTGCTACAGGAGGAGGAGAGCAGGTGTTTGAATTAATTTGGCAGGATTTATGCCCTACCAGGACACAGATCCAGATAAGAAAGGCAGGGAGATAGAGCCATGCAACAGCAACAACCACGGCCCAAAGCCATCTGACTTATCTATATTTGGGTTACAACTCTTAAACAATTTTTTTCTTTCTCAGTAAACCTGAGTGAGGTATCATCATGAGTGTTTTCCTTTCTCAGCCTATAGCCTAATTTCTCATTCAAATCCTCAAATTAGTTCAAACCAGCACAACTTATTAAAGAACACGCCACTGTTATTAGTATTAATTCACAGCTACATCACTGCAAGAAACACTAAATTACAGTTCTATTTCTTATTGCTAGTATTGCTACAAAGTTACTATAAAGAAATCTTCTAAATCACACAATAGTGCTATTGAATTGCAAATCTGTTGTCTTTCCTTCTGCAGTTGGTATTCAGGCTAAGGCTATCCTTCATTACAAGTTTATCCCTTCTTCTCCAACTTTCCACATTAAGCTTTTCAGGAGCATGCCTGATGGAGAGTGCTATAGATACTTCCAAAGGGGCTTCTGCATTGTATGCTAGCAAAATTTAAACTGGGCCTTTTGTATTTTAATTGTTGACTGATACATGTCTGTTTGATTTTCCTTCACCTCAGTTGTATGCCCATGCTTATAATTGTTTCTGATGAAGTTTTACTATGATACTTATCTTATTTTTTAACATTAACAAATTTTTAAAACTCAATGTTTTATACTGTAACTTCCCAGTAATGTTAGATTAAATAGTAGTGACAGGATCTGCCTTCGATAAGTTATAATCACTCATAAGTAATAAAGTAGAAGATGCTAGATTTTGCTAAAAACTCCCCTAGTCATCCCATAAACAGTCAAAAAATGAAGAAGAGGAAATCAGGCAATAGAGAGAGCCTAAGTATAATCCAGAAGAGATATATTAATGCTGGTCTCAAATGTTCTCCCATTATGTTCCTTACCTTTGGGGAATCTTCCAGATTTTTCCCTTCATTATCTGAAGAATTTATGTGCATAAAAGGATGTAAAATGATAAAATTAAAAAAAAAAAAAGCTTCCTAAAATTGTGGAAGAAAACAATTGTGTCCCCACATTGGCTGCTGGTATTGTTACAGCATGCACATTAAAATGTTGGATGGTGGATAGTACACAAACAATAGACCTTGAACTTCTTCCAGTTGAAAAAAGCATTAAAAGTCCTTTTTTTTTTTTTCTTCCCACAAGGGAACAAATATCTGCCATAGTTCTGATTCATGCTCTATTTTCTCCATAGCAACAGTTTAACAAATTTAGTGTAACAATGCTAATTAATAAATAAATAAACTTCTTGTTCTCCTTGTCATTTTCTCAGTAAGCATAAATGAAAAATCATATGATAAAATTACTGCATCTGTCAATCTGTTACTGCTAGTCTGGGATATACTGTTCTTTACAGGTCCAAACAAAACAGGTCTCTACAGCACTTCTTAGCACACTTCTCAATGAAGATGTGTCCTGCAGAGGAATGTGTTCACACAGGCCACACATCTACACAGAGTCCATAAAACTGAATAGAATTATTCTTGATTTCTGAAAAATGATTGAGAGGAAAACTCTGTGAAATGAAGGGACCTGAGAAAGAGATGCACATTTCATGTGCAGATAGGTTGATAAGGGAAAATACAACACGGAGATAGTGAGTTTGTGGCCATCCAAGTATTTAACTAAAAATGAAGCAATCTGAGCAAACTGTTGGAGTTTATAAAACTATCTTGTTTTATTACTTCCTCTAAACAATACTCTCAACATAAAGCAGAGTTCACAACATGGCATAGAACACTGTTACATCTATGAATTAATTTCCTGAATCAAATATATTTTGGTACCTAGGGGCATGGTTTCAGTTCTGTGAATTTCTTTTATCAGTATGAAAACCTACTTGTTTCATTAAATTTGAGAATTAAATATAAAGCTGAAACAAAAGTAATTTAGTATGTAAAAATAAGAACTCTCTCATGATAAGCATAAGAACTTGTTTTGGGATCTGCTTGTCATAAGATTGAGAGCCTGTTATACAAATAAGACTAAGGGAATATTTAGACAGTGCCTGCTCATACCTTTTATTCATTTAGATCCCAAGGAAGAATCTAAAGCCTAAAGCTATGTTTTCAGGTTCTTGGTAGGTAATAGAAGAAGTGGATACCTGAAAAATGTGATCCATCAACCTCAGGTGTTGAGCAGGGGATTGCTTAGAGCTACATGAAAAATGCTAAGCCTGGCAATGTTGGTTCCTCTCTGGTTTAGTTCCTTGGTTTAGGGCTAGGGGCAGAAATGGCATCATCACTGCTTGTTTAAGCAACATTATAGCAGTTCAGAGCATCCGTCGTGTTTTGGGGACTTCTTTATACCTATGTCACCTCTTTTCCAAGCTATGAAGGAGGCAGGAAGGGTGAAGGGACCATTCATTCCTGCGGCTGCACAACTAAGCATTCAGAGTTCTTAGAGCCAGGAAGGGAGCAAGTGACATGGAGCCTGACTCTACCCTACAGCTGCAGTGCCTTGAGATTTTATCTAAGGAGTGGTGCATATGAAAATAAGCAGCCATCCTGAACAAGGCTGTAACTCCAAGGTGTCCTTTCAGTAGCCACTAGACTTCAGTCCTCCCTGTTTTTCTTGTAGCTCAATTAATTATTTGCTGCAGGAGAAACCATATTCAGAAATACTGATAAGAAATCCCCTCCCCCTTTCCCAGTTTACAAGGCTGATGGGGCACTTTCAGGGATTCAGTACCCTGGGCTTAGGTGGACCACAAGCTGTTCTTTACTAGTATTCCTAATTATTAAGTTACAGTTATAGAAGTCACAGTATAGCATGAACAGCATCTCTGCTGTTCAGGTTTCTGGACAAGAGTGACTATGGCTGCTGCATTTCATGCAGGCAGTGTGTGCTAGGTGTAATCTGAGCTGGCCTGCCTGTTGATGTCTATCCAAGTATTTTCATGGAGTGGTGCATATATTGTGATCCATGTATTTGCGACCCAGACCAAGGTGGTTCTGGACAGGCTGGAGAGATGTAACTGCAGCTGTCTACTTACTCTAGGCCTAACTTCCTGGTCACAGTGGTTGGTTGCTAGGAAATTTTAGGTGCATCCAGAATAGGCAGGCATTGAAGAGGAGAGGACAGGAGTTTGGCTTATGATTTTGAACATGATATCTATGTCTTACTTTATGTCCACCCATAAGTATTTTAAAATATAACAACGATTTAGAGCATGCATAGAAGGATGTGTTTCATTGTGACCTAGGGCTTAGTCCATGTTCCCAAAGAATCCAAGCAGCTGCGCTTCTGCGATATGATATCTGTTGCATGTGTCAAAAACATTTGGTGGGAGATTGCTCAGCATGGAGGTGCAATGTTTTTAAAATGTGGATGGAAATTAATAGAATAACATTATATTTATTGATGCTGATCTCCAAGAACTGGAAAACCACTCATGACTAAGCACAGTTTAAAGAGGTTTCAACTGAAAATCATAGATCTGATTATGGCTTTAGCATGAGCAAGTTCCAAACAAGTCTGCTGATCCAAGTTTATTGTGCTGTGACAGGTATTGTAGCTGGTACCTTTTAACTTTCATTTTACGTGTATTCTGATTTGCAGGGTGGAAAGAAATACACAGGACCATGTGGAGGCAGAGACTGCAGTGGAGGTTGCCAATGTTTTCCTGAAAAAGGAAGCCGTGTAAGTAACTCTTTTCCTACAAAACATTCTTGGTGGTACCAATTCAGTGTTGTTTGCTATGGGTGGACTTTCATCAGACTAGTAGGAGTATTCAAGTAATTCTTTTTTTTTTTCTCAGGAAAAAGGTGGGATTTTTTTCGTCTTACTTTCTCAAGAACTTGTAGATTTGGAGAAATACTTTGTTATAAAATATAACAGATCTCTCAGAGATCAGTGCCAATATACTTAATAGCCATGACAAGATGATTGGATGAGAATTTTAGGGATGCTGTATGCTAGAACATAGTTATATTGTGTCACAGTCCTGAATGAATATAGACAAAATCACTCAGTAATATTCTTGAACTCTTGGAAAAAAAAAAATAAAAGGATTCAAAGATACTCCATAAATGTGATTTCCATTAAAGCAAAAGGAGACCAGGCCTGAAATACCTGAAATCCCTGTTAGAAGGGAACTGCTTGGTACTTCTAGGGTTAGATTGTTGCTGATAGTTTGTTCTTTGTTTTGAGGAATAGCAAGGAATGAGGCAAAGGAAAGCAAATAGGGTGGAGGGGATTAGCCACCTGCCACAAAGAGCTCTGAGAAATAGGGCAGTTCCTATCCTGTATGGCTGGGAGCCCTGTCTGGCAGGCACCTTCTGTACAGCTTGGTCTTCTGCAGCTGAGACAGTGACTCAGCCTTTTCCATCCACCCATCTCTAAGAATAGGTTAGGCAAGAGATGTGGTGGCAAGTCATATGCTCATTCTGCTATCACAGTCCTCATAAGATTTTTCAGTTCTCTGCCTTCCCTCCACACAGCAGGCTGTCAGTTCCCATTCCCATCGCATTCCTCAAGCTTGACTCCACGTCTGAACAGAGGAAGAGGTAGTAGGAAAGTCACAGTGTAGGTGGGAGGCAAAGAACACTCTTGTTTACAGCAGAAGTCCTGATGTCTCTGTGGAAGTCAGATGATCCTGGGGTTACCGTGCCATGAGGACTGTAATGGTTATCCTCCCATCCCCTGACCATGATCCACTTATGGTCTGCTTTCCATTATAACAACCTAATGGCAAATTGTTGAAGCTGAGGACAAACAAACCCTCCCCAGTCACAACTTCTGGTGAGACTCTCTCCAGCTGTTGCTGCCTTACCCTCATCATCCAGCACATGAAGTTTGACAAGAGCCTTCTGCCACTTCCCTACAAGGGTGCTGAAAGTCAAAGCCAATGCTGTATGAAATGGCTTCAAGTATGACATTACTATGTCTTTTTTGAGTAATTTTTGTTGTTGTTGTTCTAAAAGCAAAACATGGGTGTACTTGTTCCCCACAAAAATTCTTGAAAATATCTGTTGCAAAACTACCAATCTTTGTGAGTGAAATAATTTTCATCTTCCTTAGTGCCTTAATAACCTTTCATTTCAAGTTGCCAAGACTGCAGGACAAAAGACATGGCTAAAGAGAAGTAATTGCATAAGTTATAAATGCTGAAAATGTCAAAATTACCTGAGTAGAGAAGTGTTAAGTGCCACTGACACTTGACAAAATGTTAAAACTACCAGAGTCAAGTGCCACCTGTGAGTTGTTTAGTGTCTAGATTGGGAGATAAGGGCAAATTTTATGCACTTGCTTGCTACCCTCACTCTTTGATTTATCTCAGGAAAATAAGTAGCCCCAGTAACTAATCACACTGGCCTCCTTTTAAATAGACATGAAAAAAAAAAATATAAAAAAAGAATGTTACAAAATATAAATTGTATTTTTTTTACTTGTGGTTAATTGTGCACAATGTGAAGGAGTATTGGGGAAAGTGATGTGAAGAATTTTAAAACACTTCAAAAACTCTATTTGAACTCTCTGAAATGATACACCTCATTCTGAGTCAGCATACACTGCATGTATTTTTTGTCTGCTGGTCTCTTCAGATGTCACAACCTCTGTTAAACATCTGGTTTAAGGAACAAGATTGGTCTTTAGAGACTAGTCAAATTTGGCATAGCTTCTGGTCTCATGCTAATCCTCAATGGGAATATTTATTTTCACAAAACCTCTATAATCTGGCACAACACACATTTTCTGCTTGAGGTGACTCATTACATGCACAATAGACATATTGCGTGTTTGCACTTGCAAGAGTGCCTGAAGCAGTCTGTCAGTGCCTGCTTCTGCAGTGACTCTCCATCTCAGGACAACAGGCCTGTCCTTTGCGGGGCATTTGCAGCTCGGGTGGGAGCAGCACTGCGAAGGGTCTGCAGACACCTGTGAGCCCTATTATCCCCTGAAAAGACCTGCCTCTCAGAACAAGAAAAAAAAACCAAAAACTTTATTCGGATTACTGCTTCTGAATGCGTATCAGAAGCTGTGGAATGAAGTAAATTTTTTGAGTGGTAAATAAAGTTGCAAACTATGGAAATAGAAGAGATCTGAAGAATGCCTACCTTGTATTTATATGTGCTTCTACTTTATTTTCTGTCATTGCATCAGTTACAATCTTAAGTCTTTATTTGTCCTCATAATGCAATTACTTTTGTTTTGGAAAGAAGCGTTTTAGAGAGTGTGCCCACTGATGTCTTCTGGTGGGCTCTATGTCAGAGGCAGAGGCACTGTCTAGCTGTGTGAAAATACAGCCAGGTTTTAATCTGTGCCACGTCTCCAGATGCAGGACAGCTGGAAGCCCTGTGCTACTGCCTATACTGCTTTTGGTTCATCACTGATGAAGCTAGGCATGAAAGTACAGGAAAGTTGAACCATGTTCCATACAGTTTCTAGGGACAAAAGGCCACCTGTCATAAATTAGTGCAGGTACTTAGCAGGCCTTCTGGAAAAAGAGACATGTTTAAAATTTTTCCTCCACTCTTTATTATTTGGCTATGCTCACCCTGCAGCTTTCCCTGAGTTCAGACACTGCTTGATGAAATCCAACTGGGACAGAAAAAAGAAGCAGCAGAAGCTTCGTTTGCCAGCTGAAGTGGTGGGGGAGCTGCTGCATGTGGGCAAAGGCAGCAGCTAACCTGCAACCCTCTCACCTCTAATTACAGCTGCTCCCAGGACGCTTGTGGAAGGCTCTTTCTGCTTCATTCTGAGTAGAACAAGTAGAATTCAAATGTACTGAGAATCACAGGACATTGCTGATAACCACATTGGCAGTTTACTCTGTTACTTGTAGAAGTTTCTCTAAAGGTGTGTCTTTCTTGGGCCACGTGATCCTCTTGAAGTTCCCACCTCCTGTCATGCTTTCGAGTTAACACCTTCAGACAGAAAAAAGGAACTTCTTCCATAAGCTAGGTTTTTATTTAGTGCCTAATGACACTGTAGTGTTTCTTATTTTTCACTGCAGAGTAGTTATTTTACTTCAACCTAGCTGCATATTTACTGTTTGCTGGATATGTGCATCCAGTCTATCGAATTGTACATTGCCAAGCAGGTGGTTGGAGCTGGGGTTACAGGAGCCAAGCTTGGGCCTCACCCTTATATTCCCTTCTCACAGCTGGCAAAAAAATTGCAGTGAGAATCGGAAGTTCTTTGAGAATGTCCAAATCTACATGAAAAGAAACCACAGTGTAAGCCTTGGTGGAGTGCACAGGGTGAAAACGGAAAGGAAAGGCAACAGACTCGTCTTCTCCCTAAGATGAGACAGATTCATTTTCAATCAACCTCACCTCATTATCAACTCAGAAGACTTTGTAGAAAGTGGAAATGAGTAGAAATCTTTTTGATTTTTCTGTAGAGTGAGAAAATGCACTCTATTGAAATTTCACTTTGTACTTTCTGTCTGAGTCATGCATCTAAAGCTGCTCAAGCCATTTAGACATTGTTTCCGCAAAGGACTGGAATAATGGAAACTATGAAATTTAAAGACAGCTTCATATCCCCCCATAAAGGCCATTTTTGGGGAATGCCTAAACATTCCTTTTTAACCAAGGCTAACATGACTGTTCACTATAAGTCCTTTACAGATATCTGTTATATTGCCTTTGGTAATGTAGTGACTGAGGGTAAGCTACTACCAATTCACCTATAATCACTTCTGTCTGCTTTTTGTTACTATACTAGTGTGTGGTTTCTTCTTACAAGCCTTTTCCACACAATATTACATTTTAACATATAAGCTATCGCTAGAAGATGGTTTTCTTCATTATTAAAAAAAAATCAACAAAATGCAACACAACGATATAGTCTAAAGTAAATTCCATTCATCTCTCTTGGAGAAATCAAATAAAATCATTTTATTAACTGGTAGTGCAATTTTGAACACCACAATTAACTGGCTTCTAAACAAGTAAAATGGCAGTAGTTTCTTTGTAACTCTTGGTTAGTGTAAGTTGATCTAGCTGATGAACTCTGATATTTTACTCTATTTTTATAAAATAGAACTAGGAAATGTCTTTCTAAATTAGACCAGTAGTTCATCTGTCCCACTACTCCGTGTCCCACACTGACAACAGGAAATGCTATTTAGGAGGAGCACAGAGGTCTAACAACTTTCCACAGTCCATTTCCACTGGAGCCAAGGTCACATTATTAGAGACTTGATGTAGTTACATGCTCCTTCAGTGTCTGTATTTATCCCCGAATTTGTCTAATCCTTTCTTCAAGCTGTGGTAACTGAGTCTTCACAAGTCTCTGTGCTGCCAAGACATTTACTACTAAAACAGTACAAAATCCCTGTCTGACCTGTTCAAACCCAGTCTGTTTCTGTTGTATAGAATCATAGAATCACTTTAGTTTGGAAAAGACCCTTAAGATCAAGTTCAACCATCAGCCTAACGCTGCCAAATCCACCTTTAAACTATGTCCTTAATTGCCGCATCTACATGTCTTTTAAATACCTCCAGGAATGATGACTCAATTGCTTTCCTGGGCAGCCAAGTTTGGTGTTTGACAGTCCTTTTGGTGAAGAATTTTTTCCTAATACCCAATCTAAACCTCCCCTGGCACAACTTGAGGCTGTTTCCTCTTGCCCTACTTCTTCTTACTTCATCAGGTACACTCTGTTTCTAGTACTGTAAGATCTGGAAGGGACCAGTTTGCCTTCACTACTTTCCTAATTTTGGAAAACTCACATATTCCCTCTCAGCTTTCTCCTGTCCAGCAGAAAAGTTGCAGTCTTTTTAGGTTCTCTGTTGAAGGCAACACTCCAACCCTTAGTCCTTTTATTCTTCTCTTTCTGTGGGAGATCAGACTGTGCACAGTTCACAAGATTATGGATGCAACAAAGTCTTAGCAACAAAATGACACCCTTTGTTTTCTTCTCAATAACATTCCTTCTGGCCCCCAGCACTGAAGCCTGTCTGCCCACCTAGTTTGGTGAGGTCCTACTAAATCTGCCAGCATGGGAGATCACCAGATCTCCCCATCCTCCACCACTAGCGTAGCATTTAACAACCTGAGAGAGGTTAGAATCATCTATAGAATTGGATGTTTCATGGGTCAGTCCTTTCTTCAGCTCACTGTTGAAATCTTCACTAAACCATTCCCAACACCCATGTGTCTCAGAGGACTCCATTACATCTCCGTTTTAAAATGAGACCATCAAACACTATTCGTCTTATCCTGTAACAGCCTTCAGAAAGACAGCATTTCTCTTCCAACCCCAAAGGAATTTATTTTAATAAGTGCTGATGAAGTACTTTGTCAAAGCCATTTTGGAAGTCCGCATATATTATGGTCACTAGGGACTGCTTTATCATGAATATCCTTGTGCTCATTTATTGTATTCCTTGATACAAGGATTACTGTACTTCCTGGCCAGGACGAAAAGTCAGACAAACTGGCCCACCTTTCCCAGGATCTCTTCTTGGGCCTGTTTTTCATATGGGAACATGGTTGGTTGGTAACAGCCTGCTGGTACAGTGGCAGTTTGTGATGATGGATTGCAAACCTTGGCCAGAAGTGCTACAATTTCATACTTTAGTTTTTTCAAAAATCCCAAGTGAATGTCACCCACTCCTGGTCACTTAGTAACACCTGCCTTATCTGGTTTAGCTACTACTTCCTTTATATTTACCTGAAATTCGTGTGGCTCAAGGAATAGCTTGGATTTAGGACTTTCTCAGACACCTTCAGCAGTAAAGACTTAGTCGACGAATTTACTAAGTTTCTCTGCTATTGCCTTATTGTCCCCAGATGTCCCTTATAAGCCCTTGGCATCATGGTACTCCTATTTATTTCCCCTGATGGCTTCATGCTTTCCTTTAAACAACTTTTTAGTATCATCTTGATGATCTTCTGCAAAATATTCACATTCTTTTTTAGCCACTTGCACTTTACCTGTGGGTTTTTTAAATACTTTTTCCTGTTCATTTAAGTATTTTTTTTTAATTCTAACCTTTTTGCCTACCATAGCCCCTTAAGGTTCTTTTATGAGCTACTCAGTGTTTTTATTGCAGTTTTACTTCCTTTTTGATATGTGACAAGTAGTTTACCAGGACTTTGAATACAGTATTTTTTAAAAGCCTTCAGGTTGCTTTAGGCTTCTTGCCTTTTTGACTGCTTTTTTAGGTTTTCACCTATTTTGTGATTTTTTATGTATTTCCCCCTCTTGAAATTGAATATCTGTGTGATGCATTTGTTTGGCTTATTCCATTCCATTACAGCATTAGATTCAGCTATGTTGTGAAGCTATTACAGAGCAGTTCTCCTACTAGTAGCTCTTAAATCAGATGCTATGCAGCACTCAAGACTTAACACAGAGCAGTGTCCTTTCTTGCAGGTTCCAGGGCTCACCAAGCTAAGAACCATCCAGCTACTCTGTCCAAAGATTTTACCTCCTTATCTCATTTGGATGAGGCACTGTGCCTAACAGTGCATTGCTAGCATTACTATCTGGCCTCTTTTTGTGACTCCATAGAATGGCTTAAGTAGGAAGGAACCTTAGAGATCATCTACTCCCACATCCCTGCCATGGGCAGGAACACCTCTCAACTAGACTAGTTGAATTCTCTAATTTAACTGAGTATTTCAAGATCTGCATCTTTCACAAAGGTAGTCCTAAATATAAACCAAGCCCTGCCTTTCTGTTATTTCCACCCACAAGGATTCCCTAATCCTCTCCTCTCCAGTACATTTTTTTCTGTTACGCTTTAGTTTAGCCATCACTTGCTGTGCCATTGCTCTTACTGTAGTGTGTAGACAGCCTCACAATTCTGTATACCACTGGTTATCCTCCTTTGACCCGCATGAGACACCTGCTACACCAGAGTTATCATTTGTTGCTAAGCAGTATGATTCCATAATCCTGTTTTTCAGATCTCTGACATTGCTGTGGAAGCACCTACCAATTTTTCTCTTTCTCTGTTGCAAGCACCAGTCAAGTGGGGTTGTAAATGGTGTTATTTGCCTTCCCCATTTTTGGCATTTATAATATTTGTTTTCTCACTTGACTCTTCAGGAATGTATAGAGCATTAGCTGTGTCCCCTTGCTAGGTTACTTCAGTCTGAACCAGGTGCTCCACCATAGTTTGTCAATCTTCCCTCTGTTAAAATTATTTCTTCGTGAACTTCTTAATTTTAATTTTCAGTAATAGCAATCTTGTTCTGTTCTGACTGAAGTCCAACCCATTCCTCCTGTGCAGGTTTCTCCTATTCCCAGGAGTTTGCAAGGACTGCGCTCTCCAGTAGAGCATCCTTGATTTAAGTCTCTAGGACATTCCTGCTCTACTTTTCCACATAAGTGGTATAACATAGATTGTGACCACTGGTTTCTCCCTTCTAACAGGAAAAATAACTACCTGGGATTCTCATGGGCTCTGCTGCCTTTGTATTCAGCAGGCTCTTCAGTCCTCTCAGCTGCTTCAAGCCCAGCTCTGTGTTTCAAGTAATCAAATCTCCCACCACTATCACCTGTTTCATCCTCTCCTGGGAAATGCTGCTCTAGGAGCATACTTATGCCAGCAGATCCGTGTTGGAGTTTATCAGAGATTTGACTTCTTATTCCAAGATGTTTATCCACCTTCCCTCCAACTGACATCCTCTGCATACATGTTTACTCTACATCAAGGGGAATTTTTGATAGTGGCCATGTGAAGGTGGCCATATCAGAGAAAGGACTTCTTCAGCACATCCTGGAAGGCCTTGCCTGTGGACTTGTCTCTAGAGAACAAGTTCAGGACTTCCAGCAAGACTAGGAGCTGCAGACACAAAACTTGCCTCCTGGGTCAGCAATAACACCGTGTTGCTGCTCTGTTGCTCAGATTCTGCCTGTATCCTGAGCTTACAATTTGCTACCTCTTGAAATTTTATTTTAGGATGGATTTTCCATTGAGGCATGCTCTACTCATGTTAAGATAAGTAGAAAAAGGGAGGATCTGGCCTAGATGACATGTACCTAGGAGTCATGGTGAGATGGTAAGCTGACCTAAGCCTCTCTGTATAGGCTAATGCAAGCTCCTCTGTTGTGCAAGATCATCCATGGTGAAGGGTCAAGGAACCACCTTGTCAGTTCATACACCATCCAGAGATCCCTCAGCAAGCCACTCAGCAAACACCCAAACATGAAACCACCACCAGAAGAAACCCCAATGATCGTGCAAAACAGAAATACACAAAGCTTACATGCTTTGCGGTGACCTGCCCTTGCTCATCTTCCTCTTTTTGTTCTTACCTCGCTGAGACAGAAATAGTCTAAAACAGTTTTCTGTTTTCTCTCCAGTAATTGCCACATGCAAATCTTTGGGAGTGAGCTTGATCTTGTGTCTTCTGAAGTATTGTCAGATTCTGCACTAGAATGGATATGAAGTACCAAAGAAAGACACTTCAAAATTTCAATATTGCTTCACAGGCCAAGGTTAAGTCTCTGAAAACTTTCAGGAAGAGGAGCTGCTCTCAGAGGGGAGGTTTTTGGAATGGTGGCAGATTTGACAGCAAGATACTAACGGTATCCATTATGCATGGCTAGACTGCACTCTTCTTTTTTTCAACATTGTAATAAAGTCTGTTACAGTACATTAAGATTTAGGCAACTCTTTTCTCTAATCAAAGTAATAGTGGAGAGCAGCTTACTAGTGACTGCAAAAGACAGATAAAGAAGAGTGTTACCATAGAAAAGTGTTTAAGAGATGCAAAGCCAAATTCTGCTTTTTAATGCAAGAACGCAGTTCCCTATTACACACATTTGAGGATACAATTTCACGTGCATGCTTATGTTTATGGTTATACTTTCTAAACACTGCCTTACAACATCTTGCCAGTATGTGTAAGTCCCTAAAGTCTTCATATTGTTCTGTAGACATCTAAATCTTGGACTTAAGGCTTAATTGCATAGAGTGTTATCAGTAAATAAGCCCATAATCTTTAGGTAGCTAACAAAGGCAGGCATGATACAGGTTTGCTTGATAGAACTTGAACTTGAGTCAGTCAAAAACTTAATGCCTTGTTTATGACCTAATGTGTCCTTTAGTAAAAATTGCTTAACCTGGGCTACACTGACTGTCAATCAACCACATAGCTGGATACTTGTGTCGGTTTCTAATTGCTGTTCTTTAGTACATTTGTCTTGACATTTCTCTGATTGAACTATGCATGTTTCCTCTTTATTTTAGCTCTGTTTATACATGTTTAATCAACATCAGATATCTTTGAACTGGTGGAAGGAGGTTAGATAACTTTCCCATGAGCAAGAAGTGATGAAACCTCCTTCCATGTATGCGTTCTGCACAAAATCTCAGATTTAGGAACAGTCAGCGAAAGGTTTTCCTCAGAGTCTGTTTAAAATATAAAATGCAAAATACATTTTAAAAAGGCAGGGTGTTTTGTTTCAGTACACAGAAAAATGCTATTAAATCTGCACACCAAAATCACATTTTCTTTTATGAGCATTCAGGATATTGTAAGGAATATTTTAAAAGATAAACTCAGATGGAGTCTTTCTTTCAAGTCAAACAAAATATGCACATTGATATAATTTTTTTCCCCTCCTCTTTATTTTTTTTTTTTTCCTTTCAGGCATGCAGGCAGTAGTCAGACAGATATTAAAAGTTTGATTTCATAAGTAAGCTTTTAAAACTGTGTTTGCAATCTGAAGAACTACAGTATTGTTAATGCCGTCCCACGCTAACAAATCATGCTTCCTTTCTTTTGCTTCAGCCCTGAAAGCAAAATTCCTCCCACCTCCTTTCAAATCAACTGTACAAGAGTACAAATGGTACTTGACTCAAAGGTAGTTAAAAGGAAACATCCACCTTGTTACTTCCATTTTCAGCTTCACCTTTTAAAACTTACCTGGACTGGCATCTGTTATGTTCAGCAAAATAACTACAGGTATGCAGCATTCATATATACACTGCACTTTCTACCTAAAGCCTGTTGACCTAACTTAGATCTGTGCAGATATTTCTCCTGCAAGGTTACGTCAGAAATCTTTGCAATCTCAGCTGCCGTGACAAGAGAACAATTCAATAGTCTTGGAAAAAAATCAAGAATTAGTGTAATCAATCAAAATTAATACCACAGTTGTAGTTTAAACAAAATTGTGACTGAAGAAAATATGCTGGATTACCTCTTATTTGTAGTGTGGATTCAGCTCTTGTGTTTGAAATTACACCATTTGATGCCTTTTGCGTTACCTACCATAGTCCACCGATTTGTATTCCTTTGATTTATGGACAAGTTACACTCAAGTAAGAACACAAATCTTGTGGCAGTTTGCTAATAAATTGAGAAGGTATTTCGTTGGTATTTTAGGAATTTATTTTGAGAGCAGCATTTTTAAGAGTGTACTTGGCCATCTGCATATCACAAATGAAAGAAAATGGAGAGGAAAAAAGCAAGAGAAATCACAGTAAGGTATCAGGAACCATTCTATTGCCAAAGAAACTAAAAATGTAACCATAGAAAATTTAAATCTAGTGAAGAAATCACAGTATCATAGAATTAACCAGGTTGGAAAAGACCTCTGAGACCATCGAGTCCAACCTGTCACCTAACCCTTCTAATTAAACAAACCATGGCACTAAGTGCCTCATCCAGCCTCCCTTTAAACACCTCCAGGGATATTGACTCCACCACCTCTCCAGGAAGCCTATTCCAATGCCAATCACTCTTTCTGTGAAGAATTTTTTCCTAACATCCAGCCTAAACCTGCTCTGGCCCAGCTTGAGACTGTGTCCTTTTGTTCTGTCACTGGGTGCCTGGCAGCAGAAACCAACCCCTGCCTAGCTATAACCTCCTTTCATGTAGTTGTAGAGAGCAATAAGGTCTGCCCTGAGTCTCCTCTTCTCCAGGCTGAACAACCCCAGCTCCCTCAGCTGCTCTTCGTAGGGCTGTGCTGCAGCCCCCTCACCAGCCTTGCTGCCCTTCTCTGGGGATGCTCAAGCACCTCAACATCTTTCTTAAATTGAGGGGCCCAGAACTGGACACAGTACTCAAGGTGTGGCCTAACCAGTGCTGAGTACAGGGGCAGAAAGACCTTCCTGGTCCTGCTGGCCACACTATTTCTGATACAGGCCAGGACGCAATTGGCCTTCTTGGTCACTTGGGCACACTGCTGGCTCATGTTCAGTCGGCTGTTGACTGGTACCCCCAGGTCCCTCTCTGCCTGGATGCTCTCCAGCCAGTCTGTCCCTATCCTGTAGCACTGCATGGGGTTGTTGAGGCCAAAGTACAGAACTCAAAACTTGGACTTATTAAAACTCATGGCACTGCACTGTGCCCACCTGTCCAGCCTGTCCAGGTCCCCCTGCACAGCCCTCCTGCCCTCTGACAGACTTACACTTGCTCCCTGCTTGGTGTTGTCTGCAAACCTACTGATGCTGGACTCAATCCTCTCATCCAGGTCATCAGTGAAGATACTAAACAGAACTGAGCCTAGCACTGACCCCTGGGGCATACCACTAGTGAGTGGCCACCGACTGGATGTGGCTCCATTCACCACCACTCTCTGGGCCCAGCCATCCAGCCAGTTCCTAACCCAGCACAGAGTGTCCCTGTCCAAGCCATGGGCTGCCAGCTTGGCCAGGAGTTTGCTATGGCAGGCAGTGTCAAAGGCCTTGCCAAAGTCCAGGTAGACTACATCCACAGCCTTCCTCACGTCCACCAGGCAGGTCACCTGGCCATAAAATGAGATAAGGTTAGTCAAGCAGGACCTGCCCCTCCTAAATCTGTGCTGCCTGGGTCTGATGCCCTGGCCGTCCTGTAGGTGCCCTGTGATTGCACTCAGGATGATCTGTTCCATTATCTTGCATGGCACTGAGATCAGGCTGAGAGGTCTGTAACTTCCTAGGTCCTCCTTCCTACTTTTCTTGTGGATGGCCACCAGATTGGCCAGCTTCCAGTCTTTAGAGAGCTTTCCAGTGAGCCAGGACTGTTGATAAATGATTGAGAGCAGCTTGGCCAAATCATCTGCCAGCTCTCTCAGCACCCTATGGTGGATCCCATCTGGTCCCATTGACTTGTGAGAATCCAAGAGGCTCAACAGGTCCATAGCTGCTTCCTCCTGGATTACAGAGGGGTTATTCTGCTTCCTGACCCCACCTACCAGCTCAGGAGTCCAGCTGTCCTGAGGACAACCTGTTGAAAATTGAGGCAAAGAATAATAGAAAGGGTTGGAGGGCAGTAGTGCAAAATTGGTCACAATAGCTGATGCTGGGATACAAACCTTTGGATGTAATTCATAAGCATTTAAAAACATTACCGTACCTTTTTGCTAAAATTGAACACTTTTCCCCCTCCCATCTTGCTATGAAGACCAAGTACTGAAAGTATATTTTAATTTATTTAGAAAATAAGTAGTTGCAGTTAAGCATTTTCATGCTTATCTAATTGTTTCTAATCTTTCCACTCATTCTAGTTAATAGTGTCTGCACAGCACAGTGCTTTCTCATGGATCATTGGTATTTTTGTTTGGTTTTCACATATGACTTACACTTCATTATGAAAATTAAATGTGCTGTCAGGATTGTTATAGTACAAACATACTGCCGATTTGATTAGGTCTTCAGGCTTTGGCTTCTGATGGTCAGACACTGCAACTACTGTGCAACAATATCTTTTGTGCTTTTGGCCGAGTTTTGCAATTTCTGCTTACTGTGAGCAGGAGTTTAAAGAACGTCCTGGGGGGTGGATGATAGCCTTTGCTCTGTAACTGGGTAGCTCACACAGACATCCAAGGGGAATAATCCACATCATCTTTTAGCGCTTAAATTACACTCTAGAGATTGTGAATGATTTCTCATGACATGTATCTGAGGCTTTAGAAGTTTCTCAAATGGCGCTTGTTTCTATATTCTCTATTTTTGTCACATGGGAGCAAGTAACATTGACCCATTTTCTTTTTGAATGCTTTGGTAAGTACCAAACTATTAGTGGAATCCTTTGAGTCTGACCTGGAGAGACCAGGAATGTGGGAATGAGCAGGCTGTCATCAAGAACAGCATCTGCAGAGGCAGACTGAGCCTGTTCTCAGCATTTTCTTACTGACACTAAAGAGAAAAAAATGTTCCTTATTTGCCTCAGTTTGTACATGAGGTTTTCAGCATCTTTGCATAATGAACGGGGCTTTTGGAATATATGCAGCTAGTTCCATTACATTGATTTGGAAAACAGTGACAAGCATTAAAATATCTTACATTTAGTTATTCACTTTGGGAACATGTAGAGGAAAGGTTCTGAAGGGTAGAAATCTGTGTTTTAGGCATGGAGAACATCTCTAGACAATGAGTAACCTGAAAGCCCAAACAATTAAAACATCCATGCAGCATTTTTTCTCCCACAATCTAAAATTATTTCTTTATGAAAATATTAAATTCTGTTGGAATCCTTAGGAATCTGTTAAATTCCTGTCTGTCTAGTACTGTCATAGATACTCAGTGAAGAAAAACTCTTTGGGCTTTTTTTTTAGTATGGGTCAGTTTCTCAACAAAATTTTGTGTGTAATTGTTGCTTATTTTATTAGTTAGAAAAACTAATTTTTGCAAATACAGTATCACTGGTTAAAGAGATACTATCAAGCCTGATAACTTGCTATAAAAACACATTTATATGGCCCTAGGGTTGTTGGCAAGGCATGCTACCAGTGCAAGAGAAAAAAAGAAAGTTCTTGTGATCACTGTCCTCCCAAGTACACACACTGCTTCACTCCATTTAGGGTGCAGCAGCCAATGGTGTCTTTCTCTCCAGTTTAATTAGTAATCGATTATGCCTATATTATTCTCTTCTGATCAAAATGCTCCTTTTTTTCTATATAAACCACCTCTCTCTTTTGGCTGTTTCTCGGTATCTAGATGATCTGCTACTTCTCTATTATTTTTATGACTGATTCCAAACATGCAGCATCTTTTCCTTTGCCATTTCACCAGCCTTTTTGTGTTGAAGGCTTCCTGTAAGAGACTTCCCTTCTTGGTAGGCAGGAAATGGAACGAGGGAAGACTTTTTGTGAGATGAACTCTTCCTCTCACAATGCATGGTGCCATGGCCTTGACAGTTGGCTGTGCTTGGTGGTATTAGGGTGTAAACTCCTTGGGATGGGAACTATTTGCCTGTGGCTCTTTTTATGGTGCCAAGAGCACTATTAGCACTTCCATGTTAGCAGCAGAGATAGCAGCATGCAGAGGGGGAGAGCAACAGCTATTTTCTAGTGGGCAGGGACTCCAGCAGCGCAGGACCCAAAGACACCACACCACAGTGGATGACAAAGCCATGTATGTTCGGTATTCCAGTAGTTAAGGAGGTCATGCACTGGCATGTGGGTTTATGGACAGTGCATATTTTCCACAGGAAACTCTTCAGTTCAAATACAACTGCTCTGCTACTGCAGAGTATCCCATTGAAAGACTACCTCCCTTTCCATTACAGAGCATCTTCCTCCATTTCTTTGACACAGATGTATGGTGTAACACCATCCTGCACCCCTTTCCACACCTTTTCTTTTACTTTATTTTATACTTGCTATGGACTTTGCATGGTGACAGAGATTATAGGGACCATTCCACCACCATCACTGTGCCCTGCAGACTGGAACAGGCTAAATTACATGATCTCAGCATCATCCTTCTTCCGCCCTTCTTCACAGAAAGCAGCTGCAGGATAATGGAAGGGTGGGCTCCTTCTGTGTGACAAGGGACAGCTTGTGGTGCTGTTCCCTGCAACTTCTCTTCCTCACCCTGCTATTGAAGCAGAAGCAGAGATAAATGTGCAGACTGAGGACAGATACAATTGTTTTCCATTTCAGCAAAGCCTTGCAAACCGAACTGTGGAGTTTGCACTGGACTAGCTCATTCCTGGTGTTGCTACCAAGGTCTTGACTGAACTGTACAGCTGCAAGCACATAAAACTGCTCAGTTGTGCCTGAGCTACAGCTCCCTGTGCAGGTCCTCTCTCTCCTTCTCAGCTGGCTTCTTTATTTCAAACAGTTGCAGAGTTGGTTTTGCTAAGTGACATAAGGTTATAATAAATCAAGTGAGAAGATTTGTGCTGTGCTTCCTACTGTACGGGAGAGGTCCATATGCTTAAATTACTTCCTCTGTATGTCAGATATATATGTATAAAATATCTGAAGTCATGTGTAACTGCCAAGATCCTATGGTGTGGTTTGAAACATCCATGCAGTGAGCTCTCAAATGCTGCAGATGTGCTATGAAATGTAAATATAAAATAGAAGAAGGCAGTTTACCCAATTGAACAGCAGCATTAGAATTAGGTAAGTCATAGAGAGATCCAGAAAGCAGCAGAACAGAGAGGGGAGAAGGACTAGATGGCTTTCTCAAGAGGAGATGGAGTTTTATCATCAAAGATGATGGGTGAAAAACATTATGCTCCCTAAGAGGGCAACAGAACAGCCTGAGGAGAGGACACACCTAAGAAAATCACATGGTGAATTGTAAAACTGTCTGGAAAATGTCATCTTAAAATACAGCTGCTACTCACGGCAGATCCTTGGCCACCATAGGAAATTATTCCTACAAAATGAGCTGTTCCTGTCCCTGCAGGCAAAAATACAGAGGAGAGTAAGTAGACCATGTAGATCTGTAGATCCAGGATCATGCATGGGTCTCTGCACAGAGGATGGAGCAGGAGACTGCCAAGCCCCAGTGCCTCCTCCTGTGCTCAGCATGTAGCAAAGGTGCTGGGACAGCAGCAGTCCTTGTCTCTCTCCCCTTCCCTTTTTCCCCACATACTGCCCAGCACAGCTTATCCAAGGTGGTGTCTTTTCTTGACAAAAAGGGAGGGGGCAAATAAAACACAATGCCATTCCCAGGAACAGTACCTAGCTCTTACCACTCCACAACCAAGGCAGGTGCAGCCCTCTTCTCACTGCTAGCCTCAGCACTGCTGCTGTTGGCATCTTGATGAGGAGCTGCTCACTCCTGCACCTCTAGAACAATTTTCTTGGGGCCTGACAGGTGTGTAGTGGCATATTTTCTATCTTGCACAGCAGCTTGAGCATCTCTTGAGAAGGGGAATGGTATGTATTGGAGAGACATTGTTAGAGATGCAGGGCACCTCCATGAGATCAAGTACCTCCAGAGTCTGATCTGCAGTGGTTAACTTCAGTCAAGTGTGCTAGAGAATAGACTTGCTTCTCCTGATTGCTGAGACACCATCTTTTGCATTGTGCCACTGAGGTATTCCAGATACCTGGAAACAAACAGGTCTGTTTGGGTTAGTCTGGATTTGTGGCTACCACCATGGCCAAGAAAGATAGAATTACTTCATGAAGAAGCACCTGTGGGAGGGATCAGAGCGGCCCTGACAGTGCCTCAAGGACCCAACACTGACAGCAAGACGCCTCAGCCTGTGCCCCATCGTTGTACATAGAGTGCAGAGCATGAAACATGCATAGTGATGGGGTCCGCCCCCTCGGGATAAGGAGACATTCATGTCCTCTGCATCTCTCTCCACAATATGTCCAGTCCTCACTGGAGGGACACAAAACTCTCCTACAACAGAGTATACTCTCCTCCTTAATAAAGTATGTATATAGCCACGCACATTGCTATCACAGCGGTCATTTTATTAAGTAACAGATTCTGCTGACCAGTACTAATTGTATCAGTCATATACATGTGATTGTCAAAAACCCTCTTAAATAATTTCATTGTGTCTCACCTAAGTATGGCAGTTGTCCCTTCATCCCTCCATGTTTACCAAAACTAACTAAATGCTGAATACCATTCACAGTAAATGTACTTTTAAAAATTTACAATAAAAATTATTTTTATCTGCTTAAAATGTTCCAACACATCATATACATATCACAGTATACACATCATGTTGTCTGCCAATTCTGTGAGCTTCATGCATTCACACAGCTGCAGTGTGGGTTGCTGTGTTCTGCCTTTTCCCTTTAAGGATTTTCCTTCTCTATCTATTCTTAGTCCTAGGCAGAGACCCATCCTGATTTATATACATTGTGTAACTTAACTGACTTCAAAGATGTTCTGTGCAGTGTAAATCAGAACACCAACTGGCTGAATAAATTGTCCTGCAATAAGGCATAGCTGTAAAGCTAAATGTGTTCCTGCCTTGGTGTACTCAATCAACAGGAGTCCTTTTAATTTTTGTGGGATAAACATACTTCTATGCCATGTATTTAAAATCACTGGAACACTCTTACAGCCATTTGTGAATCCTTTGCTTCAAGAAGAGATCTTTTATGTAGAGATCTTTCATACTGTAAAATATTCCTAATTCTCTAAACAAAATTCTGTTTAAAGTCTTGGAAAGTGTACACAATCAGAGCTGCCTAGCTGCTATCCATGCCTGATGGAGTATAATTTATTTTTTTTCAATTCAGTTAAAAGCATTCCCATAAGGACATTCAATACCCAGTATTAGTTTAAAATCTATTCATGTAGTTTGTTTATTGAAACATCTGGCACAGTTTTCAGAAAGAAAATTGGTCAGCTTGTGTTTTCTCAAGTATTATAATCTATTCTTACCACGAATTTAAATACAAGCCAACCTTGTGCTTACCCCTTAAATAACCATTTAAGTCAAGGAAGCACTTCCTCAAAATTCACTCAGTAGGAAAGCAAATCAGCCCTAGAGTCTATGAATTAGACAGATTATTTAAGCGAGTCCATCATACCCTTTGAGCATGTGTTGCCAATGAATCCCTTTAGCTGCAGGCACATATGAAAAGTTATGGGAGGTATCCCACCCCAGCTGTGTGCTTGAACTGATCACAGCAATTTCCGCCAGACACAATATGATGAAGCCCTGCAGGGACATTTCTAGTTTGATGACTTGTTATCATGGTTACTGGTCTGGTTAGCTTCCAGAATTGAAATTTGGCGAGAGGTAAGGCTTGGCTTTTTCAGAGCTAACTAAACATCTAAGAATTCACAAAAGTTGCAAAGCATGTTTCATAAGAGAGCAGAAACATCACAGGAGGATTTTACTGTGTTTGACCAGGGGAAGACCCAGGTGTTTTAAATCAAAGCTGCAATAGTAACGAAGACATTCCAGAGGGTCCAGAAAGGAAATGCTTAAGCTTCCAGCTCACCCTTCTGTGAGAACCTTTCAGTTTCTTTTAATGGAAATAGGAAATGGACATCTTTGCTTAAATTTGACTTTTAGAGGAGAACTCACATTAAACTATCAGGAGATATTAATCTACTGCTCTCCAAAACAAAATGGCATCAAGACTTCCTTCTTGGAAGTGCCTCCTTCTGTGGGCATAATCAAGCATAAGTTTCCTGGAGTTGGTTAGGGTGAGCTGGAAGAAAGAGAGGGTGGTTGGCAGAAATAAAAATTGTAGAAGTGTACATAGCTATGTGTAAACCAAGCAAAAGGCAAGGCTTTCAAAGAAGCCACTCGCGTTTAGATACTGAAGTGTCATGAGGTAAGCAGAGACAAAGCAAAGAAAATCTCAGTAACAAACTGTTATTAAGAACCAGTGATTGAAAGAAACATTTTGTCTCTTAGCCTTAGCACATACTTTTTTTCCCTGGGAGAGGAAATATTGCACAACCCATAAACACTTCAGGATGCAGGAACATTGGCCAGCTGATGACTGATGAATTTTGTGTTCTTCCAATCTGACTTCTGAATATTCAGTCAGATGAATATGCTAAGAATAAATTTTGATGGTGGCTGTGAAACAATCTCCTGCTTTGTTTACAGCCCTGAAACTTAGGCCAGCTTAGTATATACCCAGTGTCTATGCCTTTGTACCATTCCATGGAGCTTGTAATGGTCTGTTGGCTCTTACCAGCTTTTAGCCTGTCATTTTTGCTCCTCCATGTTTTTTTACGGCCAGAGTCAGATGTGTCCCTGCAATGATGTAATATCCTCTATTGCTGTCAGTGTGATATGTATTTTTATTGCTTTGTGGTAGTAGATTAGGAGCTCAAGTAATAGGAACTGCCTGCTTGTTTGCTTGCCCTTGTGAGCTACTATGTGTATTCCTGTAACCATTTCAGGATGCTGTTACTTATGTCATTAAATTACAAGACTGTTTTATGTGCTTTGCCCAGCACCTGCATGTTGGGATACTGTGCATCTGTGGTGGTTTGGCAGTTCCCCCACACACACACTTTGAAATGACCCAGGCTAGGACTCAGTCAGCTGGAAGTTAAGGAAATGAAGCTTTATATTTACAGCTTTGCACAATATACAAGCAGATATTTACAATATATAACAGATATTTACAGAAATATACAGTAAAAAGGTAATACAGAAACACCACACCCCTTCCAGAGATCAGGATCCCCAAGAGGGGTTTTCAACCACCCTACCACCTTCCCCCCTTCCCAGTCTTATCTCACCATCTGTCTTATGCACCAGATAAACAAAGGTAGATCAGCCAGGGCCATTAGCAGCAGGAAAGTAGTTAGTGAAATTATTTAGATTATTAAGATCCAGCTAAGAAGGCAGGGAGAGAGAGATGCAGCAGCAGCCACAGCACAAATTGGTCTATCATATCTTTGTTTTGGTTCTAACTTTTATATATTGTTCAGTAACCTAAGAGTGAAGTAGAATCAAACTTTGTTTTCAATTCTCAGCCTATAGTCTAATTTCTCATTCAAATCCTCCAATTAATTCAAACCAGCACAGCATGTAAACTAGATGAGATGCCTATGGATAGCCCACTTGCATTTCTTCCTCTGTGTCTTTAACCTGAATCTCTAGATTGCAAAATCAATGTCTTGATATTAAAAGTGGTTAAGCTGTGGGTCACCTGAGCTGTCGTTAGAGCTGTTTTTAATTAAGAACTCTGACTAGAATTTCTTCCTTGGGTGAAAGATAATCAAATCAGAAATTTTAACAGAGCATTCATGAAAACTTCTGAAGGGAAATTTATTTCATCTTACTCCTCCAATTTAACTTACTGATTGTCTTTCAACTAAGGTGGCAGTCACCACCTATTCCTTGCTTGCTTTCCGCACTGTCCTCAGAAGAGGGGGCAGTCCAGTCAGCAGCACCCTGGTACTACTGAATAGCTTATAGTCAGAAGCACAAATTCAAGTACAAAATTCTGACCTGCTTGTTAGTCCTTAGAATCATAAAGTGGGTTGCGTTGAAAGGAACCTCTGAAGATCATCTAATTCAATTCCCTTGCAGTGAGCAGGGACATTCTTCACTTGATCAAGCTGATCAGAGCCCTGTCAAGCCTGACCTTGAATATCTCCAAGGATATGCCTTGGCTACTTCCCTGGGCAACATTTTCCAGTGCCTCGGTAAAGAACATGCTCCTAACATCCAATCCAAATCTACTCTTCTCTAATTTAAAACCATTGCCCCTTGTCCTATCATTACAGGGCTTTGTAAGCAGTCTCTCTCCAGCCTTCTTGTACGCCCCCTTCAAGTACCGGAAGGCCACTCTTAGGTCTCACCACAGTTCTCTCATCCTGTCCTCATAGGTATGGTGTTCCTGCCCCCTGACAGATGGTGTGGGCAGTGCAGTAAGGTTGAAGATGCTTCAACTCTTCAGATTTCCATGTTTACCCTTATGTTAGAAAACTAAACAGGAACATTTCTCATCTAAAACCAGTGACTAACAGTGTTGTGTTCAGCTCATTGATTGTTTTCTGGAAACCATGCTATAGAGAAGAAGCAGATCAAGCTGACTAACAGGTAATAACAATTTATGGGGTTTGGAGTTCAGGATTATTATATATTTAATTCCACGCACCACACCTTTTTCCGATACCACCACTCTAATACATTCTTTGCACATTAGATTTGAAGAATTAAAAGGGAAGAACTAGCAGGGTCCATGTTCTGAGTAGTACAGCAGTGAATCACATGCACTGGGGACAAAGGAGCAATCCAAACAGGTGCTGCCATTGACAACTATAAGTAAAACAAAACAAACGAACAAAAACCCCAACTCATTTGTCTTCAATATTTTCTCCTTTTACATTTTTAGCCAGATCTCATGTGGGTATTTTGGTACCACTGTCAGGAACCCTCTTTTCAAGTACTATAGTAAACTGAGAAATGGCGAGACTATAAATGTATGTGCATTTCCCAGATGAACTGCATTTGCCAACCAGTGCATAGGAACAAAGTGAGTTAAAAGTCAATGCAGAGAAATTCCTCTGAGGATTTTTATTATTTTGGTTTGTAAGGCTTTACTGTAAAATCTATAAAGTATTTCAAACTGTTTTTTTAGTGTCACAAGATTATTTCTATTCAGAGCAAAGTTCAGAAAATTTGGAATGATTAGTATAATTTTTTTTTAACATGTCGTGGATCCTTCGAATATATATATGTATACTTCTTTTTTTTTTCAGAAATGATAGATTGCCAACTTGTCTGACCTCTCAAGAAAGGAAGTTGGGAGGACAGTTTAGTAATACTTTCTTTCATTCTCAATGTGGAATAAGATCAAAAAATACGTATTTTAAATTCCGTTAATAGCCTTATCTTTTCTAAAGCATAAGGTACTGGCAAAATAACAGTGCAAGTAAACATGGCTCTTGATGCACCACATTAAAAAATGGCTTTTGTTTATGTAAACTTTTTTTTTGTGTGTTGTAGAAACTTGTGGGAATAATGTTGTATTAATGGTAGGATGTTGACCTTTTCCAGCTATGGAAGATAGTCTCAGAACAGGATCCAGGAAAAACAAACACGAAAACTACTTAACTCCTTAGTTGTGTGCCTGAAACTTTGTGAGGAAGCATTATTTAAACTTAGACTATTGTACTTAGGGATTATGTCATTACATTAAAGTCACACACATGCACACACACAACCATTTTCAGTAAGCACAAAGTTATCAAGAGCTTAAGGGAACAAATAACTTCTATAAAAAGGAATATTGTTATAATTTCATGTAATGTATGTAAAAATATGCAGTCCTCTGTCATTGTCTGTGTTTTGTCTACATTTATTTATAGTCTCCCAGGTCAAAAGTAGGGCAAATTTTCTCCAGTTTTTAGGGTATACAGTGTAGATCAGCTGAACAAAAAGTTGTACTGAGAAAAAGAATGAAAACAATAAGTTCCCTGTTACTCTGGACTTGAGCTCATGCTTCTCTCATAGGCTAAAACTGTCCTCTCTGATTTCTTAAGTGTAAAACCCTGAAACTCAGGTGAACAACTTATGAATATGACCAGGTATCCTAGAGTCTACCAGCTTACCTTTTAGAGTGCTCTATACCCAGTAAACAATCAGAAATATCATTTGCAAAATAAGTGGGGTTTAGGTTTTTTTCCTTAAAGAGCTATGATTTCTGTGTTGCCTTTAGACTAACGTGTAAGTACTACTGTTTAATTACCAGAAGTGCGCTTTTTTACCATTCTGGAGTTCCCAGGCTGACTGGGACACAACATACTTCAATACCTATGCTGCTTGTCAGTACAGAACCTCAGTATCAGTTCTGCGTAACATGGCAGTATGTGAGAAGTTGCTACCAAAAAATAAAATTAAAAAGTGTTTGCCTGTTACACATGAAGTTGTCCTTGCTCCTGATATGGTTTGGCAGAGAAATCACTAAGCAGGAGGGAATCCTACAACTCACAGCTGACCCTGCTGCAGTGAATCAGCACTGATTTTGGCTCAGCTGTACATAATTCTGATAGTTCAATAATTACTACATGAGCATCTGACTTGTGCCCACACCCAGTGTGTAAGCAGTAATGCAGTGCAGGAGTTTCTGTAACCTCCAAGCAAGCTGTCCTACTTGTAGCTTTGGGCTCTCAGGAAATGCTTCACTTCTTGGCTTAGTCGCAGACTCCTGGTTTGCTGAAAGGGAAGTCATATAAACAGCATCTCTTAAGAGCTCAGTTCACTGTAGTTACCTAAGTAAAATGGATTTTTTTTCAAGTGTTCAACTCTGAGTTGTGTCCATTGTGTGCTCATTTTGGATTATTGTACCTATTTACTGAGAAGCAAATAGCTGGGAGTTAAGGGCTGTTTAGGGAACTTTGAGAACTAGGGTTTAGTGCTGAGTGTCTTTGGAAGATAGGTTCTTGTCTTTTTGTTAACACCACCGCAACTGATGCTCTCAACATTAGTAAAGAAATTACCAACAATTTCTTCCTTCAACCGTCTAGTTTATTACAATGAAAGCTCCCTGAATTGATCAATAGGCATATAGAGTGACTCTTACATAGAGGCCCTGATCTCTTAGAAGCTGTAGATAGTGCAATTAATATTCATTTATTACATTTGACAGGGCTTTTTTTTCTTGTCTATGTCCTAATAAACTGTAATTATGTTATTTCTGCTACTCTTGCCACCTAAGATATGTCTTAACTTTCTCTTATAAACCTCCAGTGATGGAGACCCCATGGTCTTATTTAGCAAGCTTGTCAGAATATCTGAAGTGCATGTGCTGGTATCTCTGCTACTACAACCCACTTGGTCTTTGCTACAGCAGTTTAAGAGAGCTGACTTGTTCATTTATTACTTGTAGGTAAAGTTTTGTGTATTACTAATAATTTTTTTTTTCTCTTTTTTCTCTGTATTCTCGAAATGCAGTGTCCAGAACTAGATTTAGACTATGTGGCCAAGAGCTTATCAATTCTGAGTGGAGCATAGGGGTTGCTTCATGTGTCTTATGTGGTACATAAGTGCAGTATTCAAAAACTCAGAGATGAGAGAGGCCATTAGATGAGGAAAATGCAATTTCCACCTTGGGTTATGCTGTTGCTATGGCATCTCTTCAGACTTGAATCTGGTATTAGACAAACGTGTGTGGATCTGAATATTGCAAGTTCAGTATTTAGAACAACTTCTATTGCCAATTAACTGCTGTTAGTGGGTACTATACATAAAGAATTTAAGCCTGAGGAAGTGGAGAATTATCTCATGGACTGTAGAACTATCTCTGTAATAAATACTGTACTAAAAGGGTTGTGGGACACTGAAACAAGCTGCCTGGTGAAGTGGTGGGGTCACCCTCTCTGGAGAAGTTTAAGGACATGTAAGTTGGGTGTTGAGGAACACGGTTTAGTGGTGCCCTGGTAGTGCTAGGTTAACAGTTGGATTTGATGATCTGAAAGGTCTCGTCCAACAAAAATGATTCTATGATTCTGTGATTGTCAGAGAGTATGGAAGTTCTCTTCTATTGCTAGAAGGTTTCTTCTGTCCCCAGTCACAACCTCACACCATCCAGAAGACCCTGAATATTTCTGGAAAAGTGCCAGAAACTACACTCTGTAGATGGTAATAGGTGGAGAGCATGAAAAGAATGTGACATTCACCAGGAGTTGTGGAAATCTGTGTATACCTCTTTGGCTTTTAACGTCATTTCCCTTATCAACTTTTGGAAGGAATGCTTGCACAACACTATGTCTTGTTTTGATAGCTAAGTAGTAAATCAGAGTAAGGAGGTATTAACGTGTAAGTGGCCATCTGTAATTGCACAGCAGTGCATGGACCCATGATGGTTTCTACACGTGGAGTATGATACCTCCTTGACTCCCTGTGAGTCCAGAAAGTGAGAAAAGCCTGTTGAGGACCGCCTTTTCAAAGCCAGTCAAAACAAAGTAAAAATAACTGGGATCTTAATCAACCCCTGCCAATTGGCACAAATAGACTGGGCACGCTCTGCTGAGGTCAAAATTTTTCTGGAACATATCAGCAAGTGAGAAGTTCATTTGCAATGTAACTATGCCAATGAATAGCCAAAACATAATGCTTGGAAAACTCAGTAGACGGACAGCCCTCTCATTTGTCAGCAGCAATTTTTCCACTGTGCTGAGAACTGTGGGTGGTGTTGGGGGAGGTTGTGGGAAGGTTTCAGGACAGGGGGTCAGTTGGAATCATTTTAGTATGATGAGGGCTGTCTTTTAGCCAATCAGTTTTATGAGTGGAATTTAATCTATACTGGGAGATGAGCTCATTCACCATTATTGACCTCAAATCAGTGTTTATTGGAAAAAAAAAAAAGTAGGATGCATTCTTCTTCTTGGTGGCTTATTCTTACAAAACACAACTGCTTTTTACCACCCAGTGTCTCTTGAAAATTAGCTGTGTCTTGATTTCAGTATGTTTTCTACTTTCTTCTAGCAAAGGAAAAAAATGCAAGCCCTCAGATTAGCTCTTTGCGTTTCTGGCTAATTTTCAGTGACAGATTTTAGAGTATCTCACAGACCATAACATTTTTATCAAAATACTCAAGAGTACTTTTAAGACCAGGTTATTGAGTAGAAGTAAGTGAATTAAACAGCTCATTTTATTCACTCTTAAGGTTCACTAAAACATGGCTGGCCATCCATGCCACCAGACAAGGAATTTCACAAATCTGCATAGTGTTTTCCCACTCTGCTTTCATTGCCTGTTTGTTTTTCTTTTTCTCGCTGACTATCCCCATGCCAACCCCACCCTTCTCTTGGTGCTTTTCTCTTCAGGAATGTGTACCTGATGAACCTGAAGATGCTCTTCTTGCCAAGTGGCTATGTGGCTAGGGGATTTTGGAAGGGTGTGGGAGTGGATGGTGAAGGAGACAGGGGGAGGAAAGTTGTGAATGTGATTTGTCTAGGAACTGGCAGCAGATGGTTGGGACTAAGGCCAGAAGAGAAGATGAGCAGTGGAAAGCAGGAGGGAACAGTGAGCTGGGCAGTAGAGGGAAGCAGTTTAAGCACAGCAGGGCTCAGTGTTGCACAAGAGGAAGATAATTTGGGTTTGTTCTGTGTAAATGTTTATGCTGTGGACATGATCCTCAGTAAGCTGTTGTAGAGCAGAAGTTCCCTGTGTGATCAAAGTTGCTGGAGATGGAGGGAATTGGAGTATTGTTAGTGTTATGCTTTGTTTGTCCAAGGGCCAAGTTAGACTACCAGGTATAAAAATGCCTGGCTCACTCACCGTGGGCAGCCAGTGTGCTATTTAAGTAAACACCTCAATGCCATTTCAGCCTCTCTTACCGTAGGCACTGGAGCACCCAGCTCTTTCTCAGTGATATCAGTGGGGGAACAAGGAAACCTTTTCTGCAGTGTTACTTCAGGGAAGAAGGCACAGCAGTTGAGGCAGAGGGGCATGAAGATTATTTAATCACATCTTGATTTTGTCTGGTCAGCAGCAAATGGCCTTTGTTTCTCAAGTAGTCTTATTAAAAGATGCTTCTGCTAAGCTAGAATTAATCTGGTTCCCAAGTCAACATTTGGAAGATTTTCAGCAAACCACTTAAAAATGCAGTGAGGACTTAATAATATAAATCTTACTTTTGTAAATAATCTGAATCACAATTTTAAAAAACACTTCCAGTGGTGCATTTCATAAAGCTTCCTGGGTGACAGAGGGTGGAATGACAGTGTGCAGTGGGATCCAGCACTATTTTCAGCCATTTTCCCAGGCTGCAGGAAGACTGAGGATGGAAGTGCATGCTTCTGTGGGACAGAAGAAATGACTCATCCATCTTCCTCCTTGAATACTGCCTAGGAAGGACAGCACAGGCTGGTCTTCTGTGTCTGCCCTTTGCTATAGAGAGACCTTTAAAGGAGGTGTGGCTGGTCTCTGCTGGTCAGAAAGTATTTGTGTAACCAGGGGTGAGCCCCACAGCTTGTCCCATGGAAATGCTGCCTATCCTGCTGACTCCTTGAAAGGGAAATTCCTTATGCAAGTGTTTGACGTCTTCTGCCTTCTGACTTGGCTACCTATAGCTCTGCCAGCCATCATGCTGGAGGATCTGCTCTGGGCTGATCCTGTTCTTCAAGATCAGACTTTAAAATGATGAGAAGAATAACTAAGTAGCAGACATTATATTTATTGGTGTTTCAGACAAAACTAATGCACACTGGAAGCACTAATAAAATGAGGAAATTCAAAACTAATGCTAGTGCCACTCTGTAAAGTGCACTGTAGATTTTACCTAAGTGATTTGAATTTAGTTTTCTTTTTAATTACGATATTACCAGTAAGAGGCTCAAATGTGCAATTAAGTTTGTGGAAATATTCATTATAAAGAAATGCTAAACCTCTTGAACTTAACACACATTAAGATAATAATCCAGCTTGTTCTAAAGGAGCATAATGAAGGAATTCAGCAAATGGGAATTACATAAACATCCATTGGTGTTGAAGGACATGATCTATAAATTGGGAGATCGAGAGTAAACAGGAAATTCCACAGAACAATTTCAGGATAAAGAAACTATAGCAGCAGATGGAAAGATGTTTCTGCTGGAAAAGTTTGGAAGTTGGTTTTGATACCATCTGCCTTTTTAAAAAAAGAAACAGGCGTTCAGTATCTGTGTTTTAGTTGTGTATTTCAGCCGAGCGTCAGCAGAGCAATGCTAGTGCCAACTAGAGCAAAATGCTGCACAGCACTTGTCAAAAGTTCTTGTTCCTATATACAGATAACTTTTTTTTTTTCAGCTCTGCACTTGGTCACATTGCCAACTTTGTGGCCATGACATGTAGCCGTGAAAAGCACCCTAAATATGTTAATACATGGAGAAGCATGTTTTCCTTATGGCTAGAGCAAGATAACAAATAAATGGAAACTAGATCTTGCAAAGAAAAACAATTGAAGCATTTATTCATAATGTATCTTATGTACTGTAAAGGAGATGTGGATCATTTTAGTGTTATGCGTAAGGCTTTGGTGATAACTTCTAGTGGCAACTGCACAAAAAGACATGCTCAGTCTTCTAATTTCAGCAGCTTTTCAACCTCACAACAAAATTCAATTTGCTTTCTACAAGGATATTCCCAGAGTTGTATTAACATTCATAGTCAATAAAAATAGACCCTTTCAATATTAAAAAAAAATACCAAAAATGGTCATGTCCACAGATTATTACTATTTTCATGGCAACTACTTGGTAAAATAACAAAAAGTACACAAAAACAACAGAAGAGAGACTAATTAGCAAATAGTTTGAATACTTGAGATAAGGAATCATAATGGCGAGTAGGAAAGAAGAAACCTCACATTTAAGATAGTTTCTCAGCAAGCTGCATAATAATGTCCAAACATACTTCCTTTTGGCACATGTCATTATACACAGACAAAGAAACAGGAAAAGATTTTTTTTTTTTTAGTTCCCTGTGTCAGAAGCATACACTGATGGAGATCTCAGCCATAAAAGTACATTATTCTTATTAAACAGGGGGTGAAAACAGCCTCGGTTTTGTGTGGAGCACTGGAACTGAGAAGGATGCTTTCATGGATCAGGTTCTGGTTTTCATCTGTAGACTGAATCTTGGCTCAGTATTACTGATGAGCTCTACAAATGCCAGTGGACTTGTAGCTGATAAAGAAACATGGCCCTTTGCTATGCAGAATGTGATTCTTCAAGGTTGCTGTAAACATGGCAATAGAAAAGTTGCTCAGTGCAGCCAACATTGGACTTCTCAGTTGTTCTCAGATCTAAATATAGAAAGCTGCCCATATCACATTTCTTTCCCTGGAGGTGGACCTCCAGAGAGAGGAGCTCAGCAGGAGCATGATTAAGTATGGTGAGCGAATGGGAAAGAACTGTGGTTCCCCTCCTCCGCAGAAACAGACACCTGCATGTTAGATGTGAAGAGCTTTCTGCGTGCCTCTGTGCATGTTTGTGTCTGCGTGTGCATGCAAAGCTGCTTACTCATGCTTTTCGCTAAACAAATCGCTCTTGCAGTTACTGTGAGTTTACTGTGAAAAGAATACTTGCCGATATTTTTAGTGGTTTTCTCTCTGATATGAAATAAATTAAAAGGCATAGACTTCTTTAATGGTAGTTCCAAATTAGTATGATGGAGTTACAGCTATTAACATGATTATGCTAGTAGACATTTCAGACATAAATTTGATCTTAATCTGCAAAAAGGCCTTTAGTCACTAAAGTAATGCAAATCATGAGGAAAAAGATAACGTTTTTGCAGCTGCAGGACTTGCCATCTATTGAAGCAACAGAAGCAGAGAGCTGGAAGAAAGGAGATTGTGTCTACTGATGCAGGTGTAAGAGGTTTGCCAGTGTTAAGAAAGCAAGCCATGATGGAGCTGAGAATTAAACTACTCAGATCTACAGAGCCTTGCCATTTTATATTAGCTATGAAATCACCAAAGCGTTCTTAATTTCTGCTTGATTCCATGTAACTCTTTTGTACCAGCTGTTTTTTTAGACTGTTATCTAAATCAAAGTACACTGCAGATTGTCTTGCAGCTAGCTCTGCAGTGTTGTTGGCCCTACAGATTCTATTCTTCCATCTTCATGAGCTTCATTCTCTCCTGGTGGAGTGTGAAGCAACACTGAAAGGAGAAGGAGGGAGGGAATACTTGTGTCTTGTGCTGATATGCAGTAAGGAAACTGATGAGATGAGCTGGGAATCTGCACTGTGTCCTTCTCTGTAGACCAGATTGAAAAGGAGGAGCCAAATTCTGACCTGTATGTATAAGGACTTCTTTTGAAGACCAACAGCAATCAGGACCTCCCCACTCCTCTGTGAAAATTCCAGAGCATTCAATGTGAAAAAATCTGATTTCTTGCCTTGTTGAGACGTGTTTTAAATACCCTGGCTGGATTGGTCTGTAGGGATGCTGACACCACCCTAAGTAAAAATACGCAAGCAGTCTGGCTATGATGCCACAGTAATCTCAACAAGGATATTCTCCAAGTGCTGCTGAACATTAAACCAATCACAAGAGCTCATGTAGGAGGAGATGATTATGCAGTAGCAACTTTGTTTAACATTTCTTCACGTCTGTGGCTAACGATGAGTTCTCTTGTGCGCTAGACACTACTAGAAAAGGGAAGGATTTTGCAGCTCCTGGCACCGCATGTTATATACCAGCAGAAAAAAGCAAAGATTTATTTTTGCTTGCTGAATGAGAGAGAGAATGAAGTGCTGAGAGCTCTGTAACATTTCATACTGTCTTAGATGCAAGGGGCCAGATGAATATTGTTGGAAAGAATGTGTTTATACAAGAATCATATTTATCTCAGAAGCTGGAGTCCTAACATTAGATGAAGCATAGAGTGAAAAAGCTGAGCACATAATAACTCAGCAAAATTCCTGCTCCTGCCATGTATTTGAGTAAGCTTCAATTACTTATTTTTAGAGGATATTTTCAGAACAGCTTGCCTACAGTGTGTTTGCAATAAGCATTTGCATACGGATTGAGAGACCAAAAAAAATGCTCACTAAGAAAGCATGGTTTTCCAACTTTGCTCAACTTGCATGAGACAAACAGTTGCAAACAGTACTCTTTAAATGCATGCATCTGAGGCGCCGAAAACAAAAAGTAATCACCCAGCGTTTTGACAAAGTGTAGGTCTTAGTTTAAACCTTGCACTACATTGCAGGTTGTTGATAGTACAATCTGGATGGATTCTTCAGGGATCTCCGAGTACATTCCCATGCTCTTTGACTTCATTGATTTAATGGTAAATGGCACATTCTTGGAATGCTTTCAGTGGAAGGATTCTATATCATACAAATAGGAATAAGCATTTCAAATAGTTTTTATTTTAGGCAGAGCTGTTATTCCCTCTTGTTATATTAGTGTTGTTTCTTTCATTCCCATGTTATTCCTAAAGCTTGTTATTGTGAAAGATTCTGAGCTATGAGAAACAGGAGTTAAACTAAGTTTTTCTCTAAACCGCTTTCTAAGAAAAAAAAGGGAGACACTGGACATTTTCCCACTGCACATCTGTTAGATGTTAGACCTGTATTTGTTCCCAGTTCAGCTGCACTGGTCTAGTACTGGAGTAGTGTAATTGAACTCAGTGGAGTTAGTCAGAGATGAGAGGGCAATACAGCTTGTTCCAACACACTTACTGTTTAAATAGCAGTGATGGCTGTGTAGTGAAAGGTAAAAGAATCCTAAATTAAGAAATTCTTACAGTGAAAGGCAGAAAAATCTATGAATCATAGAGTATAGGTTGTGGAGTCTGCTCCTCTGCGGACTTTCAAGACTGACTTGGATGCAATCCTATGCAGCTACCCTAGGTGATCCTGCTTGGCAGGGTGGTTGGACTTGATCTCTGGAGGTACCTCCCAACCTCTAAGATTCTGTGATTAGAATCATAGATTGTAAGATTAAAACAAACAAAACTAACCAACCAACCAAACAAAAACAACAACAACAAACCCTACCTGTAAATGGCCAGAAACTGACCGTTAATCAGTGGGAACCTTTTTTTGCATCCACTGCTGCAAGCCAGTTAATGTCCATATTCAGTCTCTCCTACATTTTTCATACCATTTGCCACTAATTCTTTCAGAAATACACACATCTAAATCTGAGTTCTGATTTGTGGCATGTATACCCACGATTCAGTTCGCGTGAAATAATGTAGTGAAGCTACACTATTGGTATGAAGATGAAAAATAAGACTCAATTTCTCTCAATTTTCACTTTTGGAAAACTGCAGCAGAGGAAAGGGAAATTAAAGCTGCTCTGTAAAAACAGCTGAAGAGGTTCCCTTCAATATGAGGAAATCTCAGGCTGGAATAAGGCCAGGAGAGCCAGCCTGGTGAAACTGACTCCATTCAAAGCATAGCAGGTGTAAAAGGCAGGAGACAGCAAGATGAAAACATGCTGTCCTCCAACACAAAAGCAAAGAAACTGCTCTCAGGGGTAGCATATGGTAGAAAAAAATGTTAACAGAGGCAGTTTTGCTAACCTGAAATATTTTGTTTCTAAATAAAGCAAAACTGAGAAAAAAGTGTTAAGTAGCTGAGATGGAAAACTGCATTTACAAAAATAAGTACAGACATGGCAATGCAGTTGTGCTCTAGGCTTGAAGCTGAGATTCCCATGTCTCCTCTAAGTGCTGTAGCCATTCGTTAGCACAGTAGTTGGCTCCTTCTCTCACTTTGACCAGAACTCCCTTTTTGGAATTGGAAATTCCATCCCATTTCCCATCCATTCAAATAATCCTTTCTGACGGATTGGTGTTTTCTACTGAAAAACATTCATTAATATAACCCTAAACAGCTTCTGCTTTAAAGGCCACTTAATTCCAGACCTGAGCTCTCTTTGGACTGCCCTTTGAGTGAGTGGCTTGTGTGGCTTTATGTTTCTAGCTTGGATTAGCCCTGCAGATCTAGAAAAGCTACAAGTATGCAGTGGCTGAGCTTGTTTCACTTCTTTGTTTTATCACAGCAGGAAGTGTGATGAGCTCTTATATGGCCTACTTGGGACCTGTAGGACTAGTAGCAGCACTTAACTGTACAGATTTTTTTTTGGCATTTGTGTCCAGCCTTGAAATACAGTGCTACAGGACTAACTGCAGCTTATTCATCCCTTTACCATCCATGGGCATAACATTTCACTCTGAGCAGTGCTGCTGAGAGCACACTGTATTCCTGTTAATGTTACATGACAGTTTGAGATTTTTTTGGAAACCTCTTCTCTCAGACTGTTTATTCATCTACATTGATATTTGTTTAGAGATATGTTTTACAGTGTACTTGCTTACAAATGTGTCAGAAAATTGTTTGCCAATAAAATCTGGATAAAAGATATTTAGTATCTGTGTATTAGTTGCCAGTAACTTTTTTCTATCCACTTTAAAAAAAAATTACAAATACATAATAATGCAAAAATTAATATATTTCAGCAATGAAAGTTATTTATTGGGGTATATTTAGTTTACTCTGGCTACCCCTTAATCAAAATGAACTAGCAAAACCCCAACTTATTTTCTCCATTAAGATCAATGGTGTGCACCATTTGGGCCTCATTTTCAGGATTTTTTCCTCACAGGAATTTCCCACTCCTGTTGTGGATAGTCTATCTGAACAGCAGTTAAACGACCAGGCAAAACCACAATGATCTGATTATAATTACTAGAAAAAGTTCTCAACTTACTTCTCTATCTATAGTTCCAAGTATTTAACTAATAGCACTACATACAAACATGATTATATTGGTGGATATAGGCAGTGGGCAGCACAGACAAATCTTGGAGAAAGTCTTTGAGAGTGACTCAAAGACTCTTTGCCTCATATGACTGCAGCTTGTAAACAGATTTGCAGAAGGCAGAACAGAGCATGTGAACAGCAATGGAAAACTATCTGAACTAATCAAACTGACTTAACCATGAATGGTCTTTCTGTGGAGATAATGAGGAGGGAATAGACTGGAATGGTGTAGGAGAACTTAAACAAGGAGCTCTGTATTTCATGCTTGTGATAGTAAGTGGCCTTGGGACATTAATTTTTTTCATAGCATTTATGCTTTTTTTAGTGTTGTGGTGTTCATGCAGGGGATTGAAATTAGTGTCTCCTGTTGTTACATGAATTACACATAACTGTGTAAAGAAAACTGAGTGCTGCATACACAGTATTATTTTTGTGTGTATGTGTTTGTGGAGCTATTGTAGATCAATAACATGGAGATCCACAGTCTTGTTGGGCAGCACTTACCAGAATTATGGATGTACAAGTACTGGGCACTACCTTATTCATAGAAACATAGAATCATATAATCATTGAGGTTAGAAAAGACCTCTAAGATCAAGTCCTATCATCAACCCAACTCTACCATGACCACTAAAACATGTCCTGAAGTGCCATGTCTGTACATTTTTTTAATGCCTCCAGGGATGGTGACTCCACCTCTTCCCTGGGTATCTTGTTCCAATGCCTGACCACTCTTTCAGTAAAGAAGTTTTCCCTAATATTCATTCAAAACCTCCCATGGCTCAACTTGATTTCTCAGTAGAGTGGCACTGAAGACCCCTTTAGGCAAGGCCCCCAGGAAAGGAAAATCTCCTTTGTTTATCCCTTCCCTTCATCCTCCCTAGAGGAAATTCACTGAGAAAGTGGTACAGAGATGGCTGTGTTGTATGCATCATTTCTACCTCCCAAAGAAGGATGAGGAAACTTCTCTGGCTGATGCTGTGAGAAGCAGCTAACGGTTTGGAGCAACTTCTTTCAAGCTATCCTGTTAAATAGACAGCATCAAAAATCACTGGTGTCTTTTTTAGAGTTTGACTGTCCCACCAAATTCCTGTGGTACTTAAGAAGGATGATGAGGAGAGTAGCTGCTCTGCACAGCACCCATCTGTCTCTGAAATAAATTCATGAGCATTGGCAAATAAATTGACTTAGACTTAATTTAACCAGAAACAACTCATGTTTTGTATTTTTTAGGCTGAAATAGAAGTGCAGTGATGTATAAACAGTGGCTTCTTGACTTCTGGTGTCAGAGTCCCACTAGGAAAGCCTGTCGGTGACTCTTCCATGTGCTGCTGCAAATCAAGAATATTCTTTGGTGTGGAAGTGTTGCAAGAGTCTCTGCAAAATTTAATCTTTAGAGAAAGAAATCTAAGTACAATATTTGAAATGTTCATGCCATATCCTTACTACAAATAATTATTCAGTGTTGTACCATCTAAGACTCCCAAAGGTTAAATAGGAGTAAGAAGAGGAGCTTTAAGAAATACTTAAAATGGCTTCATAGATTTTCAGTCACTGCTTAGAAAAAAAAAAAAAAAAAAAAAAAAAAAGTAGTTGCTGTAGCTCTTAGCAGCTGAGCTTGAGTGAAGCTCATATCATACTACGTTGTATTGAATACACTATTAAAGCTACCTGAAAAGGAAGGCATATTTTGAGCCATACTTTGAAGGTCATGAAATGGCCATTTTTCAAGTCTCACTTAGTCCATTCAGTGGCTTCTAGTGTACCTATGGACTATAATTTGGTGATAGTCAGTTTTGCTATGAGGACTTGCTGGGGCAATTCTCAGATTTCTTTGACTTGTGTCCACTCAAAATGACCTGCCCTTTTGTGCTTCAATCCTCACTGTGTAATTTGTCTGATATGGAACAAGGCATATTGATTATAGGTAGCATCTGATCTTTTCAACAGTGTTTTTTGACTCATTTTCCAAAATTTAAGATAACTATGTCATCACTTCTTTAAATCCGGAACTGATACTAATGCATTTTACTCAACACACACACACATACATACATTTTCTGTTAGATTTAGGGGGAAAAAAGTCCTTAGTAATATAAAAGTATTTTAAATGGAATCTTGCATATTTTCTATTCAGTCTCAGAGATTTAACTGTTTTGGTTTTTTTACTATGAATCTCTGGCATGGTACAAGAAGTCCTGCTTCTGGGTGACATCAGTTGTCTTAAATTTCTTGATTTTCTTTTTCATTACAAGGATGGAAACATGCCCCTTTTTTTTTTTCTGTCTCCAGATTTTCTGCATATTAAGATTTGAATTTGTAGGCAAGAGTTCGGTCTAAGGAGGACTTCCACAGAAATCTCATAACTACTTCACATATTTTATTTTTTTTTAATTTATGTTGTAATGTGTAATCTAAGACATCTGTATCTCCAGGTCTAGAGAGGCCTTTGTAAATAATTAGCATTAATTGGGAAATTATAATAATTTATCTTTCTCTTCAGAATAAAGTAGTTTTATTGAATGCTGAAAGGAAATGGGTTTGATTTTTTTCCCTGTCCAGAATCTATCATAGTTAATAATCCAAATGCTTTCTCTGTGATGCTTCATTAAAATTCTTTGTGACTTGAGTAATCCCCATGGAGCTGCTAAACTCTTATCCTCTTAGAATGCATAGAACAGTAGGGATTGGAAGGGACCTCTGGAGATCATCTAGTCAAACCTCCCTGCCAAACCAAGTTCACCTAGGGCAGGTCACAGAGGAACATGTCCAGAAGGGTTTTGAAAGTCCCCAGAGGAAACTCCATTACCTCTCTGGGCAGCCTGTTCCAGTACTCCATCATCCTTACAGTAAATATTTTTTTTCCTGATGTTGAGGTAGAACTTTCTGTGTTCTCCATCTTCTCAAAGTATCTAATATGTGTGTCTGTGTGTATATATATATGTGTATGTACATATATATATATATATGTATACGTACATATATATACACATATATGTATAGTCCACAGACTCNCAAACTTACACTCTGAAAATTCTTTCAGCCTTATTAAGACAAATTCAGTTATAATCTTCTTTTCATATATGTGCTTCAAAATCTGTTGTGGGTTTCTCAATTGTTTGTAACTGGCATGTGGAATAGAAAGAGAATATTGCCCTAACTCAAAAATATTCAGAGAAATCTGAGTAGCTCTATCACCTTTCTTTCGCTGACTCTTTTAGAATCTCTTTCACTTATTTCTCATGTCACAAAGCAAAAAAAAAAAAGTAAGTCAGGCCATGTTCAGAAGAAAGTAATTTTGTTCTGGAGAGGGCTCACTGATGTATTTGTATGAAAACAAGTAACAGCACAAATCTGCACAGTCTAGTTTAGAACCACAAGGTCTTCATAAACCAGTAGAGTCAGTAGAGGGCAGGTCTGGCAGGGTTTTAGCTGAAGTTACTAAAGCATTTCAGCACTGTAAGCATAGCTTTGCTCATAGTACCACACCCTTCTAAATTGTAAAGATGCTGGAGAATTAATTCACACATACACAAAGATGTCTGCAACAAGCACACAGCTACTATATCCGCAGGCAGATAGATATAAACTTCCATCTTGGCTTTTGTTTATAATAAGTGTAACTGTAGCCGAATAGATCATAGTAATTATCAGTCTTGGACAGTGAGGAAAGTATATACATCACCTCATGTCAGTGACTCCTCCCACTTAACAATTTTAAAGAAACTAGAGTGGTTTATGGCTTGTGTTAGACACAGAGATCTGAAGACAACAAACCAAAGGAAGAATACATACAAACACAGAAAAATTCTGCATACATCATGGAGAGGAAAAAAAAAAATCTAAGACACAGACCTGGCAAACAGCTAAATTGCAGGATGTTGAGGATTTTGCACATCAGCTGTATTACTGCATTTCACTGAATGACAAAATGGCTGAGGTCGGAAGGGATGTCTTAAGACCATCTGGTTCAACCATTCCTGCTCAAGCAGGGCCAGCTAGAGCAGGTAATTTATGGTTAGTCTGGGTTATTATCCAGGTAATTTTGGGGTTATCAGTCTCTAGGCTGTAGTGACTCATTTAGCCGTCTACATTATCACAGTCTGTATTGAGCATGGTAGTGCTCAATGATGATGTTGCTCAGTTTTCTTCAGGACCTATCAAAGAAACGCATTAAAATTTCCAGTAGCTTTTGAAATCAACATTCGAGATTATGAGATTATGTGGAACTGCCTGCTGCTGATATTACCCAGAACATCCTTTCCTGTGAGTGATGAGAGTTTGGAGTCTGCAAAAAATATGTGGGCACTCTTGGCCCACATTATTACTACCTCAAATTGAGTGTAACAGAAAAACTAGATACATATGGAGACCTATACTTTTCTCTTCAAGTTTATATTCTGCTCTTCCAAACTGCTGTCACAAGTTATATTCAACAGAGAGACAACTTTTTTCCTGATAGGTGATAAAGGACTGTGTCCTTCAGGATTCGAAGGTAAATATTTTTTATTGTCCTTCCTGGCTTCAAGGTAAAAAAGGAACAAACAAATGAATGGGGGGGAAAAAACAAACAAACAAAAATGAAGCTTGTGTGGGATCACAGAGACATCTCCAAATAATTGGTCGCTATAATACTTTCTCCAGATCATCATTGCCAGCAGGTCAAGAAAGGTGATTCTGCCCCTTTGCACCACTCTCATGAGACCCCACCTGGAGTGCTGTGTCCAGTTCCAGAGCCTTATTACAAGAAAGATCTGGTTGTGCTGGAACGTGTCCAGAAAAGGGACATGAGGATGCTCAGAGGGCTGGAGCACCTCTCCTATGAGGACAGGCTGAGCGAGTTGGAGTTATTCAGTTTGGAGAAGAGAAGGCTCCAATGAGACTTTATTGTGACCTTCCAATATCTGGAGGGGGCCTCCAAGAGAGCTGGTGAGTGACTTTTTAAGGTTGGAAGTAGTAATAGGACTGGGGGGAATAGATCCAAACTATAGTAGGATAGATCTAGATTAGATGTTTGGAAGTTCTTCACCATAAGAGTGATGAGACACTGGAACAGGTTGCCCAAGGAGGTGATGGAAGCCCCAGCCTTGGATGTTTTTAAGGTCAGGCTGGATGGGGCTCTGAGTAACCCCATAGCAGGAAGGTTGGAGCAACATGATCCTGAAGGTCCATTCCAACCCTGACAATCAGTTAGCTTGATGTAGTATTGTCAGCTTATGAATTTTTTCTGTGAATCTGGACATGGAAAATACAGGAACCTTAACTGTATTATATAAATGACAACTGATGATCATTATCAGTATTTCTATTTACTATGCAAAGATGACAAGACTTTTCATGGATTCCTTAGATTATTTTTTTGTTTTGGAGAAAAACCCAGCATGGTGCCAAGCTCAGTTTAAAGACTGTCAAAGTGATTGTGTTAGAATATTTGTGATGTCACCACACTACATCCACTGGAAAGGCTAAGGGTTCAATTAGCTTCAGAGCTGACTCAACAACAGGGTTAGCAGAGTCACAGTTGCTGAAATTTCTAGAGCAGCCACATTGATCCTAGCATCAATTAGCAAATCTTGTAGAGAAAACAACTGTGCAAACTCCATTCAGATGATCTCACACCCCCTCACTGTTCTAGAGCCCCATCTGTCTAGAAGTGTTAGGAGAAAAAAATTTTTAAAAAAAGTATCTTATTCTCATTCAACAATGATTCTTCATATTGCCTCACACATCTGCCTTAAAGGCTCCCCCATCCTTCCTAATGGTTCAAAGCCAATCATCTGGCCTTGCTGGGAACTCAAACGTTGTCCCAAACTCTAAATTCCCATGACCGGAGTGTGAGGGTGTCTAAGGTCTGCACTGAGTCCTTTGTACATGCTGCTGGACTGTGTGTTCTGGGCTCTCATGTGGAGAGAATCTCTCAGAACATAATTTACTAAAAAAGTCACAGCCTCTCTAAGAGAATTGGATTCTTTCTACAGTTAAAGCAGTTAGTAGTAACTTGTGTTTGCATCATCAAGTCAGTTTGGATAGCTGTTTCCACCACAAAAGAAGTAGCTATGCTTCGCTTTAAAGAGAAGAGGAACGCAGAATGGGAAAATTGGCATATGATAAACTGAACTCCTGCAGGGGTTTTAATTTTCACATACTCTTAAACTCTTGGAGCCTGATGAGCTTCATATTTTGGCCAGTTGCACAATTTTGAAATTTCAACAGTGAGGGGTTTTTGGACAGGAAAAAAATGTTCTCACAAATATGAAAAGTGACCAGATGTTACTATTGGGTGCTTCCAACGCCTACTGACAGAAAACATCTGTATTGAACTTCCTGAATTTTAGGATCTTGAGAACACTCCCACACACGACTGAAAGCCATTTGAAAGCAATTGGGCTGGCAGATCAGCTTTCGGGTCGATGACTGAATGTTCTAAGACGAGCAGGTGCTGCTTGTTGTCTTGCTTGAGGAGCCCGGCCGGCCAAGAAGCAACAGCTCTCTCACCCCCTGTGTTATGCAAGTCTTTAGCATTTTGTGTGAACCGAGATTGAATAGAAGTCATTAAAAGCCTTAAAATTAACTGAATTAACACAACAAAATTAGAATAAATTATTTTGGGGTGGATACTAGCATCTTAGGATTGCACTGCTTTGTATAGTGCCCTGGAAAGTGTCTGGCTTTTTTAATCCTGTCAAAACCCATGATGAACAAACAGAATTTTCGTCTGTTTTGAAAACATACTCATTGTGCTAAAACTCTGTGAGGCATTTGCCCTTCTTCAAAGTGCTCAGTCAAACCTTTCGTAAGTACCATGGCCAAAGTCTACCCTGTTATATGAGCATGATACAGCAACTGTCACAGAGTAACTGGGAGTTCCCTGCTTCCTCCTGCTACACACCCATCATCTTGATATTGGTCTGGTTGTAAGAGCAAATTTGGCAAGATCGTTTTCCTCTCTGGTGGATTTTTCGTTGGCTATCAAACTAGCCTGCTCTAAATAATTATTAATGAATGTTTTGCAAGGATAAGTCAATGTCATTCCAGTGTTCTGTAAAGCGTCATTAGCTCATGATCTCAACTTCAAGTTGATTCAAAGTAACATCTGTCATTTATTTTAGTTAACTCTTTCTTAAAGATAATACAGTGCTTAGTTGGAAGCCTGGGAAGCAATATGTAGTTTTTTTTCTGGTGCTGTGGTTGTCTTAGGCTGGTACTCATAAGTTGAACAAACATACAGTGAGTCGCTCCATTAATTGCACTTTCACTCTTACACTAACCCAAAGCATGTCTATATTGCACAGTGTCAAGCCATCTCCAGCTCTGATGGCTCTGAGATCTGAAGATTTCCCCATGATCCCCTCACATCCTGCCACAGCCTCATAGCTGTGATAGAAACTGAACTAAGAAGCTAAGTAAAAGCACTAGTATTTATGTGGCTCCTAGCAGCCTAAAGAAACATGTATCTGACTAGCCAAAAAGGAAGCAAGATTTGGGCCAGATGATGTACTTGGAATAAATGGCAATACCTTAGAGCACACAGCATTAGCATCTCATCAATTTTTTTATACTGAAACATTTCTAAATTTCAAGAAAATCATACTGGTTTATACCACCAATAGTAAAAGTTCTGGTATGTGCTGCCTGCCAAGTTTAGTAATTTTATTTAATTTATATCCATCTCCTTTTCCATGCAGCATAATTTTCATGTTCAAGTTTTGAATCTTTGAATTCTAAATGCTGAATCCAAAGTTCTAGCACTTGATCATTTGGGGTATTGCCTTCTTGCACAGTTTAGAAAGCAGTGATATGGAGGTCAACATGTGAGCTCCCTCTTACAGACAGTTAATAAAAACAAGCACATTCAAGGTGCATTTGTTTGACCTAGTTTGAATATCTGTGTTAAGATACATAGTGCCATAATATGTCGCACTCACCTCCTAGGAGCTTTGGGTGACTCTACTGCATATAGACCTCTACACCTGTTCAGTAAATTCAGTCCTTGAAAAAAAGACAAAGCAAGCCTTCAATAGAGCATGCTTACTGGATAGATGTATTAATTTTGATCCTAAATTTCTCAATTTGTCTGAGCAGCCATACTTCAGCAGAGAAGCTGCTTTGGACATTCAGAGCTATCTTCTTAGTCATCCATAAACAAAACCACCCTTCCCTCTGCCCACCTTTTCCTTCCTGGATCTTCTCCCCATTCCTGTTCTCCTTTCCTCTAGTCAATAACCTTTTGAAGATTTAGCACGTAAGTCCTTGTGAGGTTTTGTCTACACTTATCTTTTCTGATGTGGTCCCAGTATTGTTCTTTCTACAGCAGCTCTGCAGAGCACAGAAAGCATTTCTGACATATGTTCCTATGTATTTTGTGACATGCAGAAATTTTTAACTGGTATTTTGGATTATTTGACCTACGTTCCAGCATATATTTTCTTTTATGCATGTTTTATCTTCTTGGGTGACAAAACAAGTTTCTGGAAGATCACAAATTAAAGCAAACCGTGGGAACAGAAAACAGTACAAAATTATTTCATCTACTGTCTAGAGAAAAGGGCTGTGGCTTCTGGTAAAGAGAACTCTTTCATAGTTCTGGGTTTTGGTTTTTGTTGGGTTTTCTTAATGAAGATTTAATGTTTATTCCTTCCTTCATTTAAAAAAAAAAAAAAAAAGCCCCAAAAAACCTCTTCTGCAGGCTGAATCACTGCTCTGGAATTAAGTTAATGTCATTTGGTCACTGCCGTCTTGAGAGAAAATGTCGCATGTCCAGACAATGTAGTTGAAACTTACAGCAAATTGTTAGCATGCCACAAGGCTGAACTAGCCTAATTTTTTAGTTATTTTTAACTTAAAGCAAATTTTTTTTTGTTTACTTTTTGGTACAAACAACAACAATAAAAATCTTCCTAAGAAATGAGAACTAAAGTTTTGGTGGTGTTTTGTTGTTTTTTTTTTTTCTGAGAAAACAAGCTGGAATGTAAAACTCAACTAAAGAGCTTTCTCTGAAGTGGCAAAAAAAAAACCTAAAAATAGAAATAACCCTTAGCTATGCCCTTTTCTTTTAAAGCCTGCTGACTCTTTCAGTGCTACTCTGTGTTTAAGAATTGAATGTCACACAGCTTAAGGCACATGAAAAAAGGTTTGCTTTATTTGCCTATAACATTCAAGTTAGAGCACAGAAGTCCATTCCTTCCTAATGCTGGTAACCACATGATGGCAGAAGCTGATGCGAGCCCTACAGTAAAATTCAGATTCAGAAGATACAGGCCTTTGGCATTACGTGTGAATTTAACATATAGTAAGTCTAGCAACTAGTAAGTTTTTCTCATTACTCTCAGAAGACCAAGTCCTTCTACTACACAAAATAAAGGGTAAGCAACGTAATATGCACTTCAGAAGCCATGAGGTTCAGTTGCATGATGAATTCCATCCCATCCCTTTTGCACTTTCCCAGCTTTCTAACTGCCAGACGTTTTGCAGGAAACTTTCTGCTTTTGTTGCCTTAGACCTCACACAAAGACATTTTGACCTTACCTGAACTCTTTATCAGATTTGCTGAAGGTTATAACATGCTCTGAGGGAGTGCACCTGCAGTGGTCAGGGCTTCATGCAGCAAGCAACAGCTGGTGCCATCTAGTGAGGACCTTCTGAATACTCACTGCAACTCGACATTGATCATCTGTCCTACAGACGCAGAATTAAAGAGACAACTTCATTTAATAACTAAGCCTGCACGAAATTCAGGATTTTTTTCTCCCAGGCAATTTTTTTTTTTCCCAGTGGCTAGCATTAGCTATGTTTTGCCCCTGTGTTAATTTTTTTTTTATCATTCCACAATTTTTTCTGACCTACTTTTTTTTCAGGCAGAATTGCAAAAAACTGTTTAAAACTTGCTAAAACAAAACTCTGAGTTACTGGGGTGGATGGAACCATTCAAGCTATGTTACCAGTGTTCAGCATAATGCTGTCGGTGTAGCAACGTACCAGTGTCTTCTGCACCTTGGTAGATGTTGTGCTCATCAATGACCAGAGCTGAATCTAGTGAAGTTTTGGAAGCAAGTTGGCTTAAACTTGGTTTATTCCAATAGCCACTGAGAAATGCAGGTAAAAAAAGTTTCAAATTAGTAGAGCTGGCAGGAGAGGAAGACTAAGCATGTATCACTGCTATGGAGAAATTATGCCAAAAATAGCCATTTAGGACCCATAGAGTCTTAAACTTGTTCTGGAATTCACAGAATCATAGAATTAATCAGGTTGGAAAAGACCTCTGAGACCATCGAGTCCAACCTATCACCTAACCCTTCTAATTAATCAAACCATGGCACTAAGTGCCTCATCCAGCCTTCCTTTAAACACCTCCAGAGATATTGACTCCACCACCTCTCCAGGCAGCCTGTCCCAATGCCAATCACTCTTTCTGTGAAAAACTTCCTTCTAACATCCAGCATGAACCTGCCCTGGCCCAGCTTGAGACTGTGTCCTCTTGTTCTGTCCCTGGTTGCCTGGGGGAAAAGACTGACCCCCACCAGGCTACAGTCTCCCTTCAGGTAGTTGTAGAGAGCAATAAGATCTCCCCTGAGCCTCCTCTTCTCCAGGCTGAATTGATTCTGTAAATAGTTAGCAGACATTGTGCAACAAGCGTTCTGGCATCTGTCCATGCTGGGTAGCCTGGGGCCTTCAGAAGCAGACACTGACTCAAAATGCAGTAGTTAATCCTCCATGTGGCCTGCTTTTCTCTGCTTCTCAAACCAAGGCTGTGCAATTCCATGGCTGAAGCGTTTCTGGCACAACATACACTGCAATCTCTCTTGCTTATTCCCCTATAGTATGTCCAATCCATCAACTTCTGGATTTACCATCCAGGTGGCATGTCCATCCCAATCTGACTTTGTCTGCCACAAAAGGGTTCTTGAGGTTGCTCTTCGTAGTTTATATTTTTGGAAGAATGGAAGATCACTAAGGTTGTACAATTTTTAGTTGGGAACAGCAATTACTTTATTATCCCTACCTCCATGGAAGATGCCTCAGAAAATAAATTGCATCCTCCTCATTTTGACAGCATTACATTTTAAAACTTTTTTATTTCTTTCATGTGTGCCTGTGGGGATGGCCTTTCCTGGGTTAGCACTTTTAATCAGTCAGAAATTGCTCTTTATAACTGACTTTATTCCCTGGTGAGTCCATCTCAGTTCCTGTAGTGGGACTGTGTCGAGGTCCTTGCTGTTACATTCTTTCCCCATCTGTTCTTACAGGGTTTGTTCCAGACCGAGCCCTCTTGCACAAAGTCCCAGCTCTGGCTCGTCTGTCACGGTCAGATCACCCTTCCCACAGGAAGTGAACTTGTCCTTTCACCAATGACCTTTTTGAAATGTCAGGGAATTAACCTCCTTTCTTCTTGTCCAGTATTAAATAAATAATGGCCTGCAAGGATCGTTGTCATGTGGGGAATACTGAATCATCACATTCCATATACCAGAAGCAGTTGCAAAATGGAAGTCTATAATGAAATGTGGAGAAATGGGCTCAAGCTCTGCAGTAATTCTCATTCTGTCTCCTCTTTATGGCAGATCAACAGTGTTTTTCTTTCTACATATATCCACGCCACCAGTAGGTGGATTTCTCACCCATTAGTGGTGATGTTCTTGTATTTTAAAATCTTTGGAGCAGATACTGTCATTTATTGTATCTTTATTTGTGTAACACCTCAAACAATTGCTTGCTCTTAAAAATTACTGCCACTCTTCTCTGCTGGTTTCATTTCCGTGCTGTAAATTTAGCAGTAAATTAGAAGTAAGAATGTATTACAACATGGCCTCTCTTTTGTTCAACTGATCAGAAGGCAACTGGAAATTCAAGTTTAACCTGCAAAACATGATCATTCACTATGGATTTAAAAGTATGTCCAGGACCTTCTGAAGTCCACTGGGACCAATTGGAAAATTCAGTTATCAAATTCAGTCACAACTCCGACGGCATTTTCTTTCATGCACGTCTCATGACAAGCGACAATGTATATACAACATAGCAAATATTTTCTGGGAAGATTTCCTCCAGGCTTCCTAAATTTCTGACCTTTGCTCCTCTCTGTAAATAGCTTTTGCACATGGCTGCGCTGGCCTCATAAATTGTGCAAGGCCTTTTCCAGTCAGCTGAAGCTGCAGGAAGAACAAAGCAGGGGCTGCCTGTTTGGGAGTGTACCCTGACGTTGGGAGCTTTGTAATTCATCTGAACAGTCATGGAAGTTTTGGATAGGAACAAAGAAAAAGCTCCTCGGTAGTCTTCAAGATATCACATCGGCCCACTTTTTTCCTTTTCTGTTTTTTCATGTGCTCCCTCTGAGGCAACAGCATGCCACGCTTGCTTAGGTAAGCCTCTTCACACTGGCCTATAAATGCAGTGATGGGTAACGTGGAGTAATCGTGCCGTGCTCTGGATTTCGGAAGACTTCCAGTTCACACCAGCAAAATGAGAGACCTTCTGCTGGAAAGCAGTGTAGGCCAGAGTGCGTTTGTGCGTTGCTTTTTCATTGAATAATAGGGAGCACCAAAAGAAGTACTTAGTGAGCTGTCTAAAATCTGACAGATAGGGATAATGTGTTTCCTTTGGCTTGTTTGTTTGTTTGGTGGGAGGTTGAGTGGAGTTTTTAACTGGAAACTTAATCCAGACATAATTTCACAGCTTTAGAGAATTTTCTAGGATTTGTGACCCTCAAGAAGCCCAAGCGGAGCAGTACCGTGCATGGCGTCTTTCAGACAGGGGAATTCAGGACTCTAATAATTGAGTCATGCTTCATTTGACTAAACCTTTCAAATTGATTGTCTTTGCTTAAGTGTCTTCAGTGACCTTTACAAAAGAGAGAATGTTCTTAGGTCATTTCCTAATGAAAAAGGGACATACTTGTTCAACAAAGGATCTAACATAAAGGAAGCAGAGTAAAAGCTGACAAGTCTGAGTTAAGGAAGGTTAACGAAGTTAATTCAGTCATCAAGCCAATGTACTAATTGGCTGAAGAATTACACAAACATTGTCATGATATTAATTACTTCCCCAGCTCTGACTCTAAACTGTTCCCCAAAGGATCAATTCTCTTGTCTTTATTGCAAATAGTGTTAAATAACTGTTGTGTCTCAACAAACAAATGATCAAATAGTTGCCAGGAAATCACGGGGAAGGGGCACTGTTTGGAATGGAATGTTTTCCATTCCATGTTTACTACTTTCTCCACACCAGATAGGAGAACGGGACTGGGAGTATGAGAGTGACATTTGATGCAGGAATTAGAGAGATAACCTTGTTCTGTGTAATGCTTCCTTTGAGGTATTGCAGCTCTGCACGGCCCCTGCAGAAAGTCAGGCGTGCATGTGACAGTTCTGACCATAAGCCATATCTGCCTGCAACCTGCTGCCCACAAAAGGGCACTGAAGAGGAGCTTTGCATTACTCAGGTGGATGAGTAACTTTGGGCATTTATTTGACTTCTTTTGGCTTCCAAATACTTCAAAAACAAAGCAGCATCTTCCATCCCTTGTGGAAGTAACTGAAATGTGTTTTCAGAACCTCATTAAATTGAAACTGGAGCAAACTAAAATCTCTGCAATTGAATCTGAATATTTTTTCTGTGCTTTATGCAAGTAAGATAGATACTCATCCATTTTAAAGGTTACTTTCCATATTTGTGTGTATGTTGAATAACCAACTAGCTGAAGTATTTAATTAAGTTTTAAGGCCATATAGCAAGATAGAAATATTTTATATTAATATTTGCACAAGATTGGTACTGCTCTACTAAAAAAAAAAGAAAAGTCAAGAAGAAAGTGATGTCAGAGGTTTGGTTTTTTTTTTTTCTGATATTGGGACTCACACTGATGAGCATTGGTTGAGATTTAAATCACTGTCTCAGTGCTTGTAATCAGCATCTTTCTATTTGAGTAAGGTAACTAAGAAGATTATGTCTGCCGTGAATCTGTTTAGGACAGCTTCATAGGATAACTTTTAGAGATTAATTGATTTTTTAAAAACTGAAAACTATTGATGTAGAGAAAGATGCATCTGCAATAGACACCTGTGGCTGGCATGAGGAAATGAGCATCTATTCATTCAGATGTGTATGCTAATATAAATTATTTTACATTTTATATGTATTCATGTAAACTTTGTTACTTCTCAGTTCATTAACTTGAAAAGACATTGACCTTCTAACACTAATAATCCACATGAGCAGTTTAGAAGAAGGGTTGCTGTATAAAGTTGTATTTTGTTGCAAGCAGAGAAGAGTCACTTTCACACTGATGTCTCATACTTAAATCCATGGTGTCCTTTGGCTATGCTCCTAAACCATCTGCTTTGTCAAATTAATCATAATAGTATGGGAAAAAAACCAAACAAACAGGGGGGGGAAAACATACTGCAAGAGATCTATCCTGGTGGCTTGTCCTGAGGAACTCCATGTAAATCATTCTTCATAATGGCTCATTCCTAGTCTACTTCCAAGAAAAAAAAATTGCACTGACTTCTGTACTTTCTTTGGCCATGTCAGCTTCTCAGTATTGACTCACTTGATATAGTAGAAAAAGATTTAAAATACAAAACCCGACAGCCATTGTGACAGCCATTTTACACAAAAGCAGTGTGGAAAATTGATTTGTTTTGAAAAACAGAAGTAAGCTGTGTTTCAGTCATAATGTTTTGTCTTCAGATTTGTGATATCAAGACAATTGCAGTACAGATACATATTAACTATAGCTAGATGCTGACAATAAACTTTTTGTGTCACAAGTGACCCTATCCTTCAATATGAGAATAAAACAAAATTTGCTTAGTGTCAATAAGGCATTGTTCAGTACCTTTACTACAAATTCCTAAATACAAATACATCAGGATATCTTCAAGTCCATTTCTGTAAGTTCCCACACTGCCCTGATTCACTTCTCCCACCTCAATGGCATTAAATGAAGTTAAACTATTATTCTTCTGGACAGGGATAGCATTCATCTTCCAGCTCTTTCTTTCCAGGCACGGGCAACACTGTAAGTATTTTATCCTAAAATAAGGCATTATACTTTTTATCATCTCTTTCGTATAAATATATATCTGTGCATTCATGCCCAGCTGTAATTCTTGGTTTGTGAGACACTAAAGCTGTTGCAGACTGGTCTGTGAAAAATACAATTGCATTTTTAAAATAATTCATTGTAATTAACTTAATTAGAATGTCTTGGGAAATGGTTCTTTGTGCCATTGAAGCATATTTCTCCAGAAAGGATTGCTGCAATTTACTATTGGTGTCATTAGTGTGCTGCGCAGTGCAGAGCATGCAAAACATATGTGCATTTGGTGACGCTACGTCTGGGACAGGTCTCAAATACTTTGGTTCACACGTCTCAGACATATTGTCACAACTCATTATTTAAACCACCACTGTGTCATTTAATTTTATTTTTTTTCCCCTGTTGAGCCTTGTGATGTTGGCAGTAAACAGGGGATTATTTTTAAACAATGTTTGAAGTGGCCTGAAGAGAGACAAGCCAGCGCTGGAAGGGAGAACAACAACGAAGCCTTGCGTGCGGCTCCTCAACCTATGTAGATGCATGCCCACTGAGTCATTTTCAGCCTCCACTGCTAAATAGAAAATATCATCCCCAAAGAGGCAGAAATTCATGCCATTAAATACTGGGCTCCGTTTGTCAGAAATACACCCATTAAGCAGATTTCACAGTTAAGCATATTTTTCTTGTTTGGAGTATGATTGTTATGTTGTAGGTCAGTGAGAATCACTCTTGAGAAGTCGTATTCCAAAGAAGACACTTTTTTTTTCATAGAATAGCTATGAATACTCAAGTAGTGAAGTTGATTTGAGTGATAATTTCCGTGTATTGATTTTGTCACACACAATGCAGTCACTGTTGCTGGAGTTTCTCTGCATGGTGATTCCAGATGACGTTCATCAAAGGGTCTGGCCCAGTGGAACAGAAAGAGATCCTGTGTTTATTTTCTCTTCAAGAGATTGACTCCATTGTAGCAGTGATAACTAATCCAGCTTCATGCATCACAACTGTTCCTAAATAAATGCGCTTTTACTATTTTTATCAGGGCCAGCCAGGACTCCTTGGATCACAGGGATTCACTGGACCACCAGGATTGATGGGGATCCCAGGAGTGCAAGGTCCCAAAGGTCACAAAGGTGAAAGAGGATATCCTGGAATAAGTGGACCCAAAGGAGAAGTGGTAACTTTTGAATATCAGATGTTTTAGCTAATGAGTAAAATGCCAGCGGAACAGACTTTTAATTGTGCTATTTCACTCTAGGGACAAAGAGGAGTCACTGGATTCCCCGGGGCAGATGGCATTCCTGTAAGTACCCAGTTACCTCATCTATAAGAAATCACCAGCTGCAATACTGCAGGCCAGTTTAAAGCCTTTATGCTTTAATTAAAATTTCTGAGCTAAATTCGGCATCTGCCATATACACACTAAGGACATATACAGAAGTGAGTGGAACTGCAGATACAAAACAAGAGAGCAGAATGTGTGCTTCCTCTCATTCCCTCAGATGATTAAGATCCATGTCCTTTGTCCCATGGAAATATCCCCTTGTAAGTGGGACAAGAAAGGATGGAAATTTCCTGTGTCCCTGGAGGACACCCAGCTAAGCATGTTCTTTTGTAGGAAAGAGCTGCCAGATAAGTACTTTGCATATCTTAAGCTTGTGAGCAGAGGACACCAATGGGTCATTCCTTAATTATTTCAGAGTTGCAAAGCACACAGAAAGACCAGTCATTTTGAGAATGCTAGCTTATCATTTGCTTTATAGCTCATATGGCATGCCTCAGATAGTCTTAAAAAACTTACTGAACACTAAACCGTGTCAAACTTTGAACAAATTGACCAGGTCCATGAAACTGAAACATTCAAAAAGGAAACACGGGTAAAGTTCACAGCACAGTATTTTCCCAGCTTACACTTCTTTACATCTTGTGTCATAAAATAACAAAGAAATCTGAGTCACTGGAATCCCTGGACAGAGTTCCCAGGCTTGGGTTTCCTTTGTAGTGCTCCCTGACACGGGGCCCCATTCTGCGGCCCACGCATCCACATCCACTATGTTTTCACCCTTTCTTTGTTTCCAGAAGATCTCCCTATTTAGTGTCAGGGCTTTCTCTCTCACAGTCTTCCTCCTCGCTTTTAAAGGAAAAGCAGAAGACCTTCTTTCCCATTCCTATTAAGGATCTCATTCATCTCACCACGTCATACTGAGTTTTTTTCTATGAACCGTAATGTCCTGGGAAGGAGGATAAATCACACCCCTGTGAAACTCCATGTTGCTATGGCTGGACCAAGGCTTCTCTTAGCTGAGCAGGTTTACTCTTTCAGCCCTACCTTCCCAATCTCTGCCCATTGCACTGTGAGGGATAAAAACCTTCAGACGGTAGTTGAGCCTGCATGCTCATTGTGTCATGTGCTCAAGCTCCTTTACCCTTCTTGCTCGCTTATGTTCTCCAGTCAGTTTTCTTAGGCTAAGGTTTAATACATCAGGAGGCATCAGAGAGATAGGCACATGGACAAACTAGAATGACAGAGTGGTGGGATGTGGGGCTGGAAGCTGAGGATGCTAGCAAGCCTGAATCTTCTGGGGTTTGGAATGCCAATACTTGATGTAGGATAAAGAATGTGAAGATTTCTGTTTCTTCTGAGTGAGGGAGATGAAGCAAACTAAAAACAGTTGCTTTAGATAGAGAAGGGAGAAATGGTTTATGTTGATTTCTGGTTTTCCTGGCTGAGCCCCCTGGAACAAAGAGCGGCTCAAAGGCGATTTGCTTCTCATCAGTCCCGGTGCAAACCAGAAGCAGCAGTATTTAAGACGAATGTAGGTACAGCAATGGAAGTCCCATTTGATACAGGATTAACTGTCATAGAGGCTTGGTGTGGAGGTTCTGCAGTGTCCCTGTCTCCCTTTCTTTGAGCGTTACTGTTTCCTTCCCATTTTCATATTTACAGCCTCATCACAACACTCAGCCTAGCTCCAAAAGCATCTCTGACAGTTTTTCCAGCTTGGAAGCTGTTCAAAGCCAGCAAAAAACCTTTATTCCCACTCTTCCAGTGTGAAGCACTGGAATGCTTAACAATCCCAGTTCTTGATGGCTCCCTGCACCGCAGCCTCATCTGGCTTAGTTCTCTGCCTAACAGAGGCTGCATTGAACATAGCTTTCCTACCCTTTCTGAAAGGTCCTTCACTACTCATTTTTTCATGCTGTCTGGGGCATCTGGTTCAAGCTGCAGCTATATTAAAAAAAAGGCACTGTCTGTTTCTGTCTTTGAAAATCCTAGTTTCCCATGGATCCAAGCCTTGGGCTTAATGTGAGAATGTCTAAATACTGTGTGACTACAGGAAAAGGAAAACTAGAAACAGATGGATAGATAAACACTTCTTTTTTTTTTTTTTTCCCTCGACAGGGTCATCCAGGGCAGCCAGGATCAAGGGGGAAACCAGGTCATGATGGCTGTAATGGGACAGTAGGTGACCCTGGTGACGCAGGAACTCCCGGATTCTCTGGTTTCCCTGGTACCATTGTAAGTAGTCGACAGTAAGTGAGTACCTGAGGCTGAGATCGTTTCATTCACGTGTGTTGGAAGCAAATGGGACATCTTTTAGTGGAGCTCCCTTTTGGCCCAGCAGGGCGGATGTACCATGGGCATACTGCACTATGCTTAGTTATTAAAATGCAACCAGCACTGGGCTGTCTGCCCAGAGCTATACCTGTCACATAGGTCTTTCAGAGAGATTTCTACAGGAAGGTCTGTACAGCTTTATCCAGCATCAATAAAATAAGATTAAATTCATAATTCATGATGAAAGTAACCTTTTCCTTGCCTGCCCAAGGCCAAAGTGATTACAAGTGGCTTTCAGTGGTGTGATATGTATCACACTGAGGGGAGAAGTGCGGCTCCTGAATATCCCAGGGCCTATGTTAGCCCTGGGGAGCTGCAGCTGCTGCTCTAGCTAGGAGGTGCTGCTGTGTAATACCATGCCCGGGTAATGGGGGATTCCTCTCACAAATTCAGATATTTGTTCTTTCATGTGATGAGAGAGTTTGCACTTTGATTTTAAACCACGAATTTCCCAAGCTAGACATAGTCTCTGCTTCTGAACAGTGGTATGTGTATACTCATGAAAACCTCTTTTTTTTTTTTTGTTTTGTTTTGTTTTGGGGTTTTTTGTTACTCCTAGGTATTTAAATGTCAACATAAACGGTAGGAAAGCTTACCTTTGTCTTTATTTCGGTACCCTCCAGGGAGTCCAAGGGCCAAAAGGCCAGAAGGGGGAGCCCTATATATTGCCACCGGACATCGCAAGCCAATACAGGGTACGTCTCTAAATCCTGAGGGTTACTCATGCTCAGCACAGTTTTGCAGGCAAATGATAGAGAGTTAATTTTTCTTCCACTCTGACAGACATGTCCCAGGAGGCCCATTTCAATACTATGCAAGCTCTGCAAAGGTAGCTTCTGCTTTCTCTGGTTACAACCAAGTCTGTCTGATATCCAGGGGGAAAAAATTTCCACTCACTTTCTTGCAAGCAGTTGCAGTATACAGGCTGATTGCAGAGGCACTGGGGATGTTGTAGTTCAAATATTACCCTCTTTATTCAATTGCTACTTTTGTGTCATGCATGCCCAAATCATTCCTTTGCCATATTTTTGTGTATTGAATAATTGTACTTAATATTAGCATCCTTTCTGTGTAATTTTCATGCAGGATTTTAATTGACTCAGGATAAAGTGTGCTTCAATATATTAGTTAAGTAGTAAACCCCAAGTATTCCTATGGGTGATTTTACTGTACCTATCCTTAAAACTTGTTTTGTAATCACTTGTAGCTTTTTCTCATGTAAATAGTCTTGCATAATTTGAAGTTGTCAGGTAAAGAAAAGGGACTGCATGTGCTGTTAGAGTATATATTGTGACAGATTTATGAACAAAGCCACACCTGAGCTGTACTCAGCACAGAAGGGATCTGATGATATCATTTATGTATAATTTGTGCCAGCAATGAATGCCAAAATAGGTTTTTCTTTTGACATATTTATAAGTTGGCTGTATTTTTTAATGGAATCTTCTTTTACTTTCAGAAACTCTTTAAATATGCACTTGTTGGTAATTGGGAATGGTTAAAGAATAACTAAATAATGACAAAGATTTGCTCAGGCATACTGTAGACACATACTGGCACCTGCATTCATTTCATAAAATACTTGGTTCCCTGAAGTACTCTGTTAACTAAATTCAAATTACTTAGGTCATTCAGCTGCTATTCAAAACGATTGAAGGTGTCTGGACTAAATGCCACGTTATTTATGCATATTGGAAAGTCTTTGTGCTAGAACATTTTTGGATCCCATGTCCAAAAACATTTCAACATGTACTGCACTTAAAATATGTGGTCAGTGAAAACAGTATGTTCTAAATGCTTTTAGTGACTCAGAAGATAATCAAAATGATTCAGTATTCTTCATACAACTCAGGAAAAATGAGTTTGTACATTTCAGCTAAGGTTATAAACCTAATTAAACCACTGGTTAAATAGGATTTTTCAAAAAATTAATTAAACTTGGTCTGTTGTCCATCTCAGCCTTGTAGATTGGATCCACAACAAACTTTTTACTCTCCTACTCTTTTGTGTGCAACTATACTATGTACAGAAAGTACAAGATCTGTGTGGCCCACATGCAGTTATCTCAATACCTGAATTGAATGTATCTGTATGTAAGGGTTTGTGTAGCATTGATGTTATGATTAGTTTTTGGAGTGAGGGAGAAAAATTGAGTGAGAAAAAATATTTTATTCAATTTTATATATAGTATTTATTGTGGGTTTTGCTCCTTTGTGTTTTTGGTTTTGATTGATTTTTTTCCCCCTTTTTTATTAGGGAGAACCTGGGGATCCAGGGCTCAATGGCTTTCAAGTAAGTAGCACAGCAGCAAATGTAATAAAGTCTCAATAGTAAATGATATCAGGACAACATTAACTGATGATTGGGATTTTATTTATTTAAAGGGATCTCCAGGTGCTCTGGGTATTCAAGGACCTCCTGGTCCAAGAGGACAGCGAGGAAGACCAGTAAGTATATTAAAAATATGTTCTGCAGAAAACGAACCTAACAAATGAATTATCTCATCAAGTTCTATTGTGTTGGATTGTAACCTTGCGAAAGGATAGAAAAACAGGTTAGAAATAGCAAGTACAGGTGTCCTTGGCTGCAAAACCTTTTAAAGCTCACTGTGAGACACTGATTCTACAAAGCTGAATATTGCAAGAAGAGACAGAGTTTCTTTCATCCCATGTTGCCAGAGGCTTTCAATTTATTATATATTTCTTTAATCTCCTTGAAAGCATCTTGTTTGTAAGGATTATTCAGTGCTGACCAGTTTATATGCCCCTACACTGAGATGTCAAAAAATGTATTGACTTTTCTGCTCATGAAAAAAATGTGCATAGTAAGTCTTCACACTTCCTACAGAAGACTGACTAGATAACATTCTTTGTTACCATTTAGAATACAATTTTATTTTTAAACTTTTTTTTTTTCTTATTTTTTTCCAAAATCAACATTTACATCATTGATGTGGAGAACTGCTGCTGAATAGTTTCTTGGGAAGATTGTGTTCTCTCTAGATACAATTTTCTAAATTTCTTATTACTATGATTAATAGTTTTATGGGTGAGAAGCAGTTGTTCAAATTTGATATATTTTTGTTTCTTTATGCCTGCTTTATTTTCCTGTAAGACAGTTTTTAAGCATTTGGTTTTTTGTTTGTTTTGCCAAAATTAGCTTTGGACCTGTTCTATATCACTGATCTGAGGGGGAAATAAATTAATTCAGAGCTTCTTATCATCTGTAGCAAGCTGCACCTTGTCTTTCTCCACTAGTCCTCCTGAGGGAAAACCTCTTTGGTTCTCTAGAATGAGCCCACAAAGTTCATGATCTTCACATAAAAGCCCAGCCTGCAGTTATTCATATTCCCAGTGGCCTGTCTTGGATGTTAGAAGTGCTGTGAACCATACATTTTCTGGGTTCCTTGACTACATCCTTAAGGTTGCTATCTTGGCAGTATCTGTTTTGAACATTCATACAGGAATTAATGGATCCCCACCATCTTTTAGTTCTTAACAAAATACTGTCTTTAATGTCTCTAAAGATGTGACTTGCCTGTAAGAGGGACTAGGGAACATTTCCCATGTTATAAAATGATCACAGAATCAGTCTGGGTTGGAAGAGACCACAAGGATTATCGAGTTTCAACTCACCTGCCATGGACAGGGACACCTTGCCATACATCAGGCTGGCCACAGCCTCATCAAGCCTGCCCTTAACCAACATTTCTCTTTTCTAAGTCCTAGATCAGCTTGAAGGTAAACATGGCTCCCCCAGGTCACTGCAGTGCCTCCAGGCAGTGGGATGCGCTGCGCAGTCCACTTGCCCAGTATGTTAGGCAACATCTCACAGGCTACCTTACTAACCAAAACTGGTTCAAAAGTATTCTTTCAGGGCAAGTCTACTATCCTTGCACACAAAGGTACATAGCAGAGATGCCTAACAAGTTCAGGTTTCATCTGAATGTTACTATCTTTTCCTTGCGGATTGAGGATTGATCTTGCATAATCATGTTACATCCCCTTTGGGGCTTAGTAGATGGATTGTTCTACTTGCAGGTCTTTCTCTTCTCAATGCCTCTTGTTCACTATCTTCTCTTCATAGCTCATGTTTCTTATTCACCCCACCTTTTCTGCATTTGACAGCTTTTAATGTGTGGCCCTCTTTAGAGCCTCTTAACTAACTCAGCTGACTGAAGCAAGGTGGATTGTCTCTCCATTTAATGGCTTTCCTACTGCTTTTCTTGTTAGACTCTGTCATCTTTTCTCTCCCCTAATAGTTTCATTTCCCACCGTCTTCCTTGGATTTCACTCTGCACATACCAAACAGGTAATCTGAAATGCATAAGGTAGTTCAGCTCCCTTTACAGATGGGTGCAGTACCAAGACACCAGTCCAGTGAAGTACTTAAAGACATACTTAACTTGAGGTATAAGCATAAAATCAGGATCCAAACCCACAAGTTCTTGCTACTTGGAAAAAAAGAAAAAAGGTGATTTCTTTGGGCCTAAGCCAGGTAACTGTTACTCTACTAGGAAAGATTACCAGGTGATTTAGCAGGGTATTTTTTCAGAACAGTAAGCACAGCTAATAGAGTGAGGGTAGTACATTGAATGATGAGGAATACCTTACGTTCTAAATATGTGCTTCTGCTTTAACATAAAGTAATTGGCCTCCTGCATGCACTGATTAGAAAGCAACAAGTAACTTGCTCTCCCCTGTTGTGTTTCCTCAGGGACCACCAGGGCCCCCAGGACCACAAGGACCACAAGTAAGTCTTTGTGTCAGAGTTGTTTATGTTGATTTTGTGTTGCTGAAGTTTATCCAAGACACACTTCAAGGCAGTAAAATGAAGAACCACAGGCTGTACCAATGGCTGTGTAGCACAAGACCTTCTGTGCTGGCTGCATACCATGAGAAGTTAATCTTACACTGGGATCGCCTGCCCTGAAAAGATTAAACCAGTTCTAGAGCCAGATTTAATTTGCTACTGTAGTCACAGTAGCTTTCCATGAAAATAGAATCCTTGCAGTCTTTACAATATTCAACTGTTATCTCTGAAGAAAAAATAGATAAGTTCATTATTCCAGCTGATTTAGGTTATTTTACTTATGATTCAGTGCTATTAAAAACATACAAAAGAAATGCTTTTCACAACATTAGTCAATGAATGAGACAAATTGTGTTGTAAGAAGAACTGGTAGCATGAGATTTTTATTACAGTTGTCTTTCTGAATGTTTAGGACTATAAAATACATTTAAATGCATAAAAATACTTTGAGGCAAATCTAGACTACCATTTGATTCCAGTTCCTTAGTGGTGTCCTACAGACTGGTATGCCTGAGAAGGCCTTTAAGCATATTTATATTTAAATTTTACAGTAGAAACTGAATTGTACACTTAGTAAATCTTGACCTATTGTTTTTGCAGGGCAACAGGGGCCTTGGTTTCTATGGAGAAAAAGGTGAACAGGTAAAGGAAAACCAATGAATTAATATCAGCACTAAAGGACAGTTTGATATTCTTTGCTATTTATAAAGGAACCTATTCTAAATACTCTCCTAATTCGTGATTGTATTATGCAATTATAAGTGAAAACCAAGCAAATATAGCTTGGACAGTAATTATCATCTCCATAAGGGATGTCATAGCTGAACTACCTTATGCATATCTAAATCTAGCTGTGCCCTCCTTTACACCAACACAGAGGTAATGAGTCTGAAATTTATGAAGCCAGACCGCTTTATAGAAAGTGATAACCTTTATGCTCATTCTGGAAACACAGAGGGCAAGAGCGAGTATTGCCTATGTATTAATCCCAGCACAAAATAAATTTACCTTGCTGTGGGAATGTGAAATAATGAGCAGTCTGGCCTTGGTGCACACAGTTGAGGAAAACAATCTGTGGCACGCAGACCATCTGACTTGGGCTCCCATGGCACAGCAGCAGCCCTCACGTGAGGTAATGGATGTAGGTGGCCTAGGTTATCTATGCTAGGGACTGGGGTTGTGCTTGCCTAGGTTATGCTAATAGATGAATATTTGTAGATGTGGTGCTCAGTACTCGGTCTATATAGACACAGGTGAAAGGGGTAATAAAGGACCTTCTACTAATTCACATTGAATTGCATGGAGTCCATGGTGCATCCTTCACAGCAGCCTGACACCTTGCCACCAATTTATTCAGACATTTGGAACCATACTCAGAGAAGCGGCAACTCTGCATTGCTCTTTTTGTTGCGGTTCCTTGACAAGATAATGTAAGTACTTACTGTTAGTAAATGTACCTTTATGCTTTTGTTCCAGGGCCTCCCAGGTCCTCCAGGTCCACCAGGGCCTCCTACAAGAGAACTGATGGGTGTCCCCTCTGACAAACACAAGGTAACCACAGCATATTTTGCCAAAATGCGTAAGGAAATCAGAACTCAGCAAATACTAAAACTAAAACACTGTGCAAATGTTCTTTTATATATAGTACTTTAGTACATCAAAAGAGAAATCCAACACTTTTCCATAGCCTGGATCATGAAGTATTTGTTGAAACTATGGTGGATGAAGTCATTTAGAAAGCACTTCTCACAGACTAGAGATGCTTTAGGCAAACTTGTTCTTTTTGTTTAACCATGCAGCTACTGGCTATCACACATCTTCTCATTTTACAAGCAGAAACACCTGCTGAGAAATCATCCAATGTCTTATTTTTCATAATAGTGAGTGACATTTTCTTCCTATAAAAGAAGCACTTTTTTAAGGGAGGCTATCTGAGTTACTGTGTGAATTGATTGTGGGCAATTAACAAGGCAGGAATTATAAAATATGTAGTTAATTTCCAAAAGCCCTGCCCACAAACTATGTTCAAACTAGTTAAATTTATTTTCATTTGGGAAAATCTTCACAAGGATGCTTACAAGCAATTTAGTACTTTATGAAAATCAGAATATTGGAAAAGTTTAGCCACAAATGGCTTTATCCCACTTATGAATAGCCAGCCTGGAGCCCTAGGGAAAATCTGTTTTACTCATAGCAGTGGAGTAGAATTCAGAGATAGTCCCTTGCTCCTCTGTGGCAGTGTTGGAGCTGATCAGCCCCGCTGCTGCGGGGCTTCCAGATCTTCCCTGACTAGCAGGGTGCTAGGAAAGAGGCAGGTGATCCCTGACCTGATACTGGTTCTTCTTGGAACAGAGGTTTGCAGAGGTGCAGGCAGGATCTCTTGCAAATGTACAGAGAGCACAATGTGGGTGGCACTTCTCACCACGTTGTGAGGCACTTAATGCCTTCTCCTGGGAAACTTCAGGCACTTAAGTTTCCAGGTCATTGAAGCCCAAAACATCTGGACTAAGCTGGTCTGAAGCAGGAGGCATAGCAGACCACGTTGTCCAAGTTGAGCAGTCCATAGAGCAGAGCAGCACACACTAAGGCAGAGCAGTGAGGCAGAGGCTGCACAGAGCATCACTACTGCTTGCAACTTGGCTCAATATATATTACTTGCCCGAGTGCAATGGCTCCTTGGGCCACAGACATTCACCAATCAGAATGACATTTGCAAAAGTGATCCTATTAGGTAAACCCAGGGCTTGCTTACCCTTATTTGGGCAAGACACTAACAAGTACCTAAACAGCCATGGGTACCCGTTTATCACTTTGGGAGGGGACATAATGGCCCAAGCCTTTGTTTTCCTCCTACCCTTGCTTCCCCCATCAGCAGAAGGGTGGGGCAAGTCAGGACATCTAATAGGCCTATTAGCCTTCCACGACACTGTTTGGTTATGTAGTATCTATATGGCACAGATATTTATAAAGTTTTTTATACATATTGGAGAAAACCTCGTCAGCAAGGTGCAGTTTATTCTTATCAGTTGTTTCTTGCTGAGAGCAGAGGTACTCATGCCTTGTATGTATTTATTCTGTATCAGACACCAACCTCCAGACCAGTAGTTTTTCACTCCAGATTTGAAGTTAGAAAGCTCATGCAATTTCTGCAATAGGCTAGGTCAGTTAATATGATACCAAAAGATCAAAAAATGCCTGTAACAGTCTGCAGTATGCGTTGGGTAATATATATGTTGAGATTTCCATGACTAAGCAGAGATGCCCACATATAAGCTACTTATCTGGAGAGGCTTTACAATCAGCGGAGATACCATCCTCTCTATTGAGTAGCCTGTGGTTTGTCTGGTCCTAACAAGAGCTCTTTCTTACTTTTCATCAGACAATATATACATAATCAGTATGTAAAAATGAGAGAATTTGCATTTATTTATAGGCATAACTCAGACACTCAACACTCATACCTCTCATGAACAAGCCTGAAAACAAGCTGAGGTGCTTGCATTCCAACAAACCTTTTTAAAAGCAGCTTTAAAATGCTTTATGAAAGCATGGATTTCATGTAACAAGTGCATAAAGACTGAACAGCACAAAGGTGGTGGTGTTTTTTCTCTTGATAAACCTTTTTTGCTTTGTGTTGTAGAAAAGTTACTGAAATGTAAATGGGAATGTCTATTATATCTGAATACTTTTTCTTTATTGTTAGGGTGAAAGAGGAGAGCCTGGACAAAAGGGGGAAGATGGAATTCCAGTAAGTCAAGTGGAGAAGAACAAAGGCAAACAATAATATTGGATTTAATACTGGTGCATTCTTCATTGAAATGGTGTAACATATGGAGCAACATAAGCAGAGACATCAGTTCTGTTGCTTTAGAAAAGCTAAACAATGTGACATGCCATAACTCCACAGTTCAATCATCTGTTCTTTTACTGGTTTACCAAAATAAGGTTTTTTCCCCCCTCGTCACACACTTGTTGATTTCAGCTTTAGCTATTAATAAATATCATTATTGCTGTGGATCTATGTTTAAAACCTCCAGGAAACTGCACTAAATAAGTATATATGGAACTTTTCTCTGTCCTCTTCAGTCTGCTTTCTGGGACGTACAGACTTTTGGTCTCATTGATCAGTAAGCCAGTTTGTTGAGTAAGCAGACAGTAATCCCATGAGTTGCAGTATCATTTAGAGCTGTCAACCAGGCTTGAATGAATGTGGTTTAGTTAACTCACAGACAACCTCTAGTCTGTCTAAATAGCTTTGCCATTGAGTGGTTCTTTTTTACTGCCCAGAGTGGTTTAAAATGCAGTCTTTACCAATTAGGGATGCCTCACCGAGCATTTTGCAGAGCTTTATTTTCTCAGATGGTCTGGTCAGCTTCTCTGCAAGGTTATGGGAGAAGGTCACAGTGTGAGCCCTGATGCCCTCCATGTGCAGTTGTTAGCCAGTTCTTCAGCTGTTGGTCAGATTTTACCCATGCAGAATTTTGTTTGCTATGTTAGGAAAACCATAGATTTTATGCTGCTGTAGCAAAAAGGGCTATGTGTTTGATTATTTTGCTAGTGAGATGGATAGCAACATGCCTGTGTTTGCCAAGTACCTCTCTGAAGTTACAGTTTGGGCATAAACTGAGTTGCTTAATTAGTTGTACAGCAAACAATTGCTTTGGCTCTTCTTCAGAGTTGCGACCACAGAGGAAAATAAAGAAGGAGGAGATGATAGGAGGGAAACCCTGTCCTCTCCCTAATGGCCTGCTATGGCTATTGTAATGAAGGAAGCATGTTACACTTCATTTTAAGGACAACAGTTCTTTCACATGCAGCTGTTATTAGATACTCCATGTGTTACAATGATGGCTTCTTCCTGTTTGGCTTCCCTAAAATGGTATTACAAATTTTTGTCACATAATGAAGAATTATGTTGAATTGAGATGTAATGTTTCCTAGGGTGCACTTCTCTTTCCTCTTGAAAAAGGCGAAGAAGGAGTAATGGGCTACCCAGGACAAAGGGTAAGTCACTCATTAAAGGTAAAATTCACCCAACTGAATGTGTAAATCCAAACTGTGAGTTTGCCTTCAGGAACAAAACCCACATTAACAAACTATAGAAATAATAGTTCTTCAGCCCATCAGGTCGTGGCCAGCTCTGAACTTTCTGATAGATGAAAGTGAAAATGCTATTTTTAAGTGGTGGTGAGAGAAGGGCCCCATGAGACTCACAGGTACGCCTGTGTCATCACCAGGAAGTCTTGCACATCTCTTGTCTAAAGCTTTGCTCACTAACCACAGTTACTGTTCTGGTCCACAACAGACCATGTTTCACTGTTCCCATCTCAACTCTCTTCAGAGTACTGTTTACAAACACAAGCTTGGCTCTGGTTACTTGTGGCCCCAGAAGGAAAGCTAATTTAAGTATTACTACCATGTAGCACCTACAGATGCTTGTTTTGAGACAGTGCTTCTCAAGTGCTGAAACAGAGTAAGAACAGTACTCAGCTTTTTTTTTTTAAATCTCAGTCATCTTTAAAATCCTCATGGTCAGTTCACAAAGTATTGATTAAGAGATAAAAATCAAACACCAAATTGGATTTCACACCTATCCTCTTTGCTTCATAAATAAATTTCATTGATAAAGTATCTGAACTCCAACTGTTAGTGTTAACAGTTTCAAGCTGGCAGAAATAATAATGATTCTTAACCATTAGTGTGTTATGATGTCACTTTTGTTTTGCTTATTTTATTGTGTCCTCAATAGGGACTGGCTGGCATCGATGGTTTTCCAGGACTCATTGGAGAGAGAGTGAGTATTTCACACAAGACTTAACAAGACAAGTTTTTAAACATACGTAGACAATCTGTCTGAAAAGTAATTCACAGAAGAAAATTCTGTTTGTAATTACACCAGCTGTAGTCTAACAAATATCATCTGGGTTCATCCATCTTTGTAACTTCAGGTTAGTTATTCTTCTCATTAGCGAGGAAAAGAAAAAAAAAAAAAGGAAAAAGAAAAAAGGCCTGTAATTAAAGTCTACTATGTATAAAATATGACCATTTTTTAACAGCACAATGAGGAGGTGTCATTTTCATTGTTCCCATTATTGCGGCAATGATTTCTGTAGTTTTTTATCTACATGCAAAACTTACCTTTTAAAATAACTTTCTTCAGGATGCAGTTGAGATGTATGACTATCTTGATTCTGACAAAAGAAGACGAGAAAGAAGCTGATAAATATCACAGTTAAATCTCTGTTAATATGGAAGTACACCCAAATATTCAAAATAGCATTCTCTCAGACAGAGAAGAGCTCATACTTTGTCTGGTCTCAGAAAAAGGCTTCTGCAGTCATCATTAAGAAATCAGTTCCATGAGGTACTGTGGAAGCTGTGGAATGAGTGACTTTTCCATGCTTCTCCATCCTTAGTGATTTAGGATTGCCACCCAACAGTAGTAATAATAACATGAAACAAATGAGACATTAAAGTACTTGAATTTTTAAAAAAATTTGCACAGCTATCTGGTCCAGTTACAGAACTTGGTGGTGTGAAAAGGAATATGTGATTGGCAATAGGTACATGGAGAGGCTAAACTCATTAAAGCCTGCTGGTTGTCTTAACATAGGTTCATGCTTCAGCTAGAAACAGTCAGAGCCTTCTTTGTACTGAAGGTGAATCTTGGCAACAGCTTTAGGCTGCCCAGGGAAATGGTGGAGTCTCTGTCTCTGGAGATGTTCAAGAAAAGACTGGAGATGTTCAAGAAAAGACTGGATGGGGCACTTAGTGCCATGGTCTGGTTGATTGGATAGGGCTCCGTGATAGCTTGGACTGGATGATCTTGGAGATCTCTTCCAGCCTGGATGATTCTATTACTTTGATTGAACTGACATTGTAGAACGTGTATATGAGAGAGAACATCCTAGTCGGTTTGGTGTAATGACCTCCTTTTTGTTGATATTCGAATGGTTGGGTTCTTAAGAAAGAGAGGACAATTAAGCCCTGCTTGCGCGCAGAGGAAGCCACAGCGAATGGGGAAGCGGCTGGCTTCACTTTTAGGACACCAGCGCCACCTAGTGTAAGGAAACTTTACAGCCGATACTCAGGAGGCTCCTGGTTACAGAAGGGTCTCCGAAGCGCGCAGCTCAGGTTGCGGCAGCTCGCTGGGAGCTGTGGTATTTGTACTGCTTCAAAACTGCAGTAACTGACTTACAGAGCTGGTTATTAGCATTCAGGTTCCGTGTGGGAGCTCTGCCCACTGTGAAACTTGGGAGATACTGAATTTTTTTAAAGTTGGACGACAATCCAACCAGTGTGAATTATACAAATTATACTGATTTCAGCGGAACTGTGCTAATTGATACTGGTTGATGATCTAGCCTGTTTTTTTTCCCCAACTACAAAGTCCATCCTATTAAAACTAGTGCTTTTCCAGCATACATATGAACATTTTCTGGGGAGAACAGAAGCTGTCAAAGAGCTGAGTGAAGCATACAGAAGATATCACCTCTTCTGTATCAGCATCACTAATGTCTGTCCTCTGCTCTGTGCACCCCCAGCAGCTGAACTATGCTCTCATGTCATAGGGCATACCATGGTTTACCACAGGGGTTTTAATCTATGTATTCTGGATCTCAAAACTTTAAAATAATGAAGTGGGCAGGACCTTAAATATTTCATTTGCTGGATTGAGAATGGAGAATTTTCTCTGGGATATGGCATGCTTGGTGGTGGGAGAATTTCATGAAGGTGCCTTCAGGGCTGGTCCTTATTTGTTTTCATTCAGCCAAACAGATTTAGTCAGTTGTTCTCATTTAGCCAAACAGATTCCAGTCACCTGGATAACGACAAAAATTACCTGTTCACTTCAGTGCTATGTCACTGGTTTGGTGTTGGCATTCCAGTGAAAATATGTCCTCTTGTAATGATTCAGACTTGTTTAGTTTTCTTGGAGCAAGTTGGTGTATTCTGGCTGCCTGGCCCACGTGTCACAGGGTCAGCTGGTATGAAGGCTTTTATGAAGCCCTTTCTCCTCGGCTATCTTGCAGCCTCCATGGGATGGTGTCAATGTAGGTACTTCCATCTGCAACAGTTAAGGGTGGCAGAGCCTGGGCCACAGAAGATCTCTCTGGCTTTTGATATGACTTAGGTTTGGTCAAAGAGATAGAACATCAAAAAATGAGGAGAATTGATAGGACGTGAATTACTACACCCCAGGGTGACAAACTACTCAGCTCTGTTGCATATTTTTCACATGAACACCAGAGCAAACCTGCTGCTACAGATCAAATAATTTTATTCTCTTTCTGATAAAGAAACTCTTAATAATCTTTTTACGTGTATTGCAGGGTTTTCCAGGATTTGATGGCCCACCAGGTGGTTATGGTCCTAGGGGAAGCAAGGTACTGTTTCACTTTCTTTTGCTAGAAGCAATAACTCAAGTGGAGTTGGTTTTTTTTTTTCTTTTCTGTCGTGTAATGTCATTTGTGTTTGTCATCATTGTAGAACCAGTTTTCTGGTTTATTAAATTGAAATCTCTGTGATTTCTTAAAAGTCATGTCAGCATTTTTGAAAGCTTTTTCTTTTGTGTTTCATGGGCATACATTTCCATTTTAAAAGACCTTTTCAATATTAATGTGCTTAGATGTAATACTTCAACTTTTGTTAATAGGGGGAGCCAGGCGAAATGGGTCCTCCAGGACCAGTCTCCTATTTTCCTTCACGCATCCCAAGGAAAGGTTTGTTTTGCATAGATTGCTTATTGTTTACTGCCTTCTACATAGGTCAAAATCATGAAATTCTGAGAGTGAACTCCATTTAAAAAAAATGTAGCTTGCTAAACTGTTCCAGGTCTAATCACCTTCCAAGAGACTGCCCTGGCCACCTTTGTGCAGACAGGTGGCTTCTTTGTCACTCCTATAGAGGTTGGATTGCTATACAGAAGGCATGCATGCATTCTTGAGTCCAGAGAGAGGAAACATGAACAAAAATGTGTAACTTTGTTGTGTAGTGAAAGGAATAATGTCAAAGTCTGTCTTCTGCATCCTATTTCAGAGACTCTGATAAAGTGCAATAGAAGCACAGCAGAGACCATTCTTATAATTCATATTTAGGAAAAAAGGGGTTTGTTTTTTTTTTTTTTTAAGTTAGAGGTTAAGTTGGAGGGCTTAAGTTTGATTTGGTTTGGGTTTGGTTTGAGTTTGGGTTTGTTTTGATTTGGTTTTGGTTTTATNTTGGGTTTGTTTTTTTTTTTTTTTTTTTTTTTTTTTTTTTTTCCTCTTTTTCCTCTTTTTTTTTTTTAAGTGACAAATTTCCTTTGTGGTCTTTTCACTAGGCTTGTAGCAGTCACTGTCAGCTGGTTGTTCAGACTAGAAGCACATAGAAAGTGATTCTTGTTTGCCAAGACCAAAACTATTCTAGGGAAGGTGCCAGCAAACAGCAAAGATAATCACATGCTACTGCCCCAGCCTGTTTTCTCATACCATTGAGTTGTTGAAAGCCAGAGAGTCTAACAATGAATGTTTCCCTTCTTCCCAGAGAAGGAGGAAAGAAGGCTCAAAACATTGTTCAAATCACCCCAAACACCTTGTCAGGCTCTCAGGAGCAGAAGAGACCATGGAAAGAGAGAGAGAGAGCGAAACAGACAGGGAAGTGGGCACACCATATGCCCTCTAGTATTATTTACTTTGAGCATGATACTTACTACAGGCAATAGCTGGGGCTGTGCAGATGTTTTTGGCCCTAGGAAGCAGAGGAAAGCTCACATGTCATACATCTGTTATAATGTTATATACTTCTTGTAGGAAAAGGAGGGACTGTCCTCAGAGAGATGGTCTTCTGTGCTTCCCAGGAGCAACGTAGTTCTAGCAGCATGTTAGTAAGAGCTGAGAAATAAGCCCAGAAGCTCCATACCATTTCTGTGACAGGCCATGCACAGCTCCCAGGTATCTGAGCTTCAGAAAAATCTTTTAGATACATTTCTTTATTCGGACTGAGGCAGCATATGGTAACAGATTTTCACATTTCTACTCAAAGCTACCTTTGAGAACCAACTTTAAATTCTAATACTCTGAAGTCCTGAAGTTCTAATTTTTGCTTTTCTGAGAATTTTAGTAATCTTCAGTGTATCACAAGCCTGTGTTTATGGGTCACAAATATCTTCATACTAAAATACGCGTGTTGTGGAACTGGGGATATCTTTCAGGTGCAAGAGGCGATCCAGGCTATCCAGGTGCTTCTGGACCACAAGGAGAACCTGGAGAGCAAGGAGATCGTGGTCCTCCTGGTCTTCCTGGATTCTCTGATGGTAATATCATAACAACATACATTCCAGCAGCTTAACTTTGTAGCGAGTTTTAACTGATAGAGGGTCAGGATAGAGGACTTACATGTGCAAACCGAGAAATATGCAGTGCAAAGCTGTAGATATGGTGCTGAGGGATGTGGGTTAGCACCAGACTTGGTAGAGTTTTATTGTACTGATTGAGGCTAATTGGAATATTTTAATGAGAGAAATTAAATCCTTGGCTATGAGAAAAGAGTAACAGTGACGACTATATCATTCATTCTTCTGCTGAGAAGTAGTCAAAATATAGATAAGGCACTCACTTCTTACATGCTTCTTACTTAGGTCTCAGTTTTTCTCTGTCTGTGTGGTAGCATCTGCCTTGGCTCTTTTGCATGAGCTCTATGTAACCCAATCTAACCCTTTTCCTCTAACCTCCTTGTCATGTTTTTTGACACCTCACTTCGGATCTCTGCAAATCAGTCACGTGAGCTATATGGAGATTGATCTGGTTATTTCTGGGGGGGGAGAGAAGGGAGGGAGTTGGGGGGAGGTTTAGTGTGGGAGCCTTCTGGGCAGTTTAACTGCTTCAGGAGGGATTTTGTATGTCTGTATTACTTTTACCTTGTATATAACTGTAAATATCAGTATATAAATATATGTTTGTAAATTGTGCTAAGCTGTAAATATAAAGCTTCATTCCTTCACTTCCAGCCAATTGAGTCCAGTCTGGGTAAATTCTTAACTGGGGCAGGGGGGTGTGTGTAGGGGTAATTCTGAAACCACTTCATAGTCTTTTTCAACCAAAATGTTTCTATGATTACTGTCTGAGGGGGAAAAAACCTGAGAGAAGCATTTTCCTTCAGCCTCAGTGAAGCCCTGGGAAAACAACTGAAGCAGAGATGATGACAGAGCCTTGCTTCTGTAACTGCTACTTATTTGCTCAAGTGAAAAGTACAACTACCACTTTGGTTCTGTGCTAAATATTTTCTTTTTTTTCTTGCTTGCTTGGTGTAATTTCGTAAGTCTTCCCTGCTACTACATCACAGCCCTTTCAGCAGCATTGTTAAGAAATTGTTCTGACCTTTTTCTCTGGTTCTGTTTCAGCGGATGGGGATAAGCCAGGCTTACCTGGAGAAATGGGACCAAAAGGCGAGAAAGGTGAATTAGGATCCCCTGCTTATCAGATGGGCCCACCTGGGTTTCCAGGCAAGCATGGTGAACCAGGACTCCGCGGTCCACCTGGCCCTGCTGGATCCCCTGGTAAGTGCATGAAGAGAGATGATGAGAACTCACAGAAATATCTTTATTTCAAGTGATAGCTTCTGGCAAGGCAAAACAAGAAAGTAGATTGAGGGAATGAAAAAAAAAAGGGTGGCAAGGAGGGTAGATAAGAACAGACTGGGTTAGACAGTGAATAACATTAGGGGTAACAAAAGGGCAAACCCAGTGCACCTCAAAGGAATAGCGAAGAAAGAGAAGAAAATTAAATCTGCGGTGGACTAATTTATATTTTTATTTAATTAAACTTCTAGGTGGTCTGTTTGGATTAAAAGGACAGGAGGGAATTCCAGGTAGATTTGGCATGCAAGGTTTCCCTGGGCCAAGAGGACAAAAAGGACCTAAAGGTAAGTTATAACAAAAAATTCAATAGGTGATCAGCTGGTAAGTGTGGTGTGAAGCTCCCATTGTATTCGGTCTTGAGTTTATTGAACTATGATATGCTCACGAACCAAGTTTAATCCATGGCTAACTCAGCAGTGAGACATTGTGTTAGTTTCTTATAAGGAAAAAAAACATAGAAGTATTTTTCTGAAGTGCTAGAGAAGCTGCCACTCAAATATTCTCAATTCTATATATGTTAATGGATGCAGATGAAAGTCTGTCTTTTGTGTCAGGACATTATTTCTTCTCTCTCCAATTCCTCCCTTAGGTGAAGAAGGGGATTGCAGTACATGCCTTCTGAGTGATGAAATGAGAAGGGGTTCTACTGGTCCCCCTGGCCCTCCTGGCTTTCCGGGAACCTCTGGCCTGCCTGGGAAAAAAGGAGAACCTGGTGATGAAGGACCGCATGGTGTTCCTGGCTACCCTGGAGCAAAAGTGAGATACTTGTTTTTCTATTGCATAGTTATGTATGCCTGCTAGAGAGAAAAAAACCCAAGCCATTCTCTATGGAAAAATGATTAAAAGTACAGTTTCTCTCTTTAAGTGCCACTTCAATAGCTTTCAGACTGCTATCTACAAAATATCAAAAGACAGAAATTGCTATGATGGAGGGGAAAATAGGATGTTTTGGGAAAAGCAAGAAATTTCCACATGATCCAAAGCCCTCTTTCCATTTACACAAAGCTGTTTCAGCAGAACCCTTTTGAGCAGCTCTTATACTGACTGTGATCTGAGTATCCAAAAGGGCAACAATTCCTGTTGCTAAGAAGGTGCATATGTCCAACTGGTGAAGTTCCTAAAAGCCACTATTCGATAATCCCAGGAAAAGGGCTTTGCTTGCTTGTTATTTGCACTTAAAGGTGCACTATGTGGAATGCCAACTGCAACACACTTCCATAGTCAAAACTGACTTCAAGAAGTAGTATTTATCAAGATTTTGGAATGAAATTTTCATTAAGCTGACCCAAAACTGATTTTCTTTATGTAAAGGTGCCAGAACAAGATACTGTTTTCAGTTACTGCCTTAAGTTCCTCTTAACATAAAAAAAAAAAAAACAAACTCAGTTATAACCTATACATAAGGACTAAAGTATACTTAGTCTAGATCAGATCTATATTAGCTTAATAAAAATAAAATTTATCCCAAGCAAAGGCTATTTTTGCTGTAGAGAAAGATTAGAAAAAAACTTCAAAATATTTTTAAAACATCTATGTGCTAAACCACACTATACTCAACATCTAAACCTTGAAAACAAAAAAATAGCAATGCAAACATTATATTATTAATGCAGCTCATTTCTGCAGTTATACAATCAGTGAAATAATTCAGTATTATTTAAGTTCCTGAGAGCTCTTTTGGCCTGCAAAAAGCAACCTCCAAAAGAAACTTCACCATGATGTATAGATGTGACCTCACTAACCATTAAAATGCACTTTTCAGATATGACCCAGGTAAAGCAGGATCCTTATACTCAAATCTAATCTCCTCCTTTAGACTTACAGAAGTGTGAAACTGTATTGTTGAGATCTCCTGCAGCTGAGATAGATTTACCATCCAAGAAAATCTTAGTGAATGTCAGTAAAATGCAACAATGCAAAAAGCATCCTTTAGAGTGTGTGACATAGGAGTATTTTAAACAATAAAATAAATACATCAAGTACATCTGTTTCATTCAGGGTCTGGAATTCAGTAAGATGAGGCTATGGAAAGACTAACATGTGCAGCTTATATTTTAATGAGCATAAATGTAATTATTCAGAACTACAGCTAATTGGCATAAAATAGTCAATGACAAATGATTTTGTAACCTTTGCTATCTATCGTGGTAGATCCTTTGGATGGAGGGCTCTTGGCCAGAAGCTAGCTATACCACTTTCAGATGGGCTGTTCAGAAGGATTCTGAATTATGCTGAAGGATCAGGAATGCCACAGACTGGTCTTTATCTTCATCACAGTTTGCCTTTGCAAGATACAAAATCTCCCTCCTCCAAGATTTTCAAAGCTTGATTACACAAGACCCTGAGAAAGCTTCCCTGGCTTCAACTGCTGGGTTAGACTAGGAATCTCCAGCTCTCCCCTCCAAACAAAACCTTCCCCACAGGTCTGTGAAGCAGGTCACTCAATCAAAGGAAGACAGTACTACTTTTCAGCTCCATGGCAGTGTTGTGACTCACAGTCCACTGCAAATCACACTGTTTTGTAGTGGAGAGCAGGAGAGCTTGCAGGTCAATATAACCCTGAGTTTTGTTTCCATGGTGCTGAAGAGTTGCTTACAGTATTTTCTTTAGTGGCTAACACTGAATAATCTATTGTGTTTTCCCCAAAGCAATTCTGCAGCTGTGGTTACCTTCAGGACTCTAGCTCACAGAAGCTCACAGCTCTGCTTCTTCAGGCAGAAGCTCCCCTACCATGCCACATGGTCCTCATTAGAGCATCTTAATTATAGTTCAGATGCAAAAGTAGGGTTACTGAAGAGGAAGTAGTTCACAGAAAGTAACAAGAAAGCACTAAATTTGAGGAGACTTTTAAAAACAGGACAGTTGAAATGCAAATCTTGATCTTTATTTCTCAAGTGGTGCTGTTTCTTTTGTTTTCTTTTTCCCAATGTATGTAACACCAGGGACTTTCAGGTCTGGATGGATTTCCTGGACCAAAAGGAGAAAAGGGAAGTACTTTTTACATAACTACTAAAGGTAGGGATTCATATCAGATTTATTTTTCTATTATTTATACCTTTCATGGGACATAGGTCTTAATGAAAAGTGTTATGTAGGCACCAAAGGAATCCGAGGAGATCCTGGACAGCCTGGTCTCAGAGGTCAAGATGGTTTCCCAGGCAGAGATGGATTAGATGGTTTACCAGGACAGCCTGGCCTTCCGGTAAGTAGCAAATCACTTGCTTCACACTCAACTACTAATGCATTGAATTCTGAGGAGTTCTGATCACCAAGCTCTCCTTCTTTCACAGATAAGGATGCACAACTAGACTGGTTTTGATAGTTATTGCTATATTAAACATCAGGTTTACTCTCCGGATTTTTAGTACAATCTTTCATTTCTATTTCTAGTTTATGTAAACAGCTAGGTAGTAGTGTAGAACCTGTGTAGGCCAGCTTGTTACTACTGGTTAGTTTATGATAATTAGTGGTTTATTAGTGACTCCTTCTAACATTGTCTAAGAGAGACTCTGTGTGACTGAACTTCAAAGCTTTGTTATGACTGAGTTAAAGAAAAGCAAAATTTACTACAATTTTACACCTTAAGATTGTACGTGGGTGTCATCATATATACGCTTGATAGCACCTCACCTAACTGTAGCCATCTAGAAGTTAGAGGGGAAAAAAAGTTAACCACCTTGCAAGAAGAATTCATCTCACTCATCGTAAATGCTGGTTTGGATCACTGGGATGCTCTTACATCATATTTGAAGATGGGACAGATACTGTCCGATGTGGACCACAGTGCTTTTTACTACCAGTAAAGGTGGTACTTTATATTACTTCTGAGGAGGAAACGTTTTATAGCAATGTTTGTAAGATGCTGGTTAATGAGAGTAGAAGTGTCACTAGAGGAGCAGACAAAGAAAATAATCTGCCCATTTGGACACAGGTTTTTGTCAGTTTTTTTCAAGGTCTCAGAGCTAAGTGTCACACCGGAGCACCTCCAGCAATACACTTGGTTTCCTCAAAACCTACTTACAGCTTTGCAGAAAAGGCAGTGAGCCTCTCTACACAGCTGTTCATGGCTCAGCTTTTCTCAACACCTGAGAAATTTTACTGTCTGATGTTATTTGTTCAGAGTAGTTCAACTGTTTATTTGTTTCTCAGTCAGGAGTGACCACTTCCATTCACTTCCCACAGGGTGATGGTATCAGAGGCTTCCCTGGTGATCCTGGTTATCCAGGTGAATTGGGCCCAAAAGGCTTTCCAGGAGAAGCAGGCCTGCCAGGTGAAGGATTTCCTGGTCAGAAAGGGTATCGGGGTCCTCCTGGTGACCGTGGACAAGATGGAAGACCAGGATCTCCTGGTCTGCCTGGACTGCCAGGGGAGCCTGGCCAACTAGGTAACAGACATCACTTTTTCTTACACCAAAGCTATGGGAGATCATTGCTGGTTTGTGTGCAGCATCTATACAGCACACTGTTCAAAAAGCAGTGCTCAGCGGGCTAAGTTATGTGGGTAAAAAAGGGGATTGCTTCTATCACTTGTCCAGAAGTCTTACAGAAGGAAGTACTCTGAAGGCCCAGTAGTTTCATGTCAGGTATCAAAAAAGCCATTCATTCATGCTATTTCAATGTGTGCTGTTAGAACCAACAAGTAACATCTTTCAGGTTTCAAGCAGTTAGAGGCAATGAAGCAGTGTCCTGCCACTGGAGTACAAGCAAGTGCTTTTCTCCAGTCTTTCCTCTGCAATGTAATCTTCCAGCTGACCAGAGAAAGAGAAAATAATGTATCCATCCATCAGGGCTCTTCATAGTACCATTGCAGCTTTCCAACTCCCTTCCCACATAAGAACATCAGGGCTACATTCACAGGAGCTCAGATTTTTGTTGCTCAGTTTCGAGATGCCTGGCAGAATATTCAAGCCGTAGAGGGCAGCTGCCAACCCTTCCCAGTGCATGGGATGCATAACCTTCTAACTTACAGGCCTGGATTAATTAATGTATGGAGAGTTCCAGTATGTTATAGCAAATATTTGGCGTTGTATGTGTGCATAATACATAAGAGAGTACATTATCTGCTGTCGTAATAGACGTTTTGGTTAAAATCAAGAACAGTTTACAATTTTTGTCTTTTACATAACATCTGGTTTTTTCCCATTCTTTGCTCATAGACTGTGGGCAGGTCACTGAAGACTTTTCTAGAGGAGAAGGAAGTGAGCCAATATGGTCAGGTACTGTACTGAGAAATGGCTTGAATATATTTCAGTAGTTAGTCTTATGCTGTTCTTATGGGTTGATTCTTTCTGTTGTCTGCTTTGGATGCCCTTGATCGTGAACTGTTTGAATCGTAGTTCACAGGCAGCCATGTATGCACCCTATGTAGCTCTCAAATAATTTAATAAAATTGAATATATTCTAAAATTATGGCACTTTTAGCTCTGCGGTTCAGAAATTCTTTATTTCAATGCTCCTAGGTGTTCATTGTGACAAAATAATGATTACTACGCAATCCGTATGTTGCGATTATTAATTTTTATTACTGTTAATAATCAGGGGTTTTCCGGGAATATTTCGCCGGGGTTCGTTTGGATGTTCAGTCAGCAGGAAACTACACAAAATCGCTTAAAACACTGAATAAAACAGTTTAAACAGTTAGAACTTAGGAAACAGGGAGCCTACTAACAAAAGCAATCCTAACCGCGCTTGAAAATACTCACGAAAACATGATAGATAAAAGAGCTTGTCCCAAGGAAAGAGCTTGTCCCGCTGTTGCAAAACACTGTGATGCCGCTGCCACTGCAAAACGTGTGGCCGCTGCTGAATGGGGTACAGAGATGCCTGTTCCTCACGGAGCCGGCGGGAGAGAGCAATGGCTGATTGCCTCCCCTTAAATACCCCATTTCAAAGGGTGGAACTGACCAATAGGCAATTAGTGTCCATTGTCTGGCCAATCGATTCAAAAGTTCTGCACCCAGGGGTGGATCCTAACACCTTGGGAGACAGCACAGGTCACCTGACTTGTGCATGTGACCTGTCCATGTGGCCTGGGACTTCCTGGTTTCAAAGCCACGCGGTCTGTTCCCCCTGCCACCCCCTGGACCTTACAACAGGGTGGGAGGGAATCCCAGGAATTGAACCAACTCTGGGCAGAATTTATGCCCTGGGATTTATGCCCTACCAGGACACCGTAACAACAGTTCTAAAAGTTAGGTGCCCAATAAGATTTAAGCAACTATTTTTAAAGAAAAACTTTGAGTATGGATTTTCAATAAGACTTGACATATAAAGGAAAAAAAAAACAACCTGCATTTGTAACACAAATTAACTTGATTGCTTCAGCAGTATAAATTACCCACAGGGAAACAAAATATCTCTCTCTGAAAAATACAGTCGCCCATGAGGTCCAACTGCCCTTCCCACCACAGCCCCTGTAAAATAGGCAGAAGAGTAGCTCTTGTAAAACTCAGCTCAGTGCTCCCCTGAAAATGTCACCCATGACCAATTTGTTTCTCTGAATGAATTTTTTTTTTTAATTTAATTAGGGATTTGCCTGTTAATTTCATCCACCTGAGTTAATGGTGGTGTCTCAGCTGCAATCACAGAACTGATGAGAGGCAGCCTATGAGCATGTAGAGTGTAACTAACCTTCTTCATATGCAGGTGCAGGCTGTGTGAGGCCACCAAAGGGATCTCAAGGCAAGCCAGGACTACCAGGAGCCACAGGTATCATTTTGCCTTCACTTTTGCTTCAACTATGTTTTAAATGATATCTTCCCAGATTGTTTACAACTAAGCCTTAGCTGGCAACAAGTTTTAGGAATGACAGTGGAGGACAGTGTTAACTTGAAGCTACCAGAGCAATCTAAACAGCATGCAGTCCAGGTGGCTACACCTATTCCTTTCATAATGACTGTCAGCCATGAAGCAGAAGACAGAAACGACAACCCATCTACTACTCTCCACATGTGAGAGTACACAGAAAGAGCCTACAAGTTTGTGAGAGGATATACTGATGTCTCTCAGAGCTGACTGGACACCACACATGGAAAATCCTGTCCTCTGAGAGCAGGATGATAAAAAGTTGCACTGGAGGATTGTCTGACTATTCCTCCTTGTGCTACGGAGTGCCTTCAGCAAGTGTGAGCCTAGAGACTTGACCAAGTCTCAACACAGCTTGCTGTAATGGGCCAGGTTGCGTGCTGCAATGCAGTTGTGCTGTCTGCAGCCACAAACACCTTCCTTGCAAAGCTGGTCCACTCTAGCCCAGAGAGACCATCTAGTGATCCTGGGCCCTTCCACAACTGATAGTTTCCCATCTCCTCCCAAAAGGAAGGCAAAGAAAAGGTGAGGACAGAATCTGAAGGACTGCATGAGATGGCATTGAGAGAAACATAGACAGGGTGTGCTGAGTGGCCATAACAACTGATCTTGAAGAGGGAAGCTCTGATCAGCACTGGTAGTTCCCATTAGCTTATCTATTCCCAGCCTGAGAAATAAAGCTGTTTCTAAGTAAATCCTTCTCACTGACAGCTGGTAAAGGTACTGACAAAAAGCATAACTGGATCCTTTACAGTTTGGGCAATGTCAAATTCCATACTCCCTGTGCCAAGGTCAGAGATCTGGACTATGCAATTTAAGGTCAAGCATTTTTTTTTTCTCCAGCACAAGATTTATTATGGCATGCATGGACTGATAGATTGATTTGTCCACATACCAATGGAACTAAAAGAAACATTTTGTCCCTCTTTAGTGTATGTGTATCTTTGACCCTTAGCCTTAATGTCTTTGTTTATTGTTAGGATCAATGCATCTGAAAGTTTTCTTTATCATCTTTGTAATTTTTTTTTCTGAATATGATGATTTCTTTTTTTCGCTCACATCAGCTTGAGAGTTTTTCTGTGGTGAATACAGTCAGATTTAGCTGTTAGCTGTAAGACTGCTGTAACACAAAGTGATGCTAGTTTTGTGTGCTTTGTGTTTGTTCTTAAGGAGATCTTTTTCTATCAGCTTATATTTTTCAGTAATTTTAAGTTTGGGTTTGGGGTTTTTTGTTTGGTTGGGTTTTTTTTGTTTTGGTGGGGTTTTTTTTGCATCACTTCCCTCCAAAAACCGGGGAAGGGCTCTTCCTGAGCCTAGTGCAGAACTGTGTTCATAGCCATCTTTCAATTTGAGGCAGGTCTGCAGGTGGAAACCTGGGAGGAACAGGATGCATTTTATAACTTTTTTGCAACCTGTTGTTGCCATAGCTGTGTCAGTTTAGTTTCCTGGAGAATCATTCCTACCCAAGTTCTCCAGATTGACATAAAAGCACCTACACCTCTTTTACAGTTTCAATTGCCTGCTTCAGGTTTTTGTCCAGAAGGTTTCCTGGCATCTTCTATTGCAGCCAGAATAGAACTTTGCTATAGACAATCAAGTCTCGCAGTGTCCTAGATGTTGATGGCACCCAGTATATCAAGCAAGGAGTCATCTTTACAATCTCACACCCTCATATTCATGTGTTCATTTGAAATTTCTGGCCACATACACAGCCCACCTTAAGTTTTATCCTAGCCATTCTGTAGTTTTAAAGACCTACATGATGGCTGTTGAAAGAAAATGTTGTTTAGTGTTTCAAACGTATAGCTGAAGCACTTGCAAGCTGAACACTGGTCTAAAGTAAGAACATTTTCTCGTTGTCATTTGGCACAGTATGTTAACACCAGCTAGCATCACATAATGAGTTACTTAAATACGTGGTAAGCAGCGGTTGCATTCTCCATCTGCCACCCTCTTTCTCTAACGTGGCTTTTTAATTAGCACAATGCTGAATAGAATGAATGAAAGTTATTACAGATGGAAAACAAGACCAAGATGCTCTTTGGTAAGAGGCACATTAGAATTTTACACTGAGACCTTAAAGCCAAGGATTTTTCCTTTTAATTGCTTTCTGAGAAGTTATTGCTTATATAAGAGAGAACAATAGTCCTGCACAGCACTGGGAAAATGCTATTCACACTGCATCAGCTGTTTATGTGCACCTTTATGTGTGGTCTTTTTAAAGGTTTCTTTCTCCTCTACACAAGCAACTTCTAAAACTGGAGGGGGTGGGGGGAAGAAAGAAAGAAAGAAAGAAAGAAAGAAAGAAAGAAAGAAAGAAAGAAAGAAAGAAAGAAAGAAAGAAAGAAAGAAAGAAAGAAAGAAAGAGAAAGAAAGGTTACATAATCAAAATTTCAAAAAAATAAAGTGGAAAAAAGTAGCAAAAATCCAGTGTTATCTTCCTTGGTTTGTCATAGCTAAAGGTAGAGAGAAGCTTGTTTTCAGTTCATGGTGATGCTAAGCAACAACACTTAAAATGTTAAACCATGTTGTTGACCTTCAAGCTTGAACTCAGAGTTGAGGAGCTGGGAATGAGTAGGGAAACAAAGCATTCCACTAGAATTATTTTCAAAGAACTTCAACAACAACAAAAAAAAAAGTACTGATCTTGGCATACAAAGAATTAATGAGACTCGCATAATAAAACTATTGCATGAAATTAATTAATAGATAAATAAATTCTATAAATGTAACTAAAGAATCCTAGGAAATGCTTGCAGATTTTGAGGTGTTGCAAAACAGCAACATTTGCCCTTACCTAAATGTTAAGTACTATATCATAAGGAAGTGAAGTCTCATTTTACCTGTTAGGAGGTAACTCAACATGAACATGAGTTCAATTTGTCAGGGCACAGCTCTTCTTTTGCTACCAAAGCTGTAGACCTATACTGTTACAAATGTACTAAGTGGGCTACTTAATTTATATTCAGTTTCTAGGATGATTAGATCTAACCTTTAGCCTTACATTTCTGTTTTGTGGTTATCTAAACCAGGCTGCCTTTTTTCTGTGATCAGTTTAGCAAGGAAGGGAAGAATTTTTTCTTCATACAGCATCTCATTTGTGCCTGCTTCTGTTAGGCGTTCTCATATGACATAGCCTTTTGCCCTTAAACTAAAAGCCTTAATTTACAAAAGTATTAAAATCTCCAGATGTCTATGAGACTAATTATTTTCACCCTAGTAGTCTTTAAGTCAGGTTAATCCATGTTTCCAAGAGCTCTTTGCCCAGATTTTTGGTCCGTGTCTTGGGATCTTAAGTACTGCTAAAGAGCTGCAGTATGCTGTCATTAAATTGAAAAATGAAGTTTCATCTCTGCATCTGGAAACACATCAGGATGATATTTACCACTGCCTTTTCTTACATTGTATGCACATTTGTATTTTGTTTGCTCAGATAACATTTTCTTTTACGTAATACAGGTGCAAAAGGAGCAAGAGGATTCCCAGGTGATCCAGGTCCAGCAGGATATCCAGGCATAAATGGTAGTCGAGGTGATCCAGGACGGGAAGGATTCCCAGGTCCTCCAGGTACTTTGAAATAATTAGTTGTTCTCCATATACTTTTGACCTCTCTACTACAGTCAATGAAACAGAAAAGCTTGATTGCAGACACATTTTCACTTATCTTCCCTTCCACGTTCAGATAATAACTGTTACAGAAGAATGATACTTTTCAAATCCAAAAGGATTTTCTTCAAATTCTGTAATGATAAAAAGTAACATAGGCACTTTTTTTTTTTTTTAATCTGGCAGATTATAGTGCAGAATCATAAATGTGAGAGTAAAAAATAATGAAGTTCACATAGAAATAAGGAAATTCAATAACAAAATATTCCAGATTCTGAATGAAATATGCTCAAAATGATGATGCAGAAAGGAAGCAAACACTATTATTAGTATTTTTATTTAACTCTTTCCAGCATAAGTATAAATTATGCTAGGCATACCAAAGGCAAAGTGCTAGCTACTCATCTTGCCCATAGCTCGCCCTGTTTCCAAGCAGTGTTTGCAAATGTTTGGTGCCTGTCATATTTTGTGCTAGTCTGTAATAGTACAGATTAAATCCCAGGACTTCTGTATCTCTCCAGAGGTTCCTGGATGTCCAAGACCCATCAATTAATTGCATGTATAGTTGATCCATTTGTAGATAGTAAGTCAGATGAGTCTATGATAGTGCCACTGGGTATGTTTATGGGTCATCAGTCAGTTCAGTGAGAATTACTGCCACTTCTCTGTGGCTGACTAGGACAATTCAGTGAAAGAAAGTCAATGAGGTTGGTTCTGTAGCACAAATCAGAAGCCATTAGTGCAACATCATTTAGGACCTCTTAGAAATTCTCCCCATCCATCTGTTTTCCAAGTCAATCTCACAGATAATGAACTACTGCAGACTTTCCCAGATGCAATGCCCAGGTGCTGCTTCACCCTAAGGCAGCACGCGACCTGAAAGTACTCTCTAGGTACATCTATGGTATCTGTAGTAGTGAAAGAGAAAACAGAAAGAGAGGTAATGCATATCCTGGTCAAAAGGCAAGGAACACATTATAAAAAACATCTCTGTGCAGTCTAGAGCAGTATGGTGAACCTGTATTTTCCCTTCTAAGTTGTGCACAGTGGTCCAAATGCTAAATTAGGTCTCCCGTACCGTATGGCTCCAGGCCACAGTGTGGTCAGTACTTTGACAAATTTCATGCAGTCTTCCATATTGTCTTTCACAAGTGCTTGGACTTAACTCCCAGTTCAGGTTCAGTTTTCAGCGCACAAGAATCCTTTTCCCTGTCATTTGCCTACAGGGTGGATGATAGGGATGGTGGCACTTCTTCATCAAGAGTATGAAGCAATTCGTGTTGGCCCCTTGAGATGTGGGGGGCACAACAACAGCAATGACCTACCTGGGCAACTCCCTCAGGTCTTCCTATGTCACCAATATCCATTCACTCTTATTATTTTTTAGACGTGGCTGCCTGAAATGTCTTACTCATACTGCTTGTCAAACCACATTTTTTGTGTCCAGGAACTATTTTCTTGCCCTCATAGAATAAGATGCTTATCAGATGCTTATCAAATGCTGCAATAACTGTGTCAAAATTGGTGCACTGAAGTAACTGTGCTTGGAGCTGTGGATCTTTTATCAACCAGTCAATAAGTATTGAAAGGTTGTACATAAGTTTTGCCCATTTCTACATCTGGTCAAATAGTCATTGTATAGCACTTCACTTGATTCCGCAGATTCTGTTAAGAACTAGGAGAAATTACAATACACATTTACAGTAATATGAAAGGCACTGGATTTGAAGTTTGATATCTGTAGTGAACAGTGCTACATCTTGCTTCTGTTTTATTTACAGGCTTTACAGGACCCAGGGGAGACAGAGGCCCGAACGGTCTACCTGGTCTGCAGGGACACCCAGGCCTTACAGGAAAATCTGGTGCTCCAGGAGCAGCAGGACTGAAGGGCCTTCCTGGTGATGTTTTAGGAGCACCAGCAGGTTCCCGAGGGGACGTTGGGCTTCCTGGCTTCCCTGGGTTGAAAGGCGTGCCAGGGGATCAAGGCATACCGGGAATTAGAGGTAACAGCTACCTCAAATAAAAAAATGTTTGAGTAAAAGTGTATTATAAAGGTAACTGTGAATGTGTGACAGTAGTATGAGGTTGTATTAGGACGTATTGGAGGTACTCACAACCCCAGCATCAAATCCCAGTGTCTGATGATCTCTCATCCCTTCCCCATCTACCTCAACTGTTACCAGTATGCCTGGTTCTTATAAATGCTTTCTGGAGATACATTGCTTATGTCCATGTCATGGAGACAGGGAATTGATGTGGCTGAGTCAGGAATTAAAGAAATATAATTATTTTTATTTCCCTGAAAACCCTGCCCCCAAACTATATATATAATTAGTTTTAGGTTTATTTATAGGCTTAATTCAATTGGGAAGATCTTTGAAGGATGCTATAGACAAATTTAGAGATTTAGGAATTCAGAAAGTGGAGAAGTCTTAGCTACTAACACAGCTTTTACCCCATCATCAGTCAGGCTGAGCAGAGAATTAAGGGAACAGCAGGCTTTGCTCATGACGGTGAGAGTGGTATTTTGGGGATGATCTCTTGCTGGATTCTCTGTGTCTTGGCTGCTTCCTGATGCTACAAGCAATATTCATTGGCAAATCCAAATGGCAAAATCCAAGGTGGGTGAAAAGACTGTCAAACTCAAAGGTGTCTTTAGACACAGCTTCCACAAGACAGGGATTCATGGAAGCCACACTGCTTCAGCAGTGGCAGGGGAGAGCCAAACTGCTAGGGTCTCCCCCAGCCAGAAAAGCAGCCAGGAAGTTGTCTGCAGTGGGGTCCCAGAGTAGCTGGGTTCAGGAGCCACTGGCAGCTCTCTCTCAAATGGACCTCAGGACTTGCCAAGTTTGCAAAATTCCACGGAATGGTGCGGAAGCAGGGGACCGTCCAAAAGCTGGGATGGTGCAAAACAAGAATTCTTTCCAGGTGGGAACTCTCACAAAGCAGGGACTCTCATGCCTTTTCCCTTGCTCTGTTTATGCTTTTCTACACAAAATATCCATTTGCCAATTTATGCTGGGCACATAAGAACCAGCCAGTTAGCTTGGATTTTAAGTGCCACGTGCTTTTGAGGACTTGAACCATGATGCTTCTTCAAGCTGAAGGCAAAGCAGGCAGTACCTTTTAAATCTTTACACCTCTTACACCACAGAAATGTAACTCTTCACCAAGTGCACTAAACTGTATAAAATTTGGGGCATTTTCCTTCAGAATTTTTATAAATCTTATAACAATACCTTGTAATGACCTCACCTGAAAATTTCCAAAATGTAACCCAGAACCTATAATTTGCCTTAAATGTTTCCGCTCTTGCCTATCACGTTTGAAAAAGATACAGAACATTATTCCAGTGGTTCTGTCTGCTGTTTGATTTTTTTAATGAAGACATATGTGATAAAGAGAGAGATCAGGAATTACAGAACTATTTGGGTTAAAAGCAGAGGCAACTTATTCACAGAATCATACAATGGTTTGGGTTGGGGAGGACCTGTAAGATCACATAGTTCTAATTTCCTGCCATGAGCAGGGACACCTTCCACTAGACCAAGCTGCTCAAGGCCTCATCCAAGCTGGCCCTGAACACCACCACAACCTCCCTGGGCAAGCTGTTCAGTGCCCCATCACACTCATTGTAAAGAATTTCTTTCTAATATCAAGTCTAATCTGCCATTCTCAAAGCCATTCCTTTTAATGCTATCACAAGTCCTTGTAAAATGCCCCTTCCCAGATTTCTTGTAGGCCCCCTTGAGTTACTGGAGGGTGCCCTTAAAGTCTCTCCAAAGACTTCTCTTCTCCAGGCTGAACAGCCCCAACTCTACAGCCTGTCCCCACATGTCAGGTGCTCCAGCCCTTTATCTTCATGGTCCTCCTCTGGACCTGCGCCAGTAGTTTGATGTCCTTCTTATGCTGGGGGCACCAAAACTGGTCGCAGTACTCCAGGTGGGTTCTTGTGAGAGCAGAGTAGAGAGGAAAAATCACCTCCTTCATCCTGCTGGTAACACTTTTTGATGCAGCCCAGGATACAGTTGGCCTTTTGGGCTGCAAGTGCATGTTGCCAGCTCATGACACCCTCAAGTCCTTCTCCTCGAGACTGCTCTCGAGACAATTCTCACCCAGTCTAACCTTGGCCTTGTTGAACTTCATGAGCTTGGCTTGGGCCCACCTCTCAAGCCCATCCAAGTCCCTTTGGATGTCATCCTTTCCTTCTGATATGTCAGCTGGACCACAGAGCTTGGTGTCATCTGCTACCATGATGAGGTTGCAGTCAATTCCACTCAACGTGTATCCATCTGGTGCCAAACTGTCTGCAGTCTGTATTCATTTGGAAGAGCCAGTCAACCTTCCCAATGCAAGTGTTGAGACCGGTATTGGTAATGTCAGTTATTTTTAAACTGATGAGCCATCTTTTAATTTTACTTTTCTCACTGAATTTTCAGAGATAAAACATCCCCCGAAAGACTAAAACGTGCACAGAAGTGACAACGTAATGGTGAGCTCTCTAGGTATTTATGCCCTCTGATGCATGGTTATGGTATTTCTAGGAGCGGATGGTAACCCAGGTTTGCCAGGAGCCAAAGGAGATCCAGGGCCACAAGGTCTCCCTGGTTTGATGGGACTGCCAGGCACACCAGGAACACGTGGATTTCCAGGGCTACCAGGAAACCCTGGGCCCGATGGCAGGCCTGGCCCTCAAGGACCTCTTGGTGAGGAAATATTTCATTGCTGTGTCGTTCATCTCGCTGTTCTCTCTGGTGGGGCACCTGTATGGTTTCCGTAGAGGGAAGTTAAGCTTGGGGTAGTGGCATATGCCATGCTTTAATTCCCAGCCAGGCAAGTGACAGTGGTAGTGCAGACACTGTCACTGCAAATTGTGCCGATACCACAGTGGAAGCTGGGGGGGATGATGGTCCTCACTGCCAGAGCTGCTGCTTTTCCTTCTGTAGCCACCTACTCAGTCAGGTCAGAGCTTGCTGGTGGCAGACTGAGAGAAGGGAGATAGCAAATGAGAGTAGACTTATGGAAAAAGGGGCTTAATACTTAAATTTAAGAGGAAGGGAAGGACCTGTAGGGAGTGGGTACAGAACCAAGATGATAGTGAGACTGATTTGCTTTGAGGAGCTGCTTTGTCTTTATAATAATTTCTGCAGTCCATTGCTAAAAAAAAAAACCACCTAGTTTCCTTCTGCACCCCCCACCATGAAGCTGGTAGGATAGTAGCTTTCTTTGTATGAAATCATCATGTATGTCAAGTCCAAATGCTTTTTAATCTCCCTGTTTGCCTTTTCACATGGCAGGTCCCCCTGGTATTAGAGGAGAAGATGGCGAGCAAGGTTTTCCCGGCCCTGTGGGCCTGAAAGGTCTGGCTGGTGAAAAAGGTGAAGCAGGTTTCCCAGGATTACAAGGTGTACGTGGTGTGACTGGTCCCCCTGGCATAAGTGGAATGGATGGCTTTCCAGGAGATAAAGGTGAGCTCTGGGCAGCTGCTTTGAAAATAGTAACTTTGCTTAAAGCTGTTCTGTGCCGAGATGAACAGGACATGTTCAAGGCCAGGCTGGATGAGGTCTTGAGCGACCTGATCTAGTGGGAGGTGTCCCTGCCTGTGGCGGGGGATTGGAACTGGATGATCTTTGAGGTCTCTTCCAACCTAAACCATTCTATGATTCTATGACATGTTCTCTGCTGTGTGAGTTAGGTCATGTGAGTAATATATGCCCTGTTTTGTGTTTGGCAAAATGCTAGCTTGTGACATGCAGCCCTAATTAGAAAGGCAATGGTTGTTTTATTTTTCCTTTTAAAATCTGTACAGTGTCTATTCTTTTTCTTTCTCCAGAAGTCTTTCCCTTGTGCTAGTCCCACTGGCTGTCAGTGAAATTGTTTCCTCAAACTTCAAGATAAAAGTTTTTTTAAAGCTGATGGTTGTGTACTTGGCAATACCAGACACAAACAATATCAGACTCGATGATGACTTTTATCAGGGTGCTAATTTAACATACAGATAAAAGGAGTATAGAATTTTTTTGTGAGCCAGTCCTAGGTCCATAATTTGTATCTCTTGCTTGGAACTATGTACCTTTCTGTAGTTTATCTGTAGAAGAGGAATTGAACTCATCTTTCAGAAAAAGACACAAAGTTCTGGTCACCTCCACAACATCTCTTGGCCAGCTGAGGCTGTTCAGTGTACCCCCAGCTCTTCTTTACCTCCCAGGGAGCTTGACTTCCTGATCTTGAGCTGCAGATTGCCCTTGGCATCAAGACACCCAAAATTAAGTACTTCTGCACTGACATTTTCATACTGTTTTAGCCTTGCATTGTTGGTTCATATTTACTTGGTTTGCAGAAATCTGAAAGAGGTAACAGTTTTCTTCCCTTTCTTTCTTTGAAGGCTTAAAAGGTTCACCTGGCATTGATGGCTTCAAAGGCATGCCAGGCCTGAAAGGAAGACCAGGCATCAAGGGATTGAAAGGAGAATTTGGCCTGTTTGGGGCTCGGGGTGATAAAGGTTCACAGGGTGCACGTGGCTTTAAAGGTATTTGCTTACGAGTGGTACTAGTGTGTTTGCTTTTCACATCTAGAGAACTATTTTACATGGACACGAGGAAGAGACATTTTTCACATGGTAAATTTAGCTCAGACATTCCTCCACCTATTTCACACAAGAGGCCTGGGTTTTAGGCTTAGGGAAAGCTTACTTGTTTGTGAATCTTCACACATTTGAGGCTGGAGACAGGCATCTAGTTTTTCAGCTAAGCTCAGATAATCACACCTCTAGGCATATGCAGAACTCTACAGAGCCTTTTCCCAGAAATGTTTAAAGAGTTTGAGAAAAAAAAGATTCATTTTGCTCCAGTTGCACTGTAAAGGCACTGAAATATTCAGAAAACCGAGCAATTAAGTACATAAGTTGATATCAACATCAGTGAAATGAAAGCTGTAATTCAGTCCTCTTTTCTTTGCATACAAATATCTTTAAACATGTTCTTTCTAGGGACCCTGAGATAGGTACCAAGGAAAAAAATATTCTGCACTTCAAGGGTTGCAAAACAGTGCACAGCAATTCAGGAGAGGCCTAAGCAAAAAACAAGTGTGAAAACAGCCCTTGCAAAGAAAAGTGCAAATGCTCCTCTTGGTGAAGAAGCGCATGATTGTAGGTGACAGGTCTGGGTGGCCTGTCTCTGCATACCACAAAGAACAAAAGACAACCAAACAGTCTGTTTGAGTCCTTCCTTCAGAATATTATCTACTGATGTTATCACTAATCTTCAGACCAAAAAAACAAAAAAATATAACTGGTAACAAATCCAAACACTTTCATTAGCCCAAGACTTTGACTGAGAGTTTCCCTTTTGCTGGAATTAACCTGCTTTTCTGTGTGCTTTATTATTATTTTTTTATAAATACATGATACCTAACTGTTCTACTGGGAGATAAATGACCTATCACAGAGGAGCCTGGGTCTGGTTTCCCAGTACTGTGTTTCCAAAAATTTAAGTCAGTTTTCATGTTTTCCTGTGCTTGACTGTTCTGCTGGCACGTTGTATTGACACAGGTCACTTTCTCTGCAAGTGGATTTTCCAGAGCTTGTGTAAAATCATCTATTAATCCCTTTTTGCTAAATTCATGCTTCCATTCACCTTTTCCAACACAATGCCACCGACTATCATTTTGTAATGTGGCCTTTAGGTGACCGTGGGGATCAAGGACCCCCAGGAAAACCCCCAAAGATCAAGCCCAGTATGATGATGGAAGTTAAAGGTGAAAAGGGAGATGTTGGAGAAAGGGGAACAAAGGGATTCTTTGGCTTAAAAGGTCAGTGTAAAACAAAGTGAGTACATTCATGACTTTGAAGCAGTGTCTTTGCTTAGTTACCACATTAAATATTACCCTCTTACCATACCACTGTGCTGCAGATTCCACCAGCAAAGTTTCTGACAGTGAAAGCTCAGTTTCTGACTGCCTTTCACAAAGCCCCCACTAAGGAAATCTTTGCTGGGTTATGTCATGTGTGTGTGCTGCCATTTTGTACTGGTGTATCATGATATTATGTTTATAGAAGGTCACTAGCAGGACAAGCTACTGCATATCAGCCTTCCTAGTTTTAAAAGCTGAAGTCTTTTTTTTTTTCTTCTTCCTTGCCTGCAGGTAGCAAGGGAATGCCAGGTGTCCCCGGAAAGACAGGAACACCAGGGTCCCCTGGTCATCCCAGCTACGTGGCTGGTGCAAAAGGAGACATTGGTGTGAAAGGGCTGACAGGTCTAAAAGGGTATCCTGGTCCAGCTGGCTCTCCTGGCATCAGAGGCTTCCCTGGCAGCACAGGAGGGAGGGTGAGTTCCTGCCCATGAGGTAATAAGGATGTTCTTTTGTTGGCATTCAGCTTCTTTAGGGAATAGCATTCACCCCTTCATGTGCTGAACAGCTAACAGAGCAAAGATAAAAATACAATTTTAAAAAAAATTGCTTGATTCATCCAATGTTCATTAAGCAGTGTCCTTTCTTTTCTCATTGGGATAAATTTAATTTTCTTGTGCCAGATTTTTGCCCATGAGGACCCAAGCAGTTCCTTCTATGTAGAATTTATTCTCAAATATGAGATTACTCGTCATTTTCTCCCAGTGATTCTGTGAAAAAAAATCTTACAAAAGGCCTGGCAGTAGACTTGCAGACATCTCTTACTTAAGAGAACCAAAAATTGTGTTCCTTTCGGAGGTAGCTTTGCCCTTAGATTCCACTAGGACTTCCTAGCCAAGGACTGCAGAACTGTTCTCTAACCCCAGCTAGCAAATAGGCACCACACAGCTGCTTTCTCACTCCCTACCCTCACAGGATGGAGGGAAAAGAATTGGAAAGGTAAAAGTGAGAAAACCTGTGGGTTGAGATAGGAATGGTTTAGTAATAATAAAAATTATAATAATAGATTTGATTTATTAACAATAAAAATTACAATAATAGATTGTAATGAAAAGAGAACTAACAAAGAGAGAGGAATAAAACCCAGAAAGACAAGTGATGCAAATGAGAACAATTGCTCACTACCAACTGACCAATGCCCAGCCAGTCCTCAAGCAGTGGCCTGCTGGTTAACCTTTACCCTATTTTATTGCTGAGCATGACATCTTATGCCACTGGAATATTTATTTGGTTATTTGGGGTCTGCTATCTTTGTTATGTCCCCTTTCCAACTTCTTGTATGCCCCCAGCCTGCTCGCTTGTAGGGCGATGTGAGAGGCGGAAAAGGCCTTGATGCTGTGTAAGCACTGCTCAGCAATAATGAAAACATCAATGTGTTATCAATGCTGTTTCCAGCACATATCAAAAACATAGCCCCATACCAGGTACTTTGGAGAAAAGTAACTCTATTTCAGCTAAAACAGCACAAGGAGTGTAAAAGGATGGTCTCGATTTCAAACCTGTCTTTGCAAAAATAGCTCGTCCCTTGGTTTGTACTGGCTTGGTGACTATACTTACAGAAACTAAAAAATGTAAGTCTTTTTTGCAGTGTTTCCAAACTATGCTTCTTGGAAGGTGGAATAAATCCTCATCCTCATTAACTGACACTTGTTTTCAATCATATTATAGGGAGAAAAGGGTATTCCAGGAATTGCAGGCCATTTCGGTACACCTGGCTCACATGGTGAAATAGGTAAGCTTCCCTTCCCTTCCCTTCCCTTCCCTCTGTATTCATTTGCCATCAAATGCTCAGCACTGAGTTCTGAAGAGTCTTGGGGGAGTGTCTCTAAAGAGTCTTCATACAGTCTTACAGAATGATGCTGTAGATGTGGGAATCAGTGAAAAGTTTAATACTATTAATTTCATGTGGTGTATACTCTCCATATATCCCTCCGTGGCAGGGAGGGGTGGCTGTTCTAGCAGCTTGGTGATTTTTCATTCTTTAACTTATTCCTTGTTTATTCTAGAAAGACAGCAACACTGATTTTTGCCTCGGAAGCTGCAATTCCTTCAAAACAGCAAGAAATACTATTTAAATTGAAGGCTTATCACTCGTATATTCATTTTCCTTTGATCTCCAGGTGATAGGGGAGATACTATAAACTTACCAGGAATGCCAGGCCTTAAAGGAGAAGTTGGTGTGCCAGGCTTAACAGGTATTCATTTCACAGTTACTCTGGATGTATTAGTTTTAACACACTGAAGTCCACAGAGGAAGGAAAGGGGAGCTTAGAATGGACTACTGATAACTGTTGAGCCTGTACTCTCAAGACAGGTCCCTGAAGAGGTTCATCTTTTCATTACTGAATTATTTTTTAATTGAAATGTATTCATCGAGTGTGTGCTATGTGTACCTCTTCAACTGAAAGTACAGTTATAGCACAAAGCATAAATCACATGCAACTCCAGTAATTATTGCCATATAATTTTTTGCCATTGATGACAAAAGGAGCAGTATCAGACCATTATTATAACAGAGTCCTGGTGATTTTGAATTGGGTCGATTAGGTAATGTATTTAAATTTCCCAGCACACGCAACATGCTGGAACATCAGTGTCATATTCCACATAATTTGGGGAATACTTACAAAAACAAATGTAATGATTGTTTGGCTAGCATTCTCCTAGATCATGCAAACACCCTGTGGTGAGAAGAATGCCTTTTTGTGGCAATGCCGGACCCATTGAACAGCCATTTTCACATTATGCATGTTAACTTAGGGTCATATTGAGATTAATTTTTAAATTACTGGTTTTGTGATTTTCCAGGCACAAGAGGAAGCATAGGACCAAGAGGTGAAGGTGGTGATCCTGGTTTCCCTGGCATTGAAGGCGTCAAGGGCACACAGGGTGTCCCTGGCTCTGTGGGACAGGAAGGTAAAGTACTATTTTTAACACTCCAGAGAATAAAACTATTTTAAAAGATAAAGGAAAAAAAATGTTTAAAATTTGTATCTTTCTCCTTTCAAAAGAAAAACATTAAGTTTTTTTTTATATGTTGATCATTCTGCAGTTTTGTAAAGAACAATGAAAAGGATGTGGAACTCACAGTAGAACTTATCAAGATAAAATTTCAAAAGTGTAGCTCTGCTTCTTACCAGTCTTTTTTGTTTGATAGCAATGGTGTCCAGTCAAAATGTTTCATTGCTGGCATACTCAAATGCCCTAATGTTCTCTCAATACCATTAAGAGTGGCTTTTCAAAGCTCTTTTCTGCCATAAAGTAAAACAATATCCCTCATGACCTCATACTCAGGAGCCTTTAAGCCAGGCTCATTGGCCAACTCTACAAGAGGAACCAAAGTCAGGTTCAGCCCTGACTGTATCACAAACTCAGAGCTTAAGAACATGTTTTATTGCAGGAGGAGCATGAAAATGTTCTTTAAGAACAGTTGCTCCACATTTCTCATGTAATTGCAGAGCTTAGAAACTCCAGCCAAGATTGGAGCAATTTTGGTAGGTACCTTACTGTGAAACAGTCCTTGTTTGATCAGCTTTCCAGTTGGAAGAGCTAAACAGATGCAGCAGAAGGAGAAACTGAAGCACATGTGAATTAAATTACTTAATGTATCGGGCAATAGAAGTAAAATTAGCATTTTAGTATAGGAGAAGCACACTGTATTTCTGAGGTTGTCAGAAACCTGAAGTTTGTAATGAATTGTTGTTATTTCTTGCCTCTCCTACCTATATCCACTTCACTTGGATAAGCAGTGCAGCATCATACGATGACAGGAGGGAAAAGCCTTCATTTTACTACTGGGGCAAGTGAAGGTAGCAAAAGCCCAGGTTTTGCTATTGGTTTTAAGGAGACTGGAGAATAGTGAAGAGGTGATTGGGTCCAATCAGCATGGCTTTACCAGGGGCAAATCCTGCCTGACAAACCTGGTGGCCTTCTATGAACAGGTCACAACATTAATAGATGAGGGGAGAGCAACTGATGTCATTTACCTGGACCTCAGCAAAGCCTTTGACACTGTCCCGCACCACATCCTGGTCTTGAGCTGGTGAAACCTGGGTTTGATGGGTGGACCACCAGATAGATAAAGAACTGGCTTGATGGCCGCACCCAAAGAGTGGCTGCCAATGGGTCCATGCCCAAGTGGAGACCAGTGACAAGCAAGAGTCCCTCAGGGATCAGTCCTGGGACCAGTCTTGTTCAACATCTTTGTGAGCGACATGGACAGAGGCATTGAGTGCATCCTCAGCAAGTTTGCTGATGACACCAAGCTGTGTGGTGCAGCAGACATGCTGGAGGGCAGGGATGGCATCCAGAGGGACCTGGACAGGCTGGAGAGGTGAGCACAAGCTCAACCTCATGAGGTTGAACAAGGCAAGTCTAAGGTCCTGTTTCTGGGTTGAGGCAATCCCAGGAACAAATCCAGGCTGGGCAGTGACTGTCTGGAGAGCAGCCCTGTGGAGAGGGACCTGAGGGTGCTGGTGGACAAGAAGGTCAACATGAGCCAGCATTGTGCACTCGCAGCCCAGAAAGCCAACCAGATCCTGGGCTGCATCAGGAGAAGTGTGGGCAGCAGGTCGAGGGAGGTGATTCTCCCACTCTACTCCGCCCTGGTGAGACCCCACCTGGAGTACTGCGTCCAGTTCTGGAGCCCCTATTACAAGAGGGATGTGGACATGCTGGAGCATGTCCAGAGAAGGACCATGAGGATGATCAGAGGGCTGGAGCACCTCTGCTATGAGGACAGACTGAAGGAGTTGGGGCTGTTCAGTTTGGAGAAGAGGAGGCTCTGAGGTGGCCTTCTTGTGGCCTTTCAGTATCTGAAGGGGGCCTACAAAAAAACTGGGGAGGGACTTTTTAGGCTATCAGGTAGCGATAGGACTAGGGGGAATGAAGCAAAGCTGGAGGTGGGGAGATTCAGATTGGATGTGAGAAGGAAGTTCTTCACCATGAGAGTGGTGAGGCCCTGGAATGGGTTGCCCAGGGGGGTGGTTGGGGCCACTTCCCTGGAGGTGTTTAAGGCCAGGCTGGATGAGGCTGTGGGCAGCCTGATCTAGGGTAGGGTGTCCCTGCCTATGGCAGGGAGATTGAAACTAGATGGTCCTTGTGGTCCCTTCCAACCCTGACTGATTCTATGATTCTATGAGCAATGATTCATTGTTGTTGCACAGGTTTGCCAGGGCTCGTCGGACCCCCAGGGCAGCAAGGAAGCTCTGGGACACCTGGATCTAAAGGTGAAAAGGGAACTCGTGGCTGGCCTGGATTACCAGGACAAGCAGGTATTCATACAGCTTCAGCTATTCAATCCTATCAGTGTGAGCACTTGCTTTTGTTCTGCTGAGGTGAAGAAGAAGGGGATCTTTCTGCAGCTCAGAGTGGTGAGAGTTCGCTCTAGTAAACATTTATTCCTCATAAAGTCCAGGTGCATCAGTGAAGGCCCACATTGCTCATTTCTGATTTATGGCTTCTGAAGGACTGGTGTCTGCTGAGTTCACTTCAAGTGCTTGATGACCTCCCTCAACCAGGAATGCAGTTTGCTGGAAACAGTCACATTTTTAATGACAGCTGGGATTTTTTTTTTTAATTAAATATTTAAGATGCAGCAAGAATAGTGAAATACAGTCTTAGAATATTAGGATATGGCATTAGATAGTAAATTATATACTTGTCCTACATCATCATCAAAAACTGCAAATTGATAGGTAGAGCAGTGGATGTGGTTTATCTTGATTTCAGTGAACCATTTGACACTGTCTCCCACAGCACCCTTGCAGCTAAACTGAGGAAATGTGGTCAGGATGATCAGGTAGTGAGGTGGATTTGGAACTGGTTGAAGGAAAGTCAAGAGAGTTGTGGTCAATGGGACAGAGTCCAGCTGGAGGCCTGTAACTAGTGGAGTCCCTCAGGGGTCAGTACTGGGACCAGTACTATTCAATATATTCATCAATGACCTGGATGAGGGCACAGAGTGCACTGTCAGCAAGGTTGCTGATGACACAAAACTGGGCTGAGTGGCTGACACACAGGAGGGTTGTGCTGCCATTCAGAGAGACTTGGACAGGCTGAAGGGTCAGGCAGGGAGAAACTTAATGAAGTTCAACAAGGGCAAGTATAGAGTCTTGCACCTGGGAAAGAACAACTCCAGGGATCAATATAGGTTGGAGACTGACCTGCTGGGGTGCAGAGAAGGGAATAAGGACCCTGAGGGTCCTAGTAGATGGGCCAGCAATGTGCTCGGTTGGCCAAGAAGGCCAATGCCATTCTGGGGTGTATTAGAAGGGCTGTGGTTAGTAGGTAGAGAGAAGTTCTCTTTCCCCTCTACTCTGCTTTGGTGAGGCCACACCTGAAATATTGTGTCCATTTCTGAGCCCCTCCGTTCAAGAAAGGCAGGGAACTGCTTGAAAGAGTCCAGTACAGAACCACAAAAAATATTAAGGAAATGGACCATCATCCTTATGAGGAGAGCCTGAGGGAGCTGGGGCTCTTCAGCTTGCACAAGAGGAGACTGAGGGGGAACCTCATTCATGTTTATATGTAGGGTGAGTGCCAAGAGAATGGAGCCAGAGTCTTCTTGTTGATGCCAAATGACAGGACAAGGGGCAATGGGTGGAAGTTGAGGCACAGGAAGTTCCATGTAAACATGAGGAGGATTTTTTTTCACTGTGAGGGTGACAGAATACTGGAACAGGCTGTGCAGGAGGGTTGCAGAGTCTCTCTCTTTGGAGATGTTCAGGACCCACCTGGATGTATTCCTGTGTGATCTGATATAAGTGATCCTGCTAAGGCAAGGGGGTTGGACTAGATGATCTTCTGAGGTCCCTTCCAGACACTGGTGTTCTGTCATTCTATGATCCAATATCCAGCGTTAAGGATAAATGACTTACAGCTCAGACAGAATGGTGCTACGAAACACAACTGATAGTTTAAAATTAAGGTCTTTGTATCACAGGATACAGCATCTCATTGGTCAACACATAATTCCTTAATATATTAAGGGGTTTTTTGTACAGTACAGTGAGAAACTGCCTTGCTTTTTGTAAGGTTCATCATGTGCATCAAATCTAAGTTAATACAGTTATGAAGGCTGCCTTTATAGACAGTGAAGGAAGAGAAAGACACTTATTTTTGTGAAGGCTGAGTTGTCCCCCAGAGCTCTGCCCACTGATTAGAGATATCTGTCTAGATTTAACATCATGCTTAACACTTTGACAGGCAGAAATATTAACTGTAACAGAAGTAACTTTAGCAGCTGTTAGATATTTCGTTAGGGTGTTGTTGCTTTTTTAAATGGCACAGAGGGAATTCCTCCTGATGAGAGCTTCATTATAATCACATTTAGAGCCTACAATTATGCTATAATTGTCTTGGTTTGAGGATTTTGGAAAGCTAAATAGTTATTAACAAAATTGTGGCAGCAATTGTGGAACTAATGGCATGATACCAGACAGATCAAAGACACTGAAAAAAAAAAAAAAAATCTTGCATTGAGCTTAATGGATAGTATGAAAACTTGCCAATCACAAAACCATGTTATGGTGTTATTGTAATGAATTAATTTGCATATAATACACAAGATTTTAATACAGAATAGTATTTATCCGTCATTTTAATTTTTTTTTTTTTTTTTTGCCTCAGAATATATATAGACTCATAGAAACTATTTTGATAACCATTAATGCAATTTTAAAACAGGCTTGCCTGGCTTAAGAGGAATTGGTGGACTGCATGGTTTACCAGGCACTAAGGGCTTGCCAGGATCACCAGGTAAGTGAGATTTCTGGCTATTCATAAGTACAGCACTGTGCTGGCTGCAAGCCTGGCCAGTGAGATCTTTGCAACGTGAGCTTCTTAACTGAGTCATCCAAAGCACAGTGTGGAACTTGCTTTTATGATGGCAGAGTCTGGCAAACAACATTATACACTGTGTGCTGCCTCTCATATGTGTTAGGACACAACTTCAAATCATAATTTCTTTCCTCTTACGAAGTTAAAGCCTCAAGGTTTATTTCCCCATTATGAGCTATTTTTTTCAATGAACCTTATGTATTAGTAAATCTACCTCATGTATTTAATAAATCCACATACTGAATAATATATTATGTTAGCATGCTGATATATTGTAACGTGGAAACATTTCAGCTTTCCTCCTAATTTTGAACAACTCCACAACAGGTCCAGATGGCTACGGCTCTGCAGGGATGCCAGGTGCAGTGGGTGACAAAGGGGAAGCAGGAGAACCAAGCAGAGTGGAAGGCAGCCGAGGACCTCCTGGTCAGAAAGGAGACAGAGGTGTTCCAGGTTTGTATTCCAGAGAATGAGGTCTACTTACAGCCGTTGGTGTTAGAGATGTCACAAAATGTGCCGCAGCGCAGACAGTTGTATAAGAGAGCCCCTGATGTGGGAAGGTCACTGTTTGGAGCTAGTGCTGCTGCTCAGCTTCATGGCAAGCAGCAATATGTATTGCCCAATGCCACAGAAACCAGCCCCTCCAGGACAGCCTGGATCTTTCCCTATGGAATCTTATAGCACCCACTGAGCTCAGCACAATGCAAATGCCAGAGGCTACTCTCAGCCATCAGCGCCCCAAATATTTTTAATGAGGCTCTTGCTACACAAATGTTATGAATTTTCCCTGTCTTTTTTTCTTGAAAATCTGTCCATTTTTACCTCACTGTTCATCAACATGTGATTGTCCCACTGACCTTCCTGGGCTCTAATCCATGCACAGCAATTTCCTTGTACCATTGCCTATTGTCCAATGTACATATACAACTTCCCAGCTCAAACCTACCTTATTGTAGCAGGCTGCACTTATCTCAGTATGGTTCACCACCAGCTTTTCCATCATGGAGAAACTATACTGACATTTGAGGCTCTGTCCAGCCTGATCTAGGGTAGGGTGTCTCTGACCATGGCAGGGGGGTTGGAACTAGATGATCCTTGTGGTCCCTTCCAACCCTGACTGATTCTATGATTCTATGGATGAAACAACTGATTACAGGATATTTTCAGAACATTTTCCAAAACTTTGGCTCTGAAAGAATTAAGAACTGGCATAGATAAAGAAACCTTACTGCCTTTTGCCTACTTGGTTGAATTGCTCATTCCTATTCTTTTGTGGTAGACATGGCTGTTATTAACATGCTGTGCCACTTCAAACATGACTCAGATTTATTATCAAGCCCCGGAAAAAACAACAATTCTGTTTATCTCATTTATGTTTGTCTGTCAGAATTAATTTATTTAAAAACAAAGATTCATAAACAAAAGGAATTTTGTGGTTTCCTGAAAACTTGAATCCATTTGAACTAATAATTTGTCATTGGCAGATTTTTGACCTTTTAATGCTTTTACCTGTAGTGAACTTCTTGGATTCAAACTTGGTTTTAACTGACCCCTAAGTGTCTAATGACCCCTGACTCCACAGGACACGGAAAGAACAAAGCTACTTTCTTGTCTGCTTCAATATAACTACAATATTTTGAGCACTTCGTATCCTGAGTCAGTATCAATACCTGGCATTTCACACCATGAGATCTAGTTAGCTGTCCTGAGAGCTCTGGCACAGAATTAGTATTTGATCATTTTAAGAAAAACTTTCACAATATCATTGGGAAAAAAAAAAGAAAAGAAAAGAAAACAAAACTCAGTGGGAACTGAAGCTGTTTTCCATTTTGAAAATCCCATTCTTTACACTTAGCCTAAGATGAGTTTTGCAATGCAATGGTGCCTTTTCCTTGCAGTAATAATTATTTCTTCTCTTCTTTTCAGGAATCCAAGGACCCTTTGGTATTCCTGGGCAGGATGGGTTTCCAGGGCCACCTGGGATTTCAAATATATCAGGATATCCTGGTGATAAAGGCTCCCCAGGTCTAGATGGAGTGCCAGGTAATTCATGCCTTATTCCCCTCAGGCAACAACAGAAGATTAAGTGCTGGGTTAGCAGCAGCAGTCCTTGTTACTTCTTTGTTGATTCAAAAAAAATTTTCAGTGTAATTGCTGGACAGAACTAATGGTACATAAGATAGCATGGACAAATGCCTTATAGGCAAAAGCCAGTTCCTCCAGGTTGTCTTGATGGCTTAATTTTTATACAAATCATGGATTTAATAGTCCAGAATTCTTTGAACAGCTTTCAGAAGCATTGTGCTAATTTACTACTTGAAAATCTGAGGCCTGTGGCAGATGTTCTGTAGACTTGCACATTTTCTTACTAATTTACAAACTTTTCCTATGTGAAATTACCTTGCAAAAGAAGTTACATTGGGAAAGATTAACTCTTCTCTGTAAAATCCCATGCTATAAGCCTGCCTCTCTCACACATAGGAAGAACCACTTTTTCTCTATATAGTTAAAGGCCTGTGGTTTATTGGACTCTACAATAGTTTCAAACTGTAGTGCCATGGTGAAGAGCTTGTAGAAGAAGTTGCAAGAGTCCCATTATCATCTTTATGTGATGCATGGAAATTTTTATGTAAACTCAGAAAAAAAACCCTTGGAATGTTACAAAATGTCACAAATGTTGTACAATGGGCAAACCAGTGGAAATCCAGCAAAATACCTATGTCTGCAAACAGAGAGAGAATGTTTATTGGCCTAACTGCTAGTTAGTAAATCCCTCTCTAGTTGGAAACGAGGTCCAAATGTCCAAATGTTGTCTTAGGCAGCAGAGGTAACTGAAGATAAATGTCAGGTTTACCTTCAGAAAATGTGTACTTCTGGAAAAAGATGTTCCCATAATTGTCAAGACAGCATGAAGTAGTTTGTATCAACTGAAGCAGTAAGACACATGGAACGGTAATTTCTTGGTTTATTTACCACCTGGCACTGAGTCAGATACTCTCTACTCTGATTTCTCCCTAGTTACATGGAGAATTTAGGATGAAGCAGAGAGGCACCTAGTTAAGTGGGACATTTGCTGGGGCAGCAGTAGTTCAGTGAAGGCTGTATCTCAGCAGACACCCCACTTCTGCTGAAATCTTGGTTGAGGTAACACTGTGCTTTGTGGGAGCTTCATGCTCTATTTCTTCTGCCACTGCAGCAGAAGGGTATGCCAGCCTGACAGCAGGAGCAGGAGTGCTGAGTAAGTCCATTGGGGAGCTAAGCATCAGCTCCCTGCTTAAATTAAGGAAATAAACTCTAATGGCATACAATTAGGTAGCATCATTAGGTAGTCTTAAGTATAAAAAGATTGCAACCTGTATGTGCTCTCAACAGGCTATCCGGGACTGCAGGGGCAACCTGGAATACCAGCTCCACCAGGAAGCAAAGGAGAAAGTGGACTAACAGGTGTGATTGGAGAAACTGGCCCAAAAGGAAGTAGAGGTGATCCTGGATTACCAGGGAGACCTGGTGTTCCTGGGTACCCTGGACCAAAAGGTAAGGATGAGAAATGCTGATCTTGATTGTGGGCAGGAGAACCTCCTATGCCACAATCCCTTTAATAACACGATTTTTGCACTCACTTGATCTGTGTTGAAATGTAACAATGCCACGTGCCATTTTGCATTAAAGGTCGTAAGGGTGAGCAAGGTGTCATCGGCTTTATGGGCACAATAGGATTTCCAGGTGATCTGGGGCCTATTGGACCCAAGGGAGACAGAGGATTAACTGGTAAGTGAAGTCAAATGCTTGACTCCTTTCTAAATGACTCCTTTTGCAGCTCCACAGAGCTGATCTAACTGGCCCTGCTTTGAGGATGATGTTGGGCGAGATGAACTCTGGAGTCTCTTCCAACCTGTACAACTCTGTCTGACCTCTGGCAAATGCCAGTGGACAAATGCCTGATTTTAACATGGATAGTCAAGTTTTTGCCTTTAGGAATGTATTTAGTATGAGGTGCCAACTCCAAAATCAGAGCCATTTTAGGCGTTAAACAAAAAAAGAGAAGAATTTCTGATTTAAATTAATCCTCCAGAGTAGACGTACTGGATATTTAGAAATATCTTTTAAATCCTTCACTCCATCTAAACCATCATAGTTTTGTGCCTCCTGAACCCTACCAAAAATGGTGCTGGACCTCAGAGTGCTGATGGCTGCTTAGGGAGAACTTTCCAGGTTCCCATGCCATAAATGAGGAAGCAGTAGCATCATTCAGTTCCTTCTGTTCATCTGTGTGCTGTCCAAGAGAAAACGATCCCCATACGCATGCAAGTTCCCCTAGTATAGTAAATGCTGTACTGAGGTTGGTGAGACCACAGTCTCTCTCTCACATATGCAGCTGTGTAACAGCAACATATCTGTAGATGATAGCATATTAAATAAATTATGGTTGGTTGGTTGGTTGGTTGGTTGGTTGGTTGTTGGCTTCAAGCTATATTATCTTGCTTCTAATGACAGGCTTTCAAGGCCCTCCAGGCTCTCCTGGTCTGCCCCCTCTTCCTCCAAGGCTGGTTGCTGAGCAAGGTTCACCAGGCCCCCGTGGAAATATAGGACCTCAAGGAAGCCCAGGAGATACAGGACCTCAGGGTCCACCAGGTGATCCAGGTAGGAATCACACACTCAGAATGAAAACTTAGTTTCCCTTAGTAGAGTGAGGCCACCAGAGCATTGGTTTGGCTCTCTTCTACTTTATATTCCGTAAGTCAAAAAGGAGAGGCAAATTTTGGTCTCTCAAAGCTAGGGCTTGGGTTTTTTCCTCCTCCTAGCACTCAGAACATAAGCAAAACTTTGACATCAGTCACATAGCCAAAGCAGCACCAGATTTCTTTGGTGGAAATGTGCTGTCAACCCAGGGAATGTAGTGTTGTTGACATGTAGACCTGATGCAGTGCACCTCTTGCTACTAGCCTCATCAGAGATGCACAGTGGTGGCAAAACATTATGGCTGTGAGGCTCATGCAGTCTTGATCCCAGCAGTCTTTTCCGATGAAGTCAGTGCTTTGTGCCTGAGCAAGAACCATAGGATCTTGCCTATAGCATAGAATGGTACAGCTGGTAGATAACACCAATCAAATAGAGCACATGTTAACAAAGTGAGTAGCACGTTGATACCTCTGCAATCACTGTGCTTGTAATCATTATTCCTACAAGGTTTCAGAGGCTCACCTGGGGAACCGGGACTCCAGGGCAGGGGTGGTATTCCAGCTCCTCCGGGCTCCAGAGGTGAACAAGGACCATCAGGGTTTCAGGGTCCAGTAGGATTTGAAGGTAAGAGTTGTCATGCAGCACATCTTCCCTCTCTTCTGTTTCACTGCTATAAATTGTTCTGTGGTTATGTCACTGGATGGGGAGGAGGGGGAGGGAAAGAAAGTTTCTGTCTTCAGAGCTTCTTCAGAAGGACAAATAACTTTTAATGGTTATTGAAAACAGTATTTTTTGGAATATGTTTCAATAGATGTGGATGTCAGTCCACTTCTGTGAGTGTGTTTGTTTTGATCTGAGTGTACTCCTCTATTGGTTTTCTCTTAAGTATTTCAGCCTCATGTTCTACTAACAGTCATGGGAATGGGCAGGTGATGTTCAGATGGATGATGTTTAGGGAAATGTATTTGTGAAAGAAATACCTATGTCCTTATCCAATTAAAGAGCAGGTTTATTACTACCTTAATTAGCTAAGTACACTGGAAAAAATATGTTTGCAGACTGCAGCTTTTATCATATGAAGCAAAAAACACTGGTTTATTTTGGACTAAGAAAATGTTTTGAAGTAAAAATATGATCTGTACTGTACAAAGCACACTCATCAAAGCTTTATATGTGCCTTTCCCTGGCTCTGAGAGTGAAATACATCATCTTGGAAAGCAGGGAGCCTGATCCAGCACCAATCTACTTCAAAAGCTGTAATGCTAGAAGTACAGCTCTTTTACAGATAACTTACCGTAAGAAGAGGCATCATGCAGTTAAGCTTTGTTCATCGGCAGCTCAGGAGGAATGTAAGCTAGTCTCAAAACATTTGTGAGAACACAAACTAAGCTGTATTATTTCTTTCCCCTCCTCCTCTTCTAAGGTCAGCCAGGCCGCCCTGGTAGCCCTGGGTTGCCAGGCATGCCAGGTCGCAGCGTTAGCATGGGCTACCTGCTGGTGAAGCACAGCCAGTCTGATCAAGAGCCAATGTGCCCAGTTGGCATGAACAAACTCTGGAGTGGATACAGCCTACTGTACTTTGAAGGACAAGAGAAGGCACACAACCAGGATTTAGGTACGTGCAAGTATTGCTGGCATCAGCCTGCATTCCATCTCTCTGGGTGAAAAGAACAAAAATAAGTAACTAGAAGTTGAGGAAAGCTGGAACCTCATCAAACAGGCTTAGGAAACACGAAAATGAGAAGATAAAAACTGTATGTCACAGTGTCTGTATGACACAGAGTGTTCCTGAGAATGCTTGTGCAAGTCATTAGTCCTGTCCAGGTGGTTCTATAAAGCCAGTGAGTGTTGTTCTAGACCAGAGGGTTTTAGTGATACATGTTTGGGAAGGAACAGTAAACTAAATATGTGCATTGTCTCCTGAGAGAATGATTGCCAACATTTCCTTTTTATTTTTCAAATGTTAACAGGGCTGGCTGGTTCATGCTTGGCTCGCTTCAGTACTATGCCGTTCCTCTACTGTAACCCTGGCGATATTTGTTACTATGCAAGTCGAAATGATAAATCCTACTGGCTCTCAACTACAGCACCTCTTCCAATGATGCCTGTGGCAGAAGATGACATTAAGCCATATATCAGTCGCTGCTCAGTTTGTGAGGCCCCAGCTGTGGCAATCGCCGTCCATAGCCAAGAAGCTTCTATTCCTCACTGCCCTGAAGGCTGGCGCAGTTTATGGATTGGATATTCCTTCCTTATGGTATTTGTTCTCTGTTTGTTTGGCACTGAGTTTTATTTATTTATTTTATATATAATTAATCTGTTTTACAGACTTTTTTGTCAGACCTCTGTAGTTCTGGCTTTGTGTACAAAATAGTGCTTTGGAGCTGGAGGGTCAGCTGTGGATTACCAAACAAAATTGCACTGAGGTGCAACAGCATTTTCCCAGCTAAAGATTGGGAGTTAGTTATGTACATCACTATTAGGAGGCTGATGTGGAGATAAAACCAAAACTTTTCCTCTTCTTTTGGAAAATTAACTTTGTTGATATTTGGTTGAAGTTTCAGAATCCAAAGTCTTTCACCTTGTCAGGAGAGAGAGACAACCTCTTGTTGTTTAGTGTTGTATTTCTACTGGAAGCAAGAGCTGAGCTGTATATCCCATGGGAGTATATCCCACAACTTACAGGATTTCCTAGATCTTGTGATTTCACAAATAGGAAATGAGATATTACCAAAAAACTTAGCGTTAGGTGTGCAGTGGAAGACCTACCAAAGAGCCTGGCCTAGTTTCCTTGCAAGGCTGTGTAGAGGGATCATGTAAGCACTGGAGGGATTAACATGATAAAGAGCAGCTAGTGAATATGTTAGTAAATGATGTGACAGATGCTCATTTTTCTGACTTGCTTGATGTATGTGAGTCAAAACCTGCAACACTATGCCATGTTATTAACTCAATCAAGACTGAACTGAATGCTAAACTAAAGAGGGTTGGGGGAAAAAATAACACTTTTCTGGCAGAAAATGTTAAGGGAAATCTGATTTTTTTAATTTGAGAAAAACAAAAATGTTTTGAGAGAGTAGGTCAAATTTTTGACCAGCCTTATATCTGATGGTTTTTTACTTCTCTAACAAGACCTGATACCAATCTCATAGTTACTTCACAAGAATTCCAGCTATCAATTAAATGTTTGCAAAGAAACCTTGTGTAAACACTAAGCATTGTTAAGAACAAAGTCGTCACCTTAGCAAGAGCCTTTTGCCAGGGTAAAGTCTGCCAGTACCACAGAACACACGATGAGAAGAGTTCGCATTTTTCCTACTAGCATCCAAAGCAAGTTAAATGTTTGGTGCACAGTTTTGCTTCCCATGCAACTATGGACAAAGTACTTGTATTTACCTTAGAGTACATACTGGTTTACTTCCTTGGCTTAAATTTGTTACCCGCTTCCCCTGAATATGGAACAATCATGCAGAAAGTCATTTTGGACTTCGGCCTAAACAGCCACAGAAGACAGTAACATTTCATATAGCAAGGGCATTCCACTCTCATGCATCCCAGAAAGGTGGTGTGGCATAAGCACTGCAGCAAGACAAAGAGCCATGGCCGACAGAAGAGAGATGACAGGCATGGAGCTGGTGCTTGTACAGCAAGCATAGGAATGCCAGGGCTCATGCTGAGCCTGTCAAGTGGAGTCTGCTCCTAAGCCAGGGCTCAAACAGCAAACGCAGTTTTCACTAACTACTGCTCAGCTCCAACTGCAAAGGCCTGAAAGCTATGTGAGGAGCTGTATGATGCTCCTCACTGACTTTATTCTCACGGAGGAGTGACAGAATGTATTTGCTCTTAAACTTCATAATTTAATGAATTTTGCAAATTTCTAAGACAGGTGGTAGGCTGTAGCTTTGGGTTTGGTGCTTTAGTTGGGGGAAGACGGTTTGTTGTTTGGGGTTGAGGGTTTTTTTTTGGGGTAGGGGGGAGGCTTGCTGGGGTTTTGCTTGTTTATTTCATTGGTTGGTGTTTTTTTGTTTTTGTTTTTGTTTTTTAAAAGCTATCTAAAACTCAGCAACATCTACCACCAGCCAGAGATCAGTCCTTTACTCTATTAAAAGGTGGCCACTTCTGTTACTCATTTACATGAACATAGTGGGCCTCTCAAAGCATAAACCAAGCCAGCTTGCACTTCCATAGTATGGTGTTTATTAAAACATAGGCAGGCAAGCATAATAACTGTGCCCAGACTTCTCTCTAGATTTATCAACCTCATTTTCCATCTGTTTTCTTTTATATTGAAAATTCCTTCAGGTTTTTAGCAAAAAATTCAACAGCTTCACTTGAAAATGCAGCTGTACAGCTTGTAAAAGGACAGCACGAATGCTTGTTTTGTTAGTGATTCCTTTGACAGAGTTGTTTTTAATAGCTTAGCGTAACACTGAGTCCATTACCACAGTATGTGTCAAAGATAATAGTTGAGTGGTGTAAAGATGTGTGATTTACTGTTAAAGAACATGTCACAGAGGGAACTAGTTACTTCTGCAGAAGCTAATTTTGTTTCCACAGTGTTCCTCATATGCAACGCAGAGTAAGATAGACTTCATAATTAGGGAAATTCAAGTTAGATATATGGTGGAAAGTTCTCAGTGAGGGTACTCAAAACAGAGAAACAGCCTGCCCAGAGTTTATGGAAACTCTGTACTTCAAGGTATTAACAACCTGACAGTGCCCTGGAGCAACTGAGGGCAATTTTGGAGTCAGCCCTGCTTTGAGCAGAGGACTGGCTGAAGTGACCTTCCCACTTAAATAATTCTCCAATTCTAAGACTTCCAACAGTGAAAATCTTAACTATAGAAAAGATGTTTGTCAGAAGAGCTTAAAGTGGTATCAACATATGGGCTAGCTATAGCATGGTGAAGCCCTTAGGCCTAACAGAGCTGTAGGATTAGCTATGTTCTGCAGAAGAATTAAGAACAATTCCAGTAGTTTTTCTTTTTTTCCATGCGTAAGTTTTTGACAGCATTGCCTGAGGTTGCTCTCTGAATGCTGCCTCCTTGTCTCGTTTAGCACACTGCTGCAGGTGATGAAGGTGGAGGACAGTCACTGGTTTCTCCTGGGAGCTGCCTGGAGGATTTTAGAGCGACTCCTTTCATCGAATGCAATGGTGCACGTGGAACCTGTCACTACTTTGCAAACAAATACAGCTTCTGGCTCACTACGATTGACCAGCCCTTCCAAAGCAAGCCCTCGGCAGACACACTCAAGGCAGGACTCATCCGAAGCCATATCAGCAGATGTCAAGTCTGTATGAAAAATTTGTAGAAGTCTTTCACAGTATAAGGAACCTGCTTATCACATGGTTCCTATACAGTGAAACCTTCTATTTGAATAAATCACATTGGTGCTTTTTTTTAACTTATTACCTCAGAAGCTGAATGGGAAATTTTTTAGTGTCTGTAAAAGCAAATAAGTAACACAAATTAAGTCTAACTCATGGATCTAGTGCTGTGTTCTCCGAGTATGTAACATTTTTGGCTACTCTAACGTTATGTCACTTGCCAAATTATGCAAATACTCACAGCTTTGAAACGCCAAAGAAAAGCTTCAATAATAAGTGGTTACCTTGGTCAGATACTCACTACATTTACTTCAGAGAAATATCTATCTTTTCTATTTACTCTGTTTCTTACAAGAGTGAACACTAACAGCTGCAGTTCCATAAATTAACACAGGATGATCAAAGTGCTAAGCCCTTGCAAAATACTGAAAATATACTCTGGAAAAGTGCCTATGTCCAGCACAGAAGTCTAATTTTTATTTTAGTATTTTATGCTTGGCCATTTCAAACACACCAAAGCAATAATCTTTTCAGTGTATTTGTTGGGGGTTTTTCAGCATGCTTTAGCACCTAACCACTGGCAATAGCAGAGAAGCCCACAGGTCTCCCAAAGATAGTGACCACAAAATACAACTCTTTATGTCTTGGTTAGAAGAATGTAAGATTATCGTCAGCATTTTATTTTACAAGCTTGATGGTTCTTTTCTAGACACACTCCAAGCCAAAGGTCTCTTGTTTCACAGCAGTGACACAGAGTCGCTTTTGCATTGCAGATTTTCCCCTCAGCAGCAAAGCCACTCATCACAAGCAGATTTTAACCCTGTGCTGCTGGAGTAGCCACCATCCCAATTTGCACATAGCCACAGCAAAAGCAAAGGGGACGGAAGCAAGCTATTCATTTAACATCATCTTTTCCCATAGAGAACCATGCTATTGCATGCCAGGCTTGATAAATGGCTATAATGGCTAGTTCTTTCCTTCTGTAGGAAGAAGCAATTTAGCCCAAATTTGTTTGTCACTACTGTGAGACAGGGAGAAAGAGTCATCTGCATGTATCCTATTCCTATAGTCCAATTCTGTGCCTGAATGCTTAAAACTGAAAACAGAGACTTTTATAGTAATGACAGTTGATTTTTCAACAGTTCACCTCACCCCTGCTTCAGGTGCTTCTTGGCTTTTGTAATTACATTCCATCCTCACTGTATCATAAATAAAACCTGGGGTTTTTTTTTCTATGTCTCTATTTGTTGATGATTTCCATTTTGTAAAAGGGTTTTTTCTATACAATGTGTGTGGACTGCTCTTATGCGACTGGGTTTGCACCTGAGGAATTAGAAAATCACTACCAGAAAGTTTCTTCCACTGAAATTCAAAGTCATCAACCAGGAATACACTTGGATCTTTTGAAGTGCGATGAAATAAACAAGAGGGAAGCTGTGTTTCTAAAACAGCTTCTTTAAGCTGGACTACTGAAATTCTATTTTATCTCTGTTAAGAAGAGTGATTTAAACTGATAAATTGTGATGTTGCAGATTAAAGCAACATATTATTCCTGCTCTACAACATTCAGGAAGCCAACATTAACCAAACTTGACAAGCTTTACCTCCTCAAAAAAAACACAAACTATAACCTAAGTTGAAATTCTGTGATTAACACATTAACCTGAATTAGTTGTACATATAATTAGATACTACAGAATCACAGAAAGATTCCGGTTGGAAAAGACCCTTGGGATCACCAAGTCCAACCGATATCCCTAGTCTGCAAGGTTCACCCTCAACCATATCCCCAAGCACCACATCTAAAAGACCTTTAAACACATCCAGGGTTGGCGACTCATCCACCTCCCTGGGCCCATTCCAATGCCTGACCACTCTTTCTGTGAAAACATTTTTCTAATGTCCAGTCTAAGCCTACCCAGTCACAGCTTGAAGGCCATTCCCACTCGTTCTATAGCTAATTACCTGTGAGAAAAGACCAGCACCAACCTCTCCACAATATCCTTTCAGGTAGTTGTAGGTAGCAATGAGGTCTCCCCTCAGCCTCCTCTTCCTCAAACTAAGCAGCCTCAGCTCCCTCAGTCACTCTTCATATGATTTATTCTCCAGGCCCTTCACCAGCTTTGTTGCCCTCCTTTGCACTCACTCCAGCATCTCCACATCTCTCTTATAATGAGGTGCCCAGAACTGCACAATACTCGAGGTGTGGCCTCGCCAGTGCTGAGTACAAGAGGACAATCATCTCCCTACTCCTGCTGGACACAAAATTTCTAACACAAGCCAGGATGCCATTGGCTTTCTTGGCCACCTGGGCACACTGCTTGATCATATTGAGTTGCTTGTCAATTAGAACCCCCCTAGGTCCCTTTCTGCCAGACAGCTCTCCAGACACGCTCTCCCAAACCTGTAGCATTGCTTGGGGTTGTTGTGGCCCAAGTGCAGGCCCTGGCATTTGGTCTTGTTGAAGCTCATGCCACTAACACTGGCCTATCGATCTAATCTATCCAAGTCTAATGTACAATATATAGAAAACATGTACACAAACAGGGAAATTATCTGACCCTGAAGAGTTCTCTGGCCATGCTGTAGCTCTTAAAAGGTAGCCCTGAAACAAACTAATCACACCAGCATTTGTTTCACTTAAATAAATTATTTTGAATTGGAAACACTGCAGCCAGCATGAGCCAGATCTATTCTGTATTGGTCAATTCTTTTAAATTACAGACGACAGTAACAAACAGCCAAGAATCAACAGTCACCTCTTCCCTGTGTCATCAGCCATCAGTGGTTGTGGGATGGGCACACAGCTACCATCTGCAGTTTTTACAGCAGACAAATCTGGCAACACAGCACATTCAGCATTTAAGAATAATTCACCTGTATCTTACAGACACCTGTAAAAAAACAACAGCGAACCGTTTGGATTTTCATGGATAATATAATGCCTTATTTTCCTGCACAGCTAATTTTTTTTTTTTTTTTAATGCAGAACTTTAGCACATGGATCTTCCTCCAACAGGTGCAGTGCTTCTGAATTTTGTCTTGCATAAACTGTTCTGAACCAGTTTGTTCAGCACGATATTGGCACGGTGTTGATGTGAATGCACAGCATGGTGCAGGCAAAAACAGAAAAAAACACCAAACCACAAAATCCCACCAAGGTGCCAAGCAGACTTGAACTTCTGTACTTTGCTTGTGTACGTCATGTGCTTCAGGTCTGTGTACTCATACACTTGTTTCTCGAAAGCCTGCGTAACTGTTGTTTGAGAAGGGGAGGGAGTTCACATGTGCAAGTATGTGGAACACTTGGAGCAGCCAGAGGGTTTCACCTGGTGAGCTAACTTGGAGCACTGTATGGAGGGGAACGGATATATTCAAGCAGCTTCCTAGCTGCAAGTTTAGATCCTCTCCTACAGAAAAAAGCTGGGAGTTACAGTTGTTCAGCCTGGAGAAGAGAAGGCTCTGGGGAGACCTTTTTGTGGCCTTTCAATATATAAAGGCAGCTTATAAGCAAGATGAAAAGAAGTATTTTACAGAAGTCTGTAGTGACAGGGAACAGAACAGCTGTTTTAAAACAAAAGATGATAGATTTCAACTGGACAAAAGGAGGATATCTGTTACAAAGAGGGTAGCAAGACACTGGAACAGGTTGCCCAGAAGATCGGGGGATGCCCCATTCCTGCAAGTGTTTAAGGTCAGGTTGGAGGGGTTTGAGCCTGATTTAGAGAAAGACATCCCTGCCCATAGCAGGAGTGTTGCTGTGGATGATCTTTTAAGATCCAAACACAAACCGTTCCATGATTCAGCCATCCCAGAACCTACTTCCAAGAAATTAAAACATTTTTAAACAAGAAAAATTCAACTACAGCAAAACAAAACTATATTTTTACTGAAGTATACTGCTCCAGCCTCAGATGTAAAAACCTGGGTTCAAAGAAGAGGATTTGACTTGGTCAAAATGTGCTGTTTGCTTCCCACACTTTCTTTTTTGAAAACACACTGATGTATAATATGAAGGTCAGCCCGGAGAACGTAGAGATTGTATTCCTCTTTTGCGGGCAATAGTGCATCAGTCTACCAGCACAGATATAGTGGAGTCAGTATAGCAACATCAGTTGACACCATTTGCTCACAAAGTATCAACTAGATCAGTCAAGCTCATTCACACCCTACCTGACTGGGCTTGTTTACAGCTGCTGGCAACAGAAAATCAGCAAACAGAAAACATGAGCTTGCAATGGAAGGTAAACAGATTGCTCCCAGATGAGAGGTTGGGGTGGGGGTCACTGTTTATGTGCTGACAGCACCCTGATGCAGTTAGCAGCAGTCCCTCTACCCATTCACAGGCCAGCAACAACCTCGGGGAAGGCCAACAGCAACCTTAGTCTTGCACTATCAGTGCAAGAGGCTGGAAGCAGCGTGGGTTCTTCCCAATTAGCCTGGCACACCTGCTTGCCTTGCCATCCCTCCCTCTTCATCAGGGCACAGCCTGGCTCAGGCAAGCCTATAGCTCACATTCACTCAGTGTGGCAAAAAGTATAATGCCTTTTATTTCACTGTTCAGACACTTCACATAATCCAGACAAATTTAATAGAGAGAGAACGTTTTAACCCCAGGGCAGGGAAGGCAGAGCACCTGGGTCCCTGCTCTTGCCCTGCATTCCTAGTCCTGGCAGGGAGGAGTTTCACTTGGCTCCAGCAGCACAGCCACCACCAGCCTGGCTCCAGGCTGTACAGCAAGGTTATTAATAGGGAAAGCAACCTCACAGCAACAGAAGAAAATACCTGCTACAGCCGGTGGGATGCAGAAGAGCTAACATCAAACAGATGCACCACAGAGCCACTGTTAATGTCTGCATTAACAGGCCCAGCTAGCACTGGCCAGGCAGGCCCAGCCTACAGCTGCTATGATAAAAGTATGTTGACTGCTAGATTGTGAGGCTGTTAAGACAAGAGCTACAAGAAGTGTGCATCAGTACAGTTCCTCTGATGCCAGTCCCTACCCTGCAGCTTCACTGCTCCTTCCCATTAATAAGCCAAGATGAATTGTGTTGGTAAAATTATATAAGATGGGGAGGATACAGGATGACAATAAAAACAAACAAAACAAACAAAAACATCCTTAGCAGGGCTGGGATATCCGGTTATCAGGATGCACTTGCTGGAGCGACATGGAAATGAATTAATTCATGTTGGGATACTTTAATGAGCACAAGAGCAGGTCATATTGTATGGGTCCTCTATGGCTGCTAAAAAAAAAAAAAAAAATCAAACAAACAAATAACAACAAAAAAAAAGAAAATTAAAAAAAACATAAAACACCAAAGCACCTCTAAACAGAAGAAAGAATCAATGGAATTTCAGTGTTGAGGACTGAATTGTGCTCTCTAGTAATGCTTGCAGACATGCATAGGCACTGCTGCTGGATAGAGCATCAACACTGGCCTGTAAAAACAGAGCTGAGCTACCAATAAAATTTTTTTTTTTAAATCAAACTCCAGAAACCTTCAAGATTTATTTGAAGGCACAATCTGACTTCTGAAAGTAGTAAAGAAATGGGGCTAGCAAACATACTGAGCAACCCAGATCACCTCCTGACCTCTTACCAGCCTCCCAGGTTCTGCTGTGCAACTCCGGGATTCCTCACAGGCTGGCAGAGTGACAATTTGTCATAACCCAGACATTTCTCAAAGAACAATAGCCAGCAACACTGAAAAGCCACAAAGATCATGCCAGAGAAGTGTTGTGCTATGGAGATAAGCACAGCATGCATAAATGGCTCCCATATCATCTCTTTCAGTGAAAAAAATCACAAGTTGGAGCTTTAGGAAAGAATCCCTTAAATTCTCATAACAATCAAATGCTGGTGCAACTGAATTGCAATATTTATACCTTAAGAAATGGTAGATAGCAAATTTACAAATATTTTCCCTATTCTGTCCTTTCTAGATGAACATCCCCAGAACATCTCCCAAATGCCTCATCTTGCTACCAGTGCAAGCTGGAGGTTCAATTGCCATCAGAGGCAGAAAGCCAATGGTGGATCTCTCACATACCTTGGCAGATCATTTGGTCACAAACAAGACTGAGGTTGTAGCCTGTCTCTTCCCAGGCCTGAGGGAAGACTAGACACTGGTCTTGGAATTTTGTTAATACCTAGAAGGTTTTCACTTGTGCACAGTTTTAGATACCACAGAACAGGTGCAGTTAAGTCTCTGACACATTGGCAGATGTTGAACCGCAAACCCCTAGGAAATCCAAAAGATGACAACCCTTAGTAGAGCCTCTAGCAGTAGGATAAGGTGTAATGGTTTTAAACCAAAGGAAGGTATGATTAGACTAAATATAGAGCATACATTTTTTATTATGAGGGCAATAAATATCAAAACTGGTTGCCTAGAGAGGTGGCAGATGCTGCACCCTGGAAACGTTTGAGGTCAGGTTGACAAGGCTCTGAGCAATATAACATAGTTGAAAACGTCCCTGCTCATTGAAGGACAGGGTTGGACTAGACAATCTTTAGAGGTGCCTTCCCACCTAAACTATTCTATCATTCTGTAATTTAAATGTACACAAGATTTTCTCTTGAGACGTTCTCCACTACACATGTGCTGTGCATAAACTCAAAGACAGAAAATAAAGCTAATGCACTCTGCAGCAAGATTCTCAAGAGGACATAGTTTGGAGAAAATAAAGTCTTAAATATATTTAGTAATAATTTCATTCATTACTCATGTAGGAATTGTCTCTCTGGGTACCATATATTATCATTTGGGTGGGACAGAGAAAGGCAGTGACAGAGCATAGGAATAACCAACTCTTTAGTTTTAGAAAATTATGCCAGAAGCATCCATGAGAAGATGAAGGAGTTCCCACACAACAACTTGCATAACTGAAAACATGAGGTGCATCTTTGGGGAGTTTTGTTTGTTTGGGGGAGGATCTGGTTTCTATTAGTGGTAGGAGGTGTTTCGTGTTTAGGGTATTTTTGTTTGCTTTTAAAACTAGCAATTCTTCGCTCTGGTTACAGTGTCTCAGTGCAAGCTCCTGGGCTATTGCACACCTTCTGTGTAACCAGGAGGGTTGGGAAACTCCAAGAGCATGAATATTAGTCCCTACATTTTAGTGCAGTTAGGAGAGGAACCTTGTACCTCATTAGTGCTTCTTCATGTGTCTTTCTACTCCACAAAAGGCAGTTTCTCTTCCCCTCCTCCTGCATTACCCAGTTTCATATCAGAAATTGTCAGTTCTCACTTCCCTCCAGGAAGATGACAATGTCACACATAGCTACTAAAATCAAAGCTGCAGTTTTGCCTGGGCACAGCTCTGAAGGAGCTGGAAAGGAGATGGAACATAGATATTCAACATGATGGTATCCTATAGGCATCATATGGTGGCCTCCACAAAATGCAGAAAAAAAAAATTTAAAACTGCTTCCTTCCCTTAAAAAAAAACACACACACCAAAAAAAGCCACCAATACCCCAACAACAACAAAAAATAATACCAAAACCCCACAACCCACAAAAAAAAAAACAAAAACAACAAACTTTGGTATCCACATTAAAATAAATTACAAGAGTAAAATGAGAAACATTTCCTCCTGCAACTTGCAGGAAGAGCTGTGACACTGCCTGTTAATATGTGAAAGCCCAAAAAAGAAGAATTCACATTAATAAAGCCTCCAAAAGAACAGTACATATCCGAAGTGATTTTAATAGTTCAACTTCTGAATCTTACATTGTCAAATCTGACATAAAAAGACCGTCATTGATTTCTTAGCTACAAATATAAATTATACCTTGATTTTCTTTTTCTTTTTGTTTCCTTGAGAATAAAAAAGTATCGCGTGTTCAGTCTTCCAAGGTTAGAGTCACAAGGGGAAAAGATGACAATCATGTGAAAGCTGTTGAGAGTACAGAAACAGATCATTTACATGCAACATGAAATGGCGAGTCATTAAAAAAGATAATCAGACTCCACCAAAACTGTTCAAATGATTGTCGCTAACAACTGTACTAACACACCGTTTCTCTTCAGAGCCCATGAAAACCGGCAAGTCTTCCTCCATAACTTCATTCCCGTTTTCATACACAAAGCCTCCCAGAAACTTTTAAAAGGTCAGAAGATTTGTTTTGCTGTTTGTTTTATTCTTTTTCTTCCACACACACCGTTTTAGACTAATTATTCTTTGTCATTTCCTTCCTGGTGATCCGTAAGCACTTGCTACTCCTCAGTTTGCTGGAGTGAACAATCGCTCCCCTTTTCCAACGTCACGTAAATGATTCAGGCACAACAACCAGATTTTGTCCTTTTCGCTGGCTTGTAGTCTGTAATGTCTACAGTTTGCGACGGCCCCTCGGCTTTCTGCCGTACAATTATTGGGACTACCATCTCAAACACTGTTTCAAAGAGGTAGTCCACTTTGTATCCTGTTTTTGCACTGGTCTCAAAGCACATTTTCTCAGCTGCCGGAACATCCTTCTCATCTATCATTTTGTATTTCAGTATCTTTTTATAGAGCGCAATTGCATCCTCTGCACGGACTTGTTTTCGCACTTTCGAGCCACCGCTAGCAACAGACTTCTCAGGTCTATTTTCATCTGGTGGATAAACACAGTCATCGGTGAGGTCAACTTTATTTCCAACAATAGCAAAAATGCAGTCTGCACTCGCACTGTCTGTCAGTGACAGGAATCTTTCTTCCAGCTCTGTCAGGCTTTGGAGGCTGTTCACATCGTATGTGAGGATCACAGCAGCTGCTCCTCTGCAGTACATAGAGCCGAGACCATGAAATTGCTCCCGACCTGGCAAGGGTATAAACACAACAGAAAGTCAGTGTGCTGGAGGCTACCTTAGCTGAGTAAAGGGAGTTTAAAGAATTTTAAGTCAATTTCACAAGTGTGGATGAAGCAATGAAGGCATTTGTAGCATTTCCAATTTTTTTTTCCTCAAGAGTGCAACAGAGGCATAGAATCGCTCAGCTCACTGCTTGCTCAGAGTGGCAAACCTGTAAATATGAGTGTGCAAGCAAGTGTGACACAGCATTGGCAGTTGCAGAAAGAGAGATTGAGTTTTATTAAATTGCATACTAGCTTATGTCACAGTAGTAACTACTCCGCTTGCATCCACAGACAGCCCATTCGACCTACTTATTTATAAACAGAAAATAAGTTATCCTGTTTCAAATTCTGCTAGATTTTATTACCCTTATAAATTCACTACACACTTCCAAGTATATCCAGTTCAAAAATCTGGATCAATGTCAGTAATTCATTTCTTCCTGGGTTTTAAAGGATTTCATAAGGAATTTAATCCTATGCTACATGCTCATAGTTCTCAGGTGCATTGGCTTTAGAGGAAAAGACTCATTGTCTTTGATGCTGCTTCACAGAATTTGTACTGATATGCATCTCTCCCACCAGAATTATTAATATTTTAAAGCGTCTTACACACAATAAAGAGAACCCTAACTACATTCTAGGAGTAGTTTAAGTTGACCCTCAGTCAAGCAGTTAAAACATTTCTTCTTCCTTGCCATTCAGTATCTACCAGGACTTCCAACTACACCTTGATAGCCTCTTTCAAATTTGTTTCTTGAAAGACAAAACTGACTCCTCTCTAAATTCTGAATACCAATTCAGTAGTTCCAAAGGACTACGAGAAATTAGGCAGAAGACAAGGAGTATTCTCTCTTCCTATCAAGAGCTGCAACTTTCCCCAGATATCTGCTACATGTAGAATCTGCTGCAGCACATTTGCTTTATTCCCCAAAGCTTGGCTGAGAAAAAGATCAAACACACTAGTTAGAGTCAGCCCTAGGTCACTACATAAGTATGAATAAAAGAAGAAAAGTATATATTAAAAAAAAAAACCCCACATAAAAACCTCTTCTGAATATTTAAGAATCACCACCATTTTTTTAAGTCTTTCTGCACAGGGCCTCCATGTATAGAAAATCTGGAAGTGATTTGGTTACATTCATTTTCTGCACAATGCTACTGACCACCATGAGTTACAGCATCAGGAAATCCCTGTAAATGACTGTGAAATTGGAAAGGCAGAAGAAATTCATGATGAAAAATACAGGTCAGCGTGCACTGGGAAAACAAATCTGCACACAAGCATTCACCCTTCATGAGTAACTCGGAGCCTGCCTCCAGTCAGGTATAGAATTTAAAACAGATCATTGAGTCACCATCTAAAGTCCTTTGACAGAATTCTGGACTCTTCTCCACACTGACCAGAAGACTAACAAAGTGTTTGTCATCAGTAAAAACAAAACTGGGAAACCTTACGCTAGAAGACAGAATACAAAGTTCACCATACATTTAACACTGAGTGAAATTCTGGTAACTGACAGACAACTAGGTTTGAAAAGCTGCAGAGTACACCATAAAGAGGTATAAATGGAAGCTGCTGAAGATGCTAGGAAGCATGCAAAACTTTAGCATGAGGACAAAAATGTATGATCTCTCAGGCTAGCAAATAACAGGGGGAAAAAACAAACAAACAACAAAAATCCTCCCCAAGATATCTTTAAATTCAGGCCTAATACTAAGAAAGTAACCCAGAACAATTATTTACCCCCTCTCACATAAGACAGAAAATAAAGATTTCACATTGAAAAGAATAATGCCTGTAGTTTAAAAACCTTCCTGTGCAGTGTATAATTGGCAATAAATGTTATATGACAGTGCAGAGATGAAAAGTTCAATGAATGGTGTTCAGAAAGGCATTAGGCAGTTTATGGACAATTGGTTCTGTGCAATTTTGTATAACCTCCAATTTGTCTTCCCCCAGCAAAAGAAATTCCTTAACCAATGATTTAGCAGGTAGGTTAAAAAAAAAATAATAATAAAAAAGCTCTTGTTCAGGTATGCTGGGCAAGGGAGACTGGGATATAGAGAAGGGAAGAGGGCAGTGCTTTTATACTTTGTCCTCCCACCTCACATTCAGAGTTGTGCTCTCAGCTGCACTGCAGCTGAGTCTTTAAATGTCTCTTAATTTTTCAGTAGAAGTTTCTGCTGTGACCTACTTTGTTTTCATTTGAACCCTGATTATACTGTGGTCTGGAAACCACAATGGAACGTATATCCTCCTCCATACACCCACTTCAGATGCCTAAGCCATAAAATCCATCCCCCAGAATCATCTACTGCAGGAACCAGAGTACTAGAACAATACTATTACTTATTTTATGCAATTTGTATGCTAATCTAATCTTGCACAGCATAATATAAACTATAACACTTTTACACCCTAGCTACAAACTGGCTACTTCTACAACTAATACATTGTTGGAAGGGGGAAAGCAGCAGTAAGAAGAATTTACCCTGCATAAGGGATTAATTATGACAGAAGAATTACTCCTCACCCACACACAGCACAATCTACATGAAGAAAAATATGCATAATTTATTCTCACAGCACAGTTTCCTTGTACAGGCCTCTTCTGGCACTTAAGGGTTGGGAAAACCCTAGATGTGAAGATAAAACCAGAACTACACAAGGTATTTAATATTTTTACCTGTCTCCAAGATGTCAGGCAAAATTGTGTCAGGTATTACAGTGAACAACTTGCTGCAGGAGAACAGCCACTCCCTCCTTACAGCAAGTTACTCCTTCTCTGGACCCATCTGGTCCCACTCCAACCACATACCTTTTTACACCATTAGCTAAATTAATTCCAAACCCAGGAGTTAAACAATTCCCCCCTATCACAAAAACAAAGGTAACAGGGAACAGCATCAGAGCTATCAAAGAATTGGCAATCAAAGTAATTGCATGAACAACCAAATGAACTACAAAGACAAAACATCAGGGAAATGTCTTTACACCAAGTGACTAAACTTACTTTTTATTTTTATTCCATCTTTACATTTTGCCTTATTTATAGGAGTGTGACAAGCCTATGCCATATCGCTACCTGCAACACCATTAGCTTTTCAGAGGCTCTTCCAGTAAACATATGAAACCCACTGTTGTAAATCCACTCAAGAGTCCACTCTGGAGCTGTGTGGCCAACAAGGATTTTCCAAGTCCTGTGATGGTTGTCATAAACAAATCCAAGACTTTTCAGACAAATGGACCTCAATAACATAAAGGCTGTAAGAAACTCAAGGGAGGAAGAAGAGAAAAGCATACCTTGCAAGAGGTCAGCCTAATAACTGGGCAAGGCTTGAATTTAAGGCTTAGGCAGCTCATGTGAACACTGGATGGGACCACAGCCTGACCAAGGATCCTCTTCCAAACTGTGCGATCCACTGACTGCAACAGCATTAGCCACTGCCCCAATCACTTTCCTGGAGCTCTCCTGCCCACTGTTCCCAAGGGTGGCATACAAACCAGCCTGTGAACTTTCTGTCGATATTTACAAGAACAAAACATTTCCTCCAAACAGATTTGAATCTTCCTTACCTATAAGCTCTTCAAAAGCTTTCAACACAACTTCTTAAGCAGCATAACTTCACACGCACATACCCATTCAAGAAATACTCTACCTGAAGAACAAGTTTTAAATCTCTCATTGTTGAGCACGTAAAAGAATGCAAAACAGATTGTAACTAAGTCTTGAGGGAATAAAACATCAGAAATATGTGTGTGCTACAAAGGTCTCCCAGAAAGTAATGATAAAAGTAATCTTGTTACTCTGATAGCACAAGCCTGAGCACAGTCCTAAATTCTGAATTCTTGAAATAAATATGTTATGGGGAAAAGTGCATGAAGGGAAGTGATAAAAGCACAATAAGATGGCATTTAAAAAATGAGCTGGAGTTCTTTGGCTATAAACCAGGTATCTTCCAAGAATTTTCACTGTAATTTAAACTGGACTGTAATCCGAACAGTAGAGAGGTATTAACACAAGCACAAGATATCAGCTCTGCCTTGTCTTTCAAATCCTTTCTCCTTTAGAAGGGAGTCTGAACTTGAGTGTACAGGAACAGAGATAGGAACCGGGCCCTTAGGAAAGAGCAAAAACAGGAAAGAAAAGAGAAACTACAAAACTCATGACACAGCACAGAAATAAATATTAGAAAGAGAGATTCGGCTGCAGTGGATGAAGGTTCAAAGGGTGACCCTGATGCTCTTCAGTTACCTCAGCAGGAACATCCTCGTGATCACCAGAGTAGACAAAGAAGCTCCTTTTTAAGGAACAGCATTTCCTTCTGTTTGCAGATAAAGCAGCAAAGTTGTGATCCTTTAAAGGACATTAGGGGAAAACAACTTTGCTAGTAACTGAGACTTCTGCCTTTACACCAAGATATATACTGACTATCAAACAATGGACAATAAAGGTCCCTGAAAGTCCCCTGCCCACACTTGCATCAGGCTGTAAAGTTTTGATAACTGATGAACTCAGAGTTCTTCACTACTTTGGTCAAGACTGATACTTACTCCTTCCAAGTGGCTTTACCACATTTCCCTTGAAATCAGGAGCTTTACTGAGAATATAACTATGGCTGTGGGTTATTTGGGGATAAAAATAAAGCTCTCCATCCCAAATTATTAACATGGAGGATATAAGTAGGAATTCATGGAAACAAATGAGTCAGAAAGCACTGAAGAGCTCAATTTTTACATATTCAGGAGCCTTCCGAATACCCAATTTCCCCAGTCCATTAAAAAAATGCCAACATTTGGTTTTCCTGCAAGACAAAATTCTCAATAGAAAAAGAATCTCTGGGAGAGGATTAAAAAAAAAAAAAAAAAAAA
>VWZI01016227.1:725402-775970 GCA_013396835.1 Psilopogon haemacephalus
AAAAAAAAAAAAGGTAAAGAAACCAAAACACCCCAAAAACCCAACCCCCCCAACAAACACAAATAAACAAACCAACCAAAAACCCCAAACCAACCAGAACATCACACCACAAACACCACCTTCAAAAATCTCCACCACTGAAACAAAGTTGAGCAACTAGAAAATTCATTGAAGCTTTGCCTTTACCTAGTATTACACATTTGCAATGCTACATCATAGAATATTCTTGTGTATAATGAATTTTCCTAATACAACAGACCTCTAGCACCACTAAAAGTCAAGACAGCATTAATTTTGTTTACACTCATTACTTAGATATGAATCAATATTCAAGGCATGAACTGTGTCCTATTTTAGGAACTTCTATTTAAGTTATGAAAATTAGATAGGGGTATCTTTGATGAAGCAGAACATAATATAAACATAGGAAAGTACTGATCCTAATACCCAAAGGGCTTCACTTTCATGTTTTAAAGTAGAAAGAGCTACACATGGAAGAAGAATATAACAGCCACATGGGTTAGGAGAACAACGAACAAAGGAATCCTTTTTAATCAAGCTCTCCAAAGAAAAAATATCAGAAACAGTCAGTCAAGGAAGTGGACTCTATGTATAAACATCTGAGTGGGACAAGCTTACTCCATTTTTAAATGCAATTCACTCCCAATTCCTAATTATTTCTACCTCGTAATAAAGATTTAGAATTACAAAATAGATAATTTCTTCCTTTAAATCTATGTGCCTTGCCTTAATGAGCAAATAACTTTGAGTCTTGAAGGAGCCTGAAATTTCCAAGACCATATAAATGTCCCCACTCAATGAATGTAAATCAGTTTGGACTTCTACAGCTTATTCTGCGAAGCTGCAGCTGAGCACGAGCAAGAAAGTCACAGAAACATGAGCAATCATTCCTTTCTCACATAGGCAAATGAGAAATCATGATCAAAATGAGCCACATCCTTCAGTCATCCTTAATTATCATACTAGAAATATCACACCCTCACTAACAAGCATTACACTTGGACACAAAAATCCATGGCTAGAAAGACTGGAACTTATCCACTACACAATCATGATCTATGAATTATTTAAACTCCCTTATTCAAACCCACTTTTACATCAGAAGCAATTAACACAACTTCAGTCGGAGATCACAGTATTCAAAAGGTGCAAGTATTAAAAGCCAGAGGAATCTGTGATGTATTTAAACTGTCTGCCACAGACAAAAAAAAGCCTTACAAAGCGGAAGATGTTTTCTAACACTCTTCATGACATTCAAATAAAAGGCAGGTTGCAAGAGTGCAGTGTGCTGCTATACAGGAGGAATGTGACATTATTTTCCTGGAAATGCCATTATATTATAACACTATAATCTAGTCTTGACTGAATTAACATACAGAAATCTTATACAATGTATTGGTAGATTATAGAATAGAATTTGACCAAATATTGAACCATTCCACTCAACTGATCTGACTTTTTCTGAAAGGTTGTTAAGTTACTTGAGAAAATTCAAGTGGAGGCAGAGAAAGGTATGGATGAAATAGGAAACACTTTGGCACTATAATTCCAAATTTACGAGCTGTGGTACCACAGTATAACTTTTATCCTGATAGATTAAGCTGTGTAAATAGAAATACTAAAGAGATTTCTTTCTTTTTTTTAAAAGAAGCCTAGTAAACTATTGTCAGTAATCCAGCTGCATCTGTGAAAAAACATATCCCAAAATACATGTAAACTGTATTATTGGGGAACCTAAATTTTGACAGAGGAAAAATACACTGCAGTAAAGAACTGAAGGGACATTTGAAAGGACAAATTCCTAAATGAAATTTAAAAAGAGATCATAAATCTTTTCTTTTATCTTTAGAGGACAACCACTTATCCTCTACAAACTTATGCTGGCATATTTAACAGATACTAATACATACTCCATGAAATATGAGAGGGAGCTAGACAGCATTCAGGAAAAACTGGATGAGATGATTAGCATTACCACACATCAGGGCCCTACTGAGGCTTCTGTCTCCAATGTAATACTGAAGGGAAAAAGTAAAACTCTTCCTCATTTCCACTCTTTTATGTAACAAAACCAATATTCTTTCAGGCATCTAAATTAGCTATTAACATCCTGCCAAGAGAAGACAACTACCCCCTGGAAGGCTAGTCCACATCAGCAGCTACCACTGTGCCTTGTGACAAGCAATCCACTTATACTTCCCCTGCTTTAGATAAGGGCACTGAATCTACAAATCATTAATTTCTGCCCCCTACTACCGTCCCATGAAAACAAACAAAACTAGACAGAGAAACAGATATGGAAAGTAGGCCAGAGAGTGAAAAATCAGTTTCTAAAAAGCATAGGGATGAACTACAAAGAAAAACAAACAAACAACAACAACAAAACAACACTTCATACCCTGTATATATGAGGTTTTTCTCGTTTTGCCTTTTTTTTTTTTTTAACTACAAAGGTAACATATGGATTAGTTTTTTGAGTTGTAATCACCACGAGTATGGCTCAGAAAGGAATCAACTCAGAATCACTAGAAGGAATCTGAAATTTAAAAAAAAAAAAAAAAAAAAAGAAGAAGAAGAAGAATTTTTAAAGGGTCATTTATTTACTGGAAATGGAAATTCCACTACACTCTATACCCAAAACCAGTAATGCATTTAATTTAAAAATAACTACATCCAGATTTCTTTTAGCTACCTTCTTTCCCCTCCCCTTTAAGTATAACAACTGAAGTAAAAATAACTGATACACCACGTAAGGTTTGCAGGACATGTTTCACCAGAGACCACAAAAAATGAAGCAAGTGAAAGACTCCGCCCTAAAATTCTAGCCACTTTACCTACCTCCTGAAAGATGAGCGTTCCCTTAAAAGGATTAATAGCTTTTCTAATGGTAATGCTCTCTGTATTTCTTTACAGGCTCAAGCTTATTCTCAGTTTACAGTCTTTTCAAAAGGAAAGTCACCTTAACAGCCAACTAAAATAAATGACAGCAGCAGCTATTACTAATTTGCTTCTCCTTTCATGGTTCTCATCAGTAAAAAACACTCGTTATTTTGCCTGTGTTCTTTCTTTTCTTTTTTTTTTTTTTTGCTATATTCACCAAGAAGGATTATAGCACAACCCATTCAAGACAGCCATTGCCAGCTGGGAGAACAACTCGCATCATGTCCACCCCCTTTCCCAGAACAGATTTTCCTCATCACACTTGAACTATATCGATGGGTCAAGCAGTTTCAACTGACTGAATTGCTATTAAAAGACCAATTCAACTAACATTCCAAAAGCAACACGTTGGCGCAACACAGATAAAACAATTCTTCCAAAGAAGTTCCCTTAAATGGGTCTCTCACTGTTATGACAAACAGCCCGCTGAGAAATTACGCAAGAGTAATGTCAGCGTGGTGTACTGCACGTCACATGCCAAATTCTGCAAGAGGTGGTTAATGAGCTACAGGATCATCGGAGTTTTATTGGAAGAAGACGGCTTGCTGTGACACATTCTTCCATAGCCAGAGGGCACGCAAAGCCCCGTTTAACAGAAATGGCAAAACAGAAAAGAAGGGGAATTTTTACTACATGACTCCTTTTATTTCATGTAATAGAGAGGTTATTTTTCTAGGCACTTGCAGGTAAAAGCTTTGACCTAAATTTCTAGTCTCAATACTTTTCCGATGTGCTGAAGAAATGACTCAGAAGAGGCAGGTGCAGCCTTAACTATACAACGCAGCTTTAAACAACTCGCAACTAAAACGCGCATAAAATTTTGCTGTTTTTTTTTTCTTTTTGACAGCAATGTGATAGTTCATGAAGAAATGTGCTTTTAAATTTAAAGTTTCACTTTCTAATGATGACTTAAAAAAAAAAAGAAAGAAAAAAAAGCAGACACCTAGCAGTTTATTCTGGTGCTGATCAACCTGTTGCTAGATCCTGCTGAGCATGCTGACTCAGAGGTATCCATAAAAGCCAATTACTACAGATTACACATGCTCACCCATATCTCAGACTTGCCTCCCTCAGTCGTCTTCTCAAATCCTGTATTATTCAGTCATGAGCTAGTTTAAAGAGTCAACGAAAGTTTTAAATCCAGTCTAGTTTATCAATTTTCATTCCATAACTGGCAGTCAAGGCTTCCATTACTGGTTCCTAAAGGCAGACCTGAAGAGATCAGGCTAAAAGGACACAGAAGGGGAAGAAAGAAAAAAGAAAGAAAGAAAAAAACCACAAAACCACCCAACAACCAAACAAAAAATTTACAAAGCAAGGCCAGAGATCAAGTGTAATCCTCATTCAAGTCTGATATCCTGCATAATAAAGATGACAGAATTTCACTCTGCATAAAGCAGTTAATATCCCACAATTTACTCTGTCATCTTCCAGCTTTCAGAGTCTGAATTTTTATAGACTTTCACCTTAAAGAAAAGGTGAAAAGTTTGACTTTCACCCCCAAAAAACCCCCACACAAAACCAAAAACACTGCAAACACTATTTTCTCACAAACCCAGAAAAACTCCGCACTTCTCCCTAAAGAGTATTCCTGTATGGCTTAACCTCTTTCTTATTAGGCCAGAGAAGTCAACATATTTTTCACATTCAGGCTCTTCACCTCTGGCAGATTCCTCTAAACTATTAACCACACCTGTAACTCTTTTCTCCAATCTTTCTATATTATCCTATAGCCAAGACTGTAAGAGAGTCTCACCAAAGCTCTAACTTCACTTAAAATTCTTCACTACTTTCATTCTTCCCTACACCTGATATTCTTGTCAGGACAGCTCATCAGCTCAGGGATACGTGAAGTACCAATAGCTCAGTTTCTCATCTGACAACTCAATGAACCTTGCAAAACATATATTGTTGCCCAAATGAATGTAGCTTAACTTGTTACCAGCACTCCATACCATTTGGCTGTCTCCATTTGCAACCTTATGCATTTGTTCAGTCTACGTATCTCTAGCAGAAATAATATTTTTGTAAAGAAGCATTATAGACTGAGCATCTTTGGGCTAAAGGCATGAACCATGTTTTGACACAATTTTAGCTTTCATTTTGGCAGGGGCCAGTTTAACAGAAGATGGAGCTTGTAATGGATCTGAATTTTGGGGAGCTTGAGCTGCTAGCACCTTAGAATCAAATTGGAATTGGAAATTGCTGCCTGAGGACTCAATTAGCAGCAGAAAAACTTTCTGCAGCCTTATCAGTTGGTACATATAACCAGCAAAGTCTTCACCTGACAAAGAAGCTACACAACTCCTATATAAAGGAAAAGTAAAACTATCAGAGAAGATCCATATTAGCTACAAGATTTAGCCTATGAACTAGTTTCCAGCTTTCTAGGACAAAACAGTACCTGAAATCTGTTGCATATATGCAAAACTATTTTTCTTGCTATCAAGAATAAACTAGAGCCTACCATCTAATAATGAAGTTAAGCCTGAGCTTCTGAACACTCAATAGTTTTAATTTCAGACTCGAAGCTCCAATTGAAACACCAATTTCATTCCCCCAATACGATTTCTATCCAACATTTCAATTTGATCATGTTATGCCATCATAGAAAAAAAAAAATGCTCTAACCATACTGCTTACCATGTTTTTAACCAAAAAAAACTTTGTCTAACACCTGAAAAAAAACAAAACAACAAAAAATCTGCAGCTAAAGATCTCATTGCTGCCTCTACAATTTCATTTAGCTAGGTAAGACTTACTGTTTTCAAATCAGCCATTTCATTTGCTTTTCTTGAAATAGGGTGTTTGCTTCCAAGAGAAGGAAATAACCCAAGAAGCTTCAAGTAGTCCTCAAATTTACAGCTGTCTGAAAGAGTAGCACCTTGTAAAAACTGAACAAAGTTGACCTTAGTCCTGCCAAACCAGCAAGCATATCTTGACTGCACCTGCAGCACAAACTGATAAAAAGTTGGGGTTTTAAATACACCAGTATTTATCTGTTTCCCTCTGAAACCTCACAGTTGTGTAGGAAGATGTTTTATGTAATTACTGGAGGCTGGCAAAAGAAATGAGGGCATGACAGATTTATGGGGCTTTATAGTTCTGTCTACAAGCAAATGCTTCACCAGAACTTCAGAGGAAACCTAGCATCAACTGTACTGAAAAGAGAACGTGGCAAGGCGCTTGGGAGTTAAAATTCATAAAGATCCTGTATGCATGTATTAAAATGAGAGCAGGAGTCCAAGAATTAATTTACAAATTTAAATGTAAGTAAAATGTAAGCACTGATGTAAAACTCCTCTGAAGCTTTGTTTTTAAAATAGTATTTTTAAATGTTATTTAAAAAGAAGTGGCATTTGGCACATGACCTTCTTAAGGAAAGATATGATTGGAATCAAACCATAACGGATAAAAAAAACACTCTTTAGATTTACTTTGGAAGAGTTCTGCAAGAAGCAATAGCACTGAACACTTAACTGCAAGCAGCAGAGCTTGATGGTTAAATATTGCTCTGTGGTGGGTAACAAAGAGGCCAGTTACAGGACAGGGCTTTGAAACAACCTCACCTACACGAGGCACTCATCTATGGCTTGTGCAAGAAGCTTTGGGGTTGTAATGTCTTACTGGAACATCAATCCTTCTCCTCAAAGAAAAGCCTCTCCCACAGAAAAGCAATTCATTTTCCACAGGGTAAGTTTTAAAAGCAGCTGTTTTTAATTTCCTATACCTGAAAACTGATACTTTGTCCTTAAACTTACAATTCCTTTCCACACGGGAACAGGCACTGCAGATAAGTTCCATTCTCTACACAATTGCTAAGCAGAGGTTGTTGCCAGGCCCTTATCTTCAGTGTCATTCAGAAAGGGGATTTTGAAAATCCCACACTCCCTCCTAAGGTTTGCTCTTCAGACTGAGAAGCAGGTCCTTTGCTGAGGCAGGAATGCACACAGCCAGCTATATTTCAGCACAGTGTGACCAGGGGCGAGGAGGTCAGTCCACACATACTGGATGTTTTATATTGCTCAATAATGAACCGACAGTTAACTTGGCTTCCAAGTCACTCAAGCAAACATTGATTCAGGCATGTGATTTAAAACAAAAGAAAAAAAAAAAAGTAAGTCCAGAGATGGGTAGGGTTAACCGAGACTGCCCTCCTAAATGTGTCTCAATAAACGCTCTGAAATGCTACCACTTGACAGGCATTCCTGCCAGGTCTCAGAGAGGAGTAAGCCACTCAGTGTCTGCCCACTCCTGACAGATGAGAAGTGCTTCCTATTTTTCTTTCTTCTTATTCCTCTTTTACTTGGGTTTTTCAACTTCCTCATTAAATACTTTGCCTTAAATACTCATTTACAAATTATTTAAAAAACCAAACAAATCACCATATATATTTTTTTTGCAGAAGGGAGACTACAGGCTTAGCAAGGCAATTAGTACAATCTACCACACCATTTTTTGAGTTAGGGAATAACATTAATTCAATAAACTTCTTAATTATGGACAATGACATTTTAAAGAAGCAAAACAGTTCATTGTTACTGATTGCAAATCCTCTTTAGATTAAGCTTTGCATCCAAACATGAATAAAATTAAGTACTCTAATATATTAGAAACATTATCCTTTTTCAACATTACCACTTTAACCCCCAAACACAAAACATGCATTTCTGCCTCCTGGCTGTCAGTTTGCAAATGCCTTCTTCCTAAATATTTGTGTTGGTTTGAGCTAATTGGAGAATTTGAGTGAGAAATTAGACTATTGCCTGAGAGAGAGTTAAACCTACCATGTCACTTCATCAAGTTTCACTGAGACAGAAAAAAAAAAAATTGTTTTGGGAATGTTCCCAAAACATCCAGATAAGCCAGTCTGCTTGCGGGCCAGTCTGCTTTGGGTCCTTGCTGGCTCCGGCAGCTTCTTTCCTTTGTCTCTCTGCCTTTGAACTAATTCAGAGTTTAAATCACTAAAACGACTAATTTCTTCTCCTATCATTAATCTCCTTGATCTTCAGCNTGTAAATATAAAGCTTCCTTTATTAACTTCCAGTGTGTTTTTCTGAGTTTTAGCCGGTGTTTTAAAAGGTGGGGGGGCAGGTCACTGCAAACCCACTACAATATTGGAAACCAAACCACCAGCTATACAGTCCTATGTGCACACGTACCCACAGAGAGTCATACTATGGATAACACAGTAAGTCAGCCTTCTCTTTCACAGGCCTACAGGACAGCTTCTTTTACAAGAACATTAGCTATGGCTCTACCTATTTTTCACCAGCCCCACTTCAATGACACTACTTTGCATCCTGCTGTCAATGCTTAAGCAGCATTAGCAGAAGTGGCCCACTGACACCAGCCCAGCACTGCCCCTCTACTTCAGGGCCATCTCACCACACCAGCCAGACTTTAACACACTGCGAAAAGCTCAATCATCAGTTATTTTCAGGGATCTCTAGAGTGCTTTTTACACAGCATCAGAAACAACAGCTTTTTAGACTTCAGTAACAACCTGGAAGAGCGTGAGGACAATCTGGTCACATATCCCCAAGAATGCACTTTCCCACCCTTTCCCACTGGCAGAGAAGACCTTCTCTCACAGCAGCAGAATGGCTTTGCTCAGTGCAGGCAGTGGGGCTCTATACTGCCCATGGTTTCTTCAGGAGATAACACTAATTACGAAGTTCCTATATAGGCAGTACCATATAACCATACATCTTTTATGCTACTCATGTCTTTCCAGGTTGATTAGGAGTAGGTGACAGCAAGTGGAGGACTAGAAATACTTACAAACTACCTAGCTTTTACAAATCAGGAGTTAGAGCAAGACAGCAGCTGAATACTGGTAGTCATCACTGTTCTACACTGAAGGGAGAAGGGAAAAAAAAAGAAAAAAGTGTTGACAAATCACAACATTCATATTCTGAAAAACAAAAAACAGGTTTGACAAAAGAATAATTGAGAGCTGGCAGGCTGTCCTACCAGAAGTGACCTTCTGTGTCACACATTTCAAACATGAGAAATTATTCTTGCATGCCCAAATAACACAAGAGTTTTCCGGAAGGCCTTAGGAAGCCATGGTTAGCAGATCAACAGCAGGCACCCACAAATGGTCTGCCTCAGCAGATACTTGATCAGTGCCTCTTATTTAAGGTTAAGGTATCTCTTGGTGAAATTGAACTCATCTGCAGTGGATAACTACATGCTAGCTCCTGATTTGTAACACTGAGATTAACTTTAAAACCAGCCTTCCACTAGCAATTTGAAAAACGTTTCAACTTTGCTAAATTGGCAGGAAGTAAAGGCCATGGATCTCACAAACCGAATGGAAAATCTACCTTTTTTCTTTTTTTTTCTTTGAGAGAAACTCACATGAGTAACAAGGGACATAAACCTGGGCCCTCTCAATAGACAGCAATTTTTATGATTTGTTTCAGCACTGGTTCATTTATAGATAGGTTCTCAACTGCAAACACATGCAGTTCATTCATGTATAATTTATCCCCAAGAAAATTACAACAGCTTACACTCCTTACCAAAACCCATCAGTTTCTATTCTGTGGCTGTCTTCTTCACTGGATGCTTCCGGACAGTTGCTATTTGTAAAAAGCAGGAGGAAGTTCTGGTGACCTGGTGGGCAGCCTTCAGCAAGTACCAAAAATGAGAGACTGTGCTAGGCATAAAGCTGCTGCCTGGGGCTTTATAGGAATGTACTTAAAACTTCTTCACTCTGGTAGTTTTATCACAGGACACATGGCTTGTGCTTTCAGAACTTGCTCTGGCTAAGATGAACACACAGCTTTTACATTTCCAGCACTACTTCTCCCTTTTAATTTCACTTCCGGCTTCTCAGTCTACACTCTTAAGAGCGTATTTAGTATTCACTGTTTAGAAGCATTAATTAGGGCATTAAAGAAAGAAAACACACTGAACACCCATGGTAAAAAACAACCTCATCTTGTTAAGAGTTCTCCAACCTGGCACAAAGGGAGTGTCACTGAAAACCTTATACAACTCAGTTATGAACTCTCTATACAGAATAAGCAACAAACAGCAATCTTACCACTGTGCAGTGTCTACCCATTCAACCCCCATACCATGAAGCTGCTTACAGAAAGGGAACTGTCTGCAGATTAGTGTACTTTATATCCTTTCACAATTAAAGCAATCAGGCAGCATCTCTAAATCAGAGTGCTCTGCCACTAAAAAGAGGATAGACACTTCCAGTTCCACTGGTCTTCCAAGGCTTTAAGTAGAGGGAAAAAAAAAAAAAGACATTGAGCATGACAATGTGGAAAGGGCACACAATGCTACAAAAGGAAAGGAGATAAGGGAAACAACACAAATGTGAAACTTATGTCTGTCTGCTGTAGGAGAGAAAGCCTATGTGGTAAAGACAGACTGATAGGAGTTCCTCATCATAAAAATAAGTAGCCACACTGGCAGAACCTGGAGGAGCTGAGCAGTTTAAAAACACTTTCAGTTTCACAAAAGTAGAGATTTAATTCTTAGATAATCTACAGACCATATCAGGGGAAAAACAAGGAAAGAAACAAAATACATATCTCCCACTATAATTATAACACAGTGGTGTTTCTTGATTTACTTTAAAACACCTAAATTACTTGCAACAAGCCACAAGATTTGACAATTGCTTTTATGAAGCTTGGAAGATGATAATTCAGCTACACAGGGCTTTTTCTTTTGCTCATTTTTTAACTATAACCCACTAGTGATTGTGGTCATTTCTTCCTTTCCTGAATGAACCAAAATCTTTGCATTTTTCTTTGAGAGTGAATGACAGACAATGTAAAAAATAAATAATAAACAAACCCCCCCTCTAAAAATATAACTCTGACAATTGAGAGTGCTCACAGATTTGTACACCCAGATCACAGACACCACAGCATCCCCATGAAGAACAAACAATTTCTGAGGACTTTCACAATATTAAACAGCATGAAGCTTTGGTCCCATCACTGAAGTAACCTGCACAACCAGAAAGGGAAGTCAGTCAGCCCAAACCCCTTGGGGAAAGGGAAGCAAGGAGCAGCTCAACCTAAGGTCATTGCGACGAGGGCACATCACACATGCACATTTTTTACACCGCTGTTGTTGAGTGGACTTGGAACTTAAGCTTTAATAGAAATCAAAGTTGGTTGACTCTATAAAGCAAAATATTTGCTTTAAAGTCTATTTCAATCTACCAAACTTTTCCTTCATATTCTTCATTAAATGTACAACACATTAATTTCTCTTGTCCCACCTCCCAGACTGTTTCTTTGGGATTCTAGTTAATGGATTCTTACAGGAAAAACATTTTCCTAAATATCTAACCAAGCCACCCCTTGGTTTAGACATAAAAATATAATTAAAAGAAAAATAAATTATCAAATATTAAAGTATCTATAATAGAATAATATACATGACTAAAAACCCCTAAGTAGTCATTAGCTGCAGAATGTAAAACAAAAAAGGCCTGCTATTTCAGCTGTACTGAAAACCATTTTTTAATTAAGTGTATAAGACTAGTTGAATGGCTGGACAACATCTCTCCATATCTCACATAAGAAATTCCTGGAGTACAAAAGCAGTGACTAGGAATATTAAATCACGTAACAGAATAAATAAAGAAATGTCAGCGGATCAACAGGAAAGGCCAGGAGAATAGGGAAAAGAATCTTCATCAGACTGAACACCATTATTTAGCAAAATTAGTTAGACCAGAAAAAAAGGGAAAACAAGGTATTGTCTGTAGCTGAGGAAATGATGAGTTATTTTCATGACAGAAAAAAAAAAAAACCAAAAAAAACAAAAGGAAGATAAGAATTTGTGAAAGGACAGAACAGAAAGAACCTGAAAACACAGACACTAACTCATAATAAGATGTGAGCCCGTTTGAGCACATCAAGTTTTAGGTCTCTTTCCTTCTAGAGTCCTGTACATCAAGTTCCCACCATGTCAAAAACTAGACTGAAACATATTGATAGTCAGTGGAATCAGAGAAAAAGCAAAAGCTCAAATACACACCTTCCTCTTCTTGATTTATCTATGACACACTTATATTGAAACTACAGAAGTCATTAAACCACCAGCAGAGTTCCCTCATGAATGGCTGCTTAGTGGCTCGTTCAAAATCAACTCCAGTTCCAGTATGCTTCCTGAGTGATGAACAGATAAAACAGAAAATAAATTTTAAAAAAATACCCACACATCTGATGATCTTCCTTTAAAAACGATATTAAGATGTTTCCTTCTTGATCCACATCCAGGTAGTTTAGGATCTGGAAACCTTGTATACTTATTGAGTTGGTTGTTATCTTGAATCTGCTGTGGTGAAGGATGGTAAACTACTTGGGCTGAGAATTAACTCGAATTAAGAGGAAACAAAAATCCACAAAAAACCAAAACCCACATTTCTTTTAACTACCTCTGCTTTCAGCAGTTCTACTTGCATAAGCTAAGTTTAATCATCATGTTCAAATGCTATCTAGGAAGTCATAGATAATATGTCAGGTGCAGGAAAAGGAATGTTTCACAAACTTGATGCCTTTTGATCTAATCCCAGGATTCACGTGGAAGAAATGAGATCATTCAGCCTTGGGAGAGAAAATTATTCTTTCTATTCTAGAATTTTTAATGGCTCCAAACATATCCACCACAGACTCAGCGTCTTTCTTGACAGAGACCCAAACAAAGGTTACTTGTTTGGGTATTTTGCAATAGTACAATGTGACTCAGATGAGGAATTATGAAATGTACCTTCAATTCAGGCAGCGAAACACTGCCAAAGGAGAAATCACTTGGAAGCTCACGTGGCTAGCGACTCCAACACCAGATAGTAATTGCAGTGGAACAAGGTCATGTACAATATAGAATGTGATTGCAGTGTCATGTAAAGATACTTAAACTAACCTAAGTATCAGAAGCAGCTTAGCCAAGGCACTGTGAAACTGTGGCTATGAGTCTCCCTGGCTTTGACATTTGTGCACCATAGTGAACATCTACATGTGAGATAAAGCAAGTACTGGCCATACATGAGCACTCAAAGTAATTGTAAAACCATGCAGCTAAGAGCTAGTTACCTGCCCTGTACTTGTATTTTTAAGCACCTGTATGTGACCTTCCTTCTGAAAGGAAAGAGTTTGAGTTCATTGCACAGTCAATAGAAAAAGACATCGCAACCCTGACTGCCCAAGTTCAGGCACCTAAACATACAATACTTATTTTAAGTAGCTGTTTGTTTTTCATTACTCAACGTGCCTGGTACCCCAGAAATAGCCAGAACTGAGTCAACATGAGTTCTCTGTACACATTCATCTCTGTGTTACAGCTAATAAAGCTTTTTGCTGCTCTGTGCAATACTATTTACTCATCCAAAGAAAGAACTACTGAGGGAAAAAGTATTCCACTTCATCCCTGTGTTTTCCCCCTCGAGCTCAGACTATTGGAAATCTGGGCATTTCTTAGATCAGGTTCACATTTCACAAATACTAAAGCCAAACTGAAGAGTACAACAGGCCATTAATAGCTTGCTTTCCCGCACAGACCATCTATTTATGCCTCTGCACATACCTTACTAAGAAACCAGTTTTACTGAAGTGAATAATCCAGATCTTGGACACCCTTCTGAAATTTTCTACAATTTCTCCCACCTGCTCCTAGTACCAGGACGACAAATTTCCATACATCTGAAAATTTTATCGGCAGCTTTGCCATTGCCTTTACATTCTTTGACTATTTCTCTTGTTTATGCCTCCCATACATTTCCACGTTTGTTACAGACAGTCAGTACTTAAAGTTTTGAGCTCTCAAGTGGATTTTGACAGAGAACTGAAAAACACACCTCTTCCTTCAGTAAGCAGGGGACAAAAGATGCCATGCCAAAGACACAAGTATCATTATGAATATTCTCTGTATTGCTCCATTCTAGGATCTGTGGCTTTAAAACATGAGTGTAAGACAGACATCTTCAATCAGTTCAAGGTCTTGTACAAACTCATTTGTATCAAACAAAGCTGAGAAGCAAAACTTTTATCAGAGAAACAAGAACCTAGGGTATACACCAGAGACTAGAAAATGTATATTCTTGTTCTCATTTCCATCATTCACTCAGATGCACTTGAAAATGGCCAATATTAAGGTCCATTACCATCATACTTCACAATATGACTCTAAAACTCCAGCCTCACTCCAGGCTAAAATTAGAAATCAAAGACAACCTCTTTCATTACTGAAGCTGAGATGCTGCTGAGGACTAACGTTTGCAAAGCTGCAATGCCACAGCATGACCCAGACAGCTTTAACCAGGCACAGACCTTGGGTCAGCAATGCTATTCAGACAGAGTCTTACTGACCCATCAAGTAGTTTCCCACTTGGGCAAGAAGAGCACAGGCACTTTGCACACTATTATTAAATACCGCATGCGAAGTGAGTATTTAACATGGGGGACGGAATACAGAACTTCCAAAATAGGGATTTAATGTGGGGGCTGGAATATAGAATTTACCACAGAGGTACATACAGCACATTTATCTTGGCCCATATCAGTACTCACAACAAACGGGCTTACCCTACCTGTTGACTTGGCTCCACAAGAGTTGGTACTGGAATTAAATATTAGAAATAAAACTCGTCCTCCAATAAAGTGAGCTAGACATAGTTGAATAAATGGAAGTGTGTTACTTTTGCCTTCTATGAGGTATTTCCATATTTTTATTTCATTTGCACACAAATGCATTTCGTTTCAGCTTCAGCGAGCTTGCTACCTTTGACTTTATGAGTCGACCATATTTTTAAGTTTTGGAACACTGGAAATAGAACTGTCTCCAGGACTTTCTCCAGACAATTCTTCATATTTTTAATAATTTCCCAAGTTATTTTGCTCTTTTCAGAAAATATTCACTACAGAAAACAAGCAATCTGGTGTACTGTTTCACAACAACAAAACCATGCTAAACCTTTATCCCGCCTCTGAACCTACTTCAGAGGCTTTAGATACAGGCCTTGCTAGCAGTGAGCTCCCTTCAGGGGTTTTCCCCACATACACAAGAGATTTTTCCCAGCAGGCATCCATACAGTCCCTTTGTATCTCTGTTCTCACATCTTACAATTTCCTTTTTAAGATGCCAGAACTAAAACTGTACACAGTAAACCCAGGGACACCATTCAATTTGTATATAAGGCACTGGTCCTCAGCTCCCATTGTTTTACATGCAGCAATTGGGAACAACTAATTGACAGAGGCCAGCATCACATTCTGCTGGGTAATTTTCCCAAAGGTGAAAAGCAAATGGCCCCCAGGCTGAGAGTCACTAGCAACAAAAAAAAAAAAAAAAAGGTATTTTATTCTCATAATTTTCATCTCATATCTTTTCAAGTTCCTGCTCTTAAGCACAGGTACACTCTCAGCAGCCTTCCGCACTTAACGATCCTGGTGCCCAAGACACTGTTTGAGGTGATATCCCTTACATCCTTCCAACAAACAACCTCCTCAATTAAAGATATCTCATCACATACTCACGAACACCCAAAACCCAACTGCTGCTCTGTCACCATTTTATTTGGTTCGGAAAGACTTTCCCATAAAGTCAGAACCCTCTTTCACTTTGACTAACCTACCTAACCATTTCATCTGTAGCTTCTTTCCTCTTCTACTTCCAAAAGTCAAAAACATCTGAGTATCAGAGTAGCTACTACCAGTCTTCACTTATGAGGAAAATACATCACTTAATCCTACTCCTCCTTTGTTCTGTTTCAACATGATGGAGGACCATGCTTCCTTCCTACCTACAGCAAATCCGTGTATTTTTCACCACCCACGGAAATGCCTGCCTCCAGGGCAGCAGAGAGACCAAACTACCTGGGCTGATCTCATACTCCAAGGACTGAGTCACACCCCATCCCAGGTTTTGCCTGAGAACTTCACAGAGTAACCTCCTTTCCAAGAGAAAAACACGTGCAGTACATCAACACAGACAAATTCAGAAAAATAACCAACCACCTCGAAGCCTAACTAAGCAAGGGAAGAAACTGACATATCTTACCAGCTAAACACTTTAGCCCAAGAAAGTTCAGCACAAGCAATTGCCCACACTGCTGCAAATGAAATGCTGCTGGTGATCAGACACTGTGAGTAATTCACACATGGCTCACCAGTACTGATCCACCAGATATCAGCAAACCACTCACCAGAGGTGTAAGCATTCATTACACAGATACTCTGCAGTTGACCCAGGCCACAGAAAAGCCTTTTCCAGACTACCTTTATCTCTTTAATTCCTCCTAGTTCTGACAAGTGAAAAGTCACCCAAAAAAAAAAAAAAAATTAAAAATCAGCAGGTGCAAAATAAAGGGGAGAAGGGTACAAAAATATTAACTGATAGCTAAATATTCACAGAATAAAACAGTCACAGACTCAAGCAGTCAAATTCTTGCATGCAGACAGCTCACCAGGAGAGGAAAGAAAAGAAGGAAAGTTTCATTTCCTAGCTGACCTTCATCTTTTCCATGACTGTTGGAAAGTTCAAAACTCAGCCTCTTTCTTAAAATACAATTATAGGATCATTAAATGAACTTTAATAAATACTTGTCAGTAACTTAGCAGTTGACTGCTCAAACATTAAGCCAGCAACACAGGGGACATGACCACTATTAAGAAATCTTATTGCTGGGGTCACCACTGTCTGTCAGATAAACAAATGCTAACTTAAAGAGACTGAAATCTAACATGAGAACTAATTTTTCCTTTTGAAATACCACGGCATCAGAAATCATGCCTGAACACCCAAAGGAGTCCCACAATATTGTTACCTGCAGCCACTGCACATTATTATTCCAAGCTTCAAGGTGGAGCAGGACTCAGAACTTCAGCCTGTGTTTGCACTGCTTGAGATAAAAGGCTACGTGCTAGCTCGGAGCTGCATGTCATCAACACCCAGCAGGAAGTTTTGGGTTACTCCACAGTTGCTGTCAACACTGCCTAGAAGATATATATATATACACACACTCGCATATACATATATATAGCTTTGACATCCTGAGTCCTCAACTTCCAATCCTTTCATATGAGAAAGGTCTGCTGACCTTCCTTGTAGCAGAAAAATACTACTACAAAGATCTCAAAGCACATGCTCAACAGTTAAAAGAGACTAGGACTCTATCCAGCAGACTGGTCCTTTTAAAACATGCTTACAGTTCAGAGTTTCTCTGACTTTTTTTTACATAGTTTATGCACTTCTTTTAAAAAATGGCTTTTAATTAACTAATCCATTTGGGAAACAAGCAAATATAATTTGTAACATCAGAATTTAAGAAGTAAATAAATAAATTTCCTGAACCAAGAATATAACAGCAGCCACACTGAATCAGACACGAGATCCAAGCCTCTGACAATAGAGGAACAGTCAAAAGCAGATGGCTGTTAAAAAAAAAAAAGAGCATTAGAACATAGCAAGCATATGATACTTCTCCCAAGCATTCTTCCATCTGTGACTTATTTGTCTCCTTGTGTTGAAAGCAATTTCCAAATATCTTTTCCTGTAAACATCAGACTGGGAAACTGGAAATGCTGAATTATTTGCTGTGAGCATCAACATTAGAAAGTAATGAAGCCCACCAACTTTTGCACACTCATTTTACAAGACTTGTGGATAAGAATATCAAAGATTCAGACTAGACTAAGGAGCTGATTTTTCCAAGATAAGGACGGGTGTGAATATACAGCCAAGAGTCCTCCTTGGAATACTTGATTTGCACTTCAGACCTAACTTAGTAGAACAGGTCAGGTGTGCAGTTCTGTGATTTACTGAGAGATAACATGGACTTTAAGCACTTGACAAGCAAATTTAATTCTTTCTGGGGAAAAAAGGGAGATTTTTCTGAATAACAGAGTGAGCAATAAGGCAAGATCAAGAGTGATGAGTAAAAATGGCACATTCTAAATAATCCAGACGATCAGCAATTAAACTGATGTAGCACTAATATCAACACATACTTAACTTTCTAATCTATCACTGCTACTGCAGATATGCCCATCAATCTCTGAAGTCTAAACCTGCAAAAAATGAAACTCTGCAACAAAAACAACGCTTCAGTGCATCCAGCTTTACAGGCTACAGCCGAGTGCCTTACTCATACCAGAATAAAAAATTACCATCCAAATTGAATTGAAATTAAAGCAACAGGGGACTTCTATGGAGATGACAGTCTCCAAAACAATGCTGATAAGCAAGAATAACAATAAACATACATTCACATGCTAAATGTAATACCGACTAAGAAAATTTCAAAAGAACATGAATTCCAGTTAACCTTCTCTAGTAGTCCATTTTACCAGAATGCTAGCGTAGTAGCTATTGCCAAGTATCCCCTCCTTTTCCAGGCCAGATTTTCCCTATCTCTACATTGTACACTGTATAAAGTACTACTGAGGTATTAAGACAGACATCTAGAGTTGGCTTTCATCATTTAGGTAGGCAAGGTGGGCGCAAACAGTGAACTGTACTTTTGTCATGCTGTTGTGCTAAAGATATTTTAATATCCCGGAAGATCTTTTCTTTCTGGATTCCCCTACTCCATGAACACAAGGTTAGGGGGAAAAAAAAAAAAAAAAAAAAAAAAAGGTATCTGATGACCCTGGAACTACCTCACAAGAATTCAGCAGTAAATAATGTCAGGTTAATAAATGCACAAAAGAGCTAAATTTTAAATCCTCCTTACTACAAAAATTACAAGTTTACTTGGTGGAGATAAGACACTGACACCATAGGGAGATAAGAGTCACAAACCAAGGACTGCAGATATGTGGCCAGCAACAGTGTAAGGTCCACACAAAAGAAAATAATAATTACAAAAAAAACACCACTGCAAGCTGTTCAATAACCTTTTTGACTTAACATCAGAGCTGCAGTGTCCACAAGATCTCCTCCTCCTTCACCAGGACATAAGAAGGCATATGTGCCCTGGGAGCTGCTGTTTCTTAGAAGATTAACATGAAGCGTTAATAAATCAGAGGCCACAGGCCCCAACACAGCCTAGCCCAGTCTTGGCAACTTATATCATTCTGCTGGAACACAGATCAACAGGGAGACAGTGCAAGAGTCCATACCTGCCTCTGAAATGCAAAAGAAGGGTTACTGAGCTCAACACTAATCCCAACAAGAGAAGAACAAGAAAGATGTGTCATGCTGCCCTCAGTACAATACGACAATTTCCAGCTGGCACTCTGCAAACAGAGCTTCAGCAGTCCTGCTACAGGAGCCCTGTCTAGGCTCAGAAAGCTGTGGGAGCTGCTGCAGTGCTACACAAACGACAGTACCAGCAGTGGCCATGCTTCGTGGAGAAGAGCAAATTCCAGCCACTTGGAAAGCAACGAGCTTCGAATGCTTGAGTTGTCTCAAGGCAGGTATTGCCTGGGTGATTCCCCAAGCACATAGAGCTTTCTAGATCCCACATAAAGCTGGAGGCTGAATCTTCAACTAACGCTCAAGAAAATAATGCAGTAACTGTACACAATCAGGAACATGCTTCTAAAACAGAAAACTAAGCCTGTGAGAGTCTCATTTTTAGTGTATGATTTTTAAAAATGGCAGAGGGTCATAAGGGAAAACTACCAAATAAGAATATTATCAGGATAATTCTTCTGCTGAAATAAAACCCACTGCTAAACAACCACCTCTGCTGCTTACTAAAAACAAGCAGCAGTTGCAAGAGAATCTCCACAGTAAAACACATCACTTCTAAAACTGAAGGGTTTATATATATATATATATATATACTGCAAAGGACATAGAAAGCTTCCATTATTATCATAAACGAAGAGATGCAAGAAGCCAAAGCTCTTAAACATCTCCTTTTCCCCTCCAAAAAGTGCTTCTGCATAACTTAGCAGCTGCATTTCCCTCTTCCTCCTTCTCCGTTCGTGATGCAGAAAAGCTACTTAGGACTATATTGTGACATGAAGTGACACAGCAAATGAATTTCCCTCCCAAATGTCACCCAGAGGTAAGTGGAATATTACATCATGCTACAGTTCAAGTTTCTCAAGAACATATACTCTACATTCTTCATGCTGCCACTAACAAATTTTGACAAAATCCAGCTAAACATGAAAATAAGAAAAAAATTTAATCAAGATCTTTCTCCCACAAACAAATTAATAGGCAAAAGCATTCATAGACCTCACTTTTCAGAGTAGCCTGTCCCTCTACACGACAGAGCAGAGCTTCCTGATGTAATAACCAAGAGCAACATATTCATATGACCAAGACCACAAACCACTTCTCCAGTCAATGCCCTCCCACTTCCTCCATCCCAAGACTCCAAACCTCAGTCCGCACGTCCTCCTGCATCCAGAAGATGCTGTCTGTCACAACACATCAGGCCAGACAACTCCTTGCTGCTACCCCAGACAGAAACTGCCTGCAGCCCAAGCTCTGCACATTAAACCCTTATGCATGGACCTTTTATCACTGTGGCGAAAGAGCGAGTCAGGTCTGAAGGGTTCACCAGCTGCATGCATTTCAAATTTTGAGTCTGACACCAGCTGATACCGACTGGCCATGTGAAGGTATGCAGCGAGATGAACAAAAGTTGTAACCTCTAACTCCTGCCTGAATTTGCCGTCAGTAGCTACCTACTTGGGCAAAAGCAAGCAAACGAGCATCTTCTCTGTTCAGTCATGTTTTGTAAAGCAGGGCAAAAAATTACAAGAGATTGGCAGCTTGGAGACCCCTTTCGGTCCGTCATAAATGTGTTTCTTTTCAGACTTTGTTCTACTGCCAAACCACTTGTTTTGAGCGACTGACTTTACATAGCGCACTGAGGATCGAGCGCCCAGGGAAAATTTCCCGGTGCGGACTCTCCACGCCGGGGCCGAGCGCACTTTACCTCTCCACCCCCTGCGACAGGCTTCTCGGAGAGGCGAAGTTGTCGCGACCGAGGTCACCCGAGCCAGCTCTTACATCAGAACTGACTCAAAACCAAAGAAAAGAAAATTATAGCGACCAAACCACCGACGGTGTAGGCGGACGGTCCCCTCCCGAGACGGCGGAGGGGTAAGGACCCGGAGAAGAGGGGCAGCCGGCCAGCAAACACCCCGCAAGTTTCTTGAAGACCCCTCCCACCGGGAAACACCGGGAGCCGGCGGGGCCAGACGCCCCACTCCTCCAGGCCGCCCTGCACTGCACCAGGGAGAGGGACCGCGCCGTGCCGGGAGCCTCACCTGCCGTGTCCCAGATGGAGATGTTGTAGGGACCCCACTGCTTCAGGTAGAAGGCGCCACCGACGGTGCTGACCGTCTCCTGGAAGCGCCTCTCCATGTAGCGGTGCAGTAGGGAGGTCTTGCCCACGTTCATGTCCCCCAGCAGCACGACCTTCCCGTCCGGCTTCTTCATCGCGGCTCGGTTCGGTTCGGTTCGGTTCGGTTCGGTTCGGTTCGGCTCGGCTCGGCTCGGCTCGGCTCGTCCTGCCGGCGGCCGGCTGCCGCCCGCTCGCCTCCTTCTCCCGGGCGCCCGCCGGCCCGCTCCGCCCGGCGCGGCGGAGCCCCGGAAGCGGTGGGACGAGGAACGAGAGCCTCCCTCCGCCGCTAGCACAAACTTCGGGGGCTCCACCGGAGCCGCCACAATCCGACCCCCACTCGGGCTCCTCCTACCCCCAGCTTGGCCCCGCTCCTGCCCCCGCCCCCTCCGCCGGCACCGGGGGGAGGGGACGAAGGCCGGGAAGCGGCTGCAGCTCTGCGGAATGCGCCCGGGCCTTCGTCTCAGCTCTGCCGCGGAGGAGCTGGGAGATGTGCTGCGGCTCCTCCGGTCCTCCCGGTCACCCCTATCCCGTAGCAGAGTGGCTGCTAACGGGCTACTGGGAAGCCGCCTACTGCGGGCGTTGCGAGACTCGAACTCTGCCGCGCTGAGCCTTTGGGTGAGGGGTGTTGATGCTCCAGGCTGCCAGGCTTTCCAGGCGGAGACGGCAAAGTCACCTGCTTCCCTGGGGGAAAACTCACTCCTTCTGCTCCTCTCCCAAGGCGTAAATGAAGAGGCAGAAAGTGGCTCCAAAATAGGGATCTCCCGCGGAGCTGTGACAGTTGCCAGACAAACGCTTTTGCCGTAGTGAAAGGTAGGTTCTCAGGGGAGGCTCTCACGAGTCTACCCACAAGCAGCTGCCCCGATACTGTAATTCACTTTAATTTCATTTCAGTTTTCAGAATTGCAATCATTTATGTCACTTAGAGGTCTAGCCTACCCTCTTGGCATCAGTCGTCTACGGGCTAAACAAATCCAGAAAATATTTTAATAGGATGTTAAGATGCCAGAAATTTTGGGCAAGGAAAGGGATAATGAGTAGACCAGCTAGGAGTTAAACAAATGTTAAGGTATTTATAAGAGAAGTCACCAGTTACTAATTTTCTCTCCCTCTCCATCTGAAAGCATTCAGATAGCAGCACGTTTCATAATAAATGAACAGCCATACTCACTCTTGCCTGTCTCNAATTTCATTCCCCAGTCTAGGTTTCGCATTTCACTTTTTTTTTTTTTTTTTTTAAATTTATTTACCTACTAAAGAGGAATTAGCTGTATGGCAGATTGGTTGTGTGTGTTTTTTAAGCCATGCCCTGTTAATTTTGCTTATTCTGCTTTTACTGCCCAGATTGGTGGTTTTGCAGCTGTACCCGGTGATAAATAATTTCAGTTCAGAGTCAGGTCCCCACCAGATATTAAACTGCTGGAGACAGACAATCTTAAATTATTTTGAAAAATGTGTGCAGCTTTCACCTCTGATTCCCATCTTGCTCGCAGAGCTGGGGAGAAGAGACTTATTGAATCAAAGTGCTTCTCTGAGATAGTGCGCAGCAAGTAAGTTTCTTCTGTGTGTCTAGTATGAAAGTACAAAAAAGATCAGATGTTCTCTTCACGTGAATATTATTTGCAAATCCCCATGTGCAATGTAAGTTACACCTTCTGAAGTGTCAGGCACCACTTCAGAAAGGGAAAAGAAGAATTTTCTATCAAGGAGTGTAGGACCATGAAAATCAGAACGAGTGAAAGGATCCTCAGTGTACCTGTTCTCACCTTACACATTAATTTACTGTCCATTTAATAAAAGAAATTATTATCAAAAGAATTATTATCAATTTGAAGCAGTGCTTTTGTTACCAAATCATAGTACTTAAAAAACTTTAAACAATTGTTTCTGTATTTTACCAAGATTCTACTGTACTTTATTTATTTTCATGTACTAGTGAAACATAGCTCTTTCCAGTGCCGAAAGTGGATATCAATAGTTTCTTACAGTGATACAGACAAGTTAGGACAGAGAGCAGTTTTCAGTTAAAGGGTGAAAATGCAGCTGGGACTTTTAGGTTTTGTTAATAAATAACACACACTATAAAAAGGGAGCAGAGCTCCCTTCTCAAATGTGTTTTCCACAGTTGCTTGAAACAAATACCTGTATCCTCACATTTTCGAGTGTGTGCACTTCCAGCTAGCAGCAGTCAGTAAGACAGGGGACTCTCCTCGAAGTGTCACCAGCCAACTTTCGCTGATGGCAGTGTATTACTTTCATATGTTAACCATAGCCTGTCTAAATAAGATGACAAATCCATCAGGCCTAGTGCTCATTTGGACCTGGTACCACAGCTAAACAGTCTGACACAGCCAGAGATGTGCATTTATCTGCTATTATGCACCTCACATTCACCACCTGCTTAAAGGATGATCTCTGTTTCAGGGTAATTGTAGTAGTCCAGAGTTAACATTCTAATAATTCTACATTATAAACGTAGAATAGGAAAATTCTAGAGGTGTTGAATAGGGGAAAAAGAAGTAAAATAGAGGATTGGTTATAAAAGAAAAACAATAGATAAGTATATATAATTTCATACCTTTGTTGGACTAATATAAAGTCTGCTTCACAAACTGTTCTATCTCCTTCCTCCTTGTCTTCTTTTCCCTGTTCTGGCTGATCTTGCATGGCTATGCTAACCTTGGCTGAGTAGATAACAGTGGGGCTTGGTTTTCTGTTGCAGGGGGGAGAAGGTTGCTGCTAGCCTCTTCTGGGTTTCTCCAGCGGGGGATCATTGTATTATTTCTAAATTGTAAATATATTTTGTACATATACATAGTATTATCTGCTTTTAGATTTTAGTTTAGCTTTGTCTTGCTTCCAAACCTCCTGAGCTAGTCTGGTGATTTTATTTTGGGGGGTAATTTTAACCCTATCATAGTAATCTACTTCTACTAATGGTATGCAATTAGATGGGAGAGTACTGTGTATTGTTTCATATCCTTGGGAGAATCTAGGAAAATAGTGACATGGACAAGTCTCAGGGATGTGGAAGGACCCCTGAGGTAAGCCCTTAAATACTGGGTGGTGAAGTTTTCAGCATTCTGAGCTTGCACTGACCTCCAGAGAACACGTTTGCTCAGCACAGTGCATTGTGTTTGGTTATTGCTGCCGACATCTCCTTGTAGGAATGCCCTCTAATCTACAGCGCACAATTTAAGTTGCCTGTTGTTCAAGCCAAATGGCTCATGATAGTCTATAATGCAATACAGATAATAACAGAGCACATGTGAAAATATCTGGGAAAACATTAAGAGTCTGTAATTTGCTCTCTAGCCCTCAGATGCATAGGCCTCTTGCAAGATAATTTACGCAGATCCCTGAGTTGTCTTTAGCAGATCTCCAGCACAGAAAGCATGGGCATGAACAAGGTCAAAAGTTGCTTGATAGGAAGGGACACAGGATACTTTCTTGTTTGGGTCGTGCAGGCCACACACATTGTCTGGGTTCACTTGTTTTTCACTTTAGAGCATCTGAAGACACGATTTAATTACAGTGAGGCTGCTCATTAGTCTTCCTGGCAGCATGGTGATGTGGTCATTGTGGTCGGTCTCAAGGTGTTCTGGAATTCTGGAACTTGGGCTAGCTTATGGAGGTGATATGAAGTTTCCTTCCAATTTCTATGCTAATGCAAAACCCCTCAATAATGGGAATGTCAGCCTTGTACACCAATCAAAACCCTGAGCCATTAATGATTGTACTGGCCTCAGGCTAACTCAACCTTTCTAGTCTTCTACAGTACAAAAGCTGCCTAATTTTGAAGAAAATTAGAGCTTGTTTATTTGCTTCCTTGCCAGCCTTCCCTAGGTATTTTTATATATTGTTCTGTCTGTGGGCCCCATTTGATCTCCAGGCTAACAGTATTTTGTAACTCCACGTGGGGTGAAATGTTTGTGACAGAGCAGGGTTGACTTTTGCTGAGCCAAACTTTTGGAGACAAATTGAGCAAGTGGTTGAAGGTGTACTAACCACTGTCCCAGATATGTCCCTTGGGTTTTGAGCATTTCAGTCTGTTTCTCCTCTTCCTCATCTGGTAGTGTCTCTGTAGGATGTTAAACCTCCATGACCAGAGGATCGCTTTCTTGGAGATATCACAGGGGACCTGAATAGGACTGTTGGTAATGATAAAGGAGGTACAAGCTGCTGAAATAAATGTACTGCTTTTTAAACATGGACAAATAGGCAAAATCACAGAATCACAGAATATTAGAGGTTGGAAGGGACCTCCAGAGATGAAGTCCAACCCTCCTGCCAAGGCAGGATCACCTAGGGTAGTCCACACCAGAACACATCCAGGCAGGTTTTTTAAGTCTCTGGAGAAGGAGACTCCACAACCTCTCTGGGCAGCCTGTTCCAGTGCTCCGTCACCCTCACTGTAAAGAAGTTCCTCCTCACATTCAGGTAAACCCTGCTATGTTCATAAGGCGTGTGCCTCAGTTATCTAGTGAATCCTGGACAAGGCCTTACAAACAAAAGAGACAGGCAATAAAGGAGACTTACTCCTCATCCTCAAAACATGCTAGCATTCCAGTGGTTTATTTGTTGGACCTCTTCACAAGGCATGAGGTCACTGCAAAAGCTGTGAACAGGTAGCAGTTTGTGAAGCATGGCAATTCCTGGCTTTGTTGTTTTCTGTATTGCCTTCCTTTATGACTTGTTTTTCCTAAATGAGCATGCAGGCTCATTAAACAGAAATATTTGTACTCATCACATTCCAGACAGCCCTAACTACAGAACACTCTCAAGGCACTCTCTTTCAGGCTACAGAGCCTGAAACAGCCTGAAACATCACATTGCCACTGCTCTGTCTGCCTATTTATTCTTATGTAGACTAAGTTCCTCCTTTTCAATCCACAGAATAGTCCACCATCTAGAAGTCCTCAACAAGGGAAACTGTCCTGCGCATCAAATCATAAGTTAGTCTGCTTTCTCTAGGGTTGCACTTCGATTCCTTTCTCCTTTTCCCACTCCTTTCCTTGTTCTGGCACTGGCTTCTGCTTGACCCTTGCTGAGCCAGTTGAGCTGGATAAGCTCATGAAAACCTAGCTCAGCAGTGACAGTAGTTTTCTGATCAGCACTTACACAGTGTGGAGGAGGCTGATGAGACAGCCTGTGGTTGTGACTACTGAGCTTCAGTTCCCTGGGGCTTCAGCTGGGCAGCACTGGTTGCTCATGCCAGGTGAGATACACAGGCCTTTGCTTCCCCTTGGCAGGTGTCTCTGCTCTGCCCTCTCTCCAAACCTTGTAGCTCTTGGAGCACCTGAGTTATAGGACTGTTTTCTTTCACCAGGATTGAACAAGTGTGTCACTATATTACTTCTGCTTGGTAGATACCCAAACCACAGCTCACTGAAAATAGGATGGGTAAATAAACCAGCTTAAGAAATCCTTATCAGGAAACAGCCTGATCTGGGTGATTAGAATCTGCCTGTGTCACAGACAACTGAAAAGAAGGTCTTAGATGGGAACCATGAGGCAAGCTGAGCTGCAGTAAATTCTTCCCTACATCCTACAGATGCTAGAGATATAGGGGAAAATAGGGGCTCAGGAGGAACACTCCACTCTTGTCTTCTGCAGGAAGTTAATTTAGCCTTCACTGCTCAACTGCACATCAAGCTTTCAAACCAGTACGCTTCAGCAAGGAATCTGAGTTTGTGGACAGCTGGCAATGTGTGGAGGGAGTAGCCCTGTTCTGTTCATGCCACGAGCTAGCTCAGCTCTATCTGCACTAGTACTTCTGATTCATCCAAGTCTTCCAGTATTTCATACCTATCTAGACTGATGTATTTTACTGTATAAGGGAATCACTGCTTTTGGTTTTTTTTCCTTTCTTTCTGATATATGAAAGAAGAAAATACTTTTTAAACTGAATTTCAGAGTGCTCAGAGTGAATATACTCACAAAATGACATGCAAATACAGGAGCAGGGGCTTGACCAGAAAGTAAGCAATTGTGATTCAAAGCTATTACAATGGAAGAAGTTCTGGTAAGTGAAAAATGTGAGCTTTACATAGTTTCATTTTTATAACTGCATCATTTTTCCATCTAATTGGACTCTACTAACACACGACAACCCAAGGCTCCTGGAGCTTAAAAGAACTAAATGCATGGATCTATACAGAGGTCTATATGCCTACAGCAAGCTGCAGAATTATGGCATATAAAAATATTTTTTACCTTTCCCAGCATCATGAAAGGGACAGAGCAAATTAGCTGTTAGTAAAAAATCATTTGCTTTAATCTTTATAAACTCCAGAAGGTTATAATTTATGTCCAATGGACTGCAGGACCCCACAAATGGGAATCTGCATGCAGGTTTGACAGTCAGATGGCACAATTCTAGTGAAATGTGAACCCAACGGAATACAACTTACAACTTTTAAAAGTTAAGTTATTTCATGACACAGGCTTGTGCCAACTGGAAGAACTTTATTTTTACTTGCAAAGTCAATACTGTTGTCATTAGAATCATTAAAGAAGTAACACACTCAAAAAAGACTTGTTTTGAGCTGAGCCCACTATTGAAATTCATGCGTATCAAGTATCTTCTGTGTTTTGTACCCTGTTTTGAAGGAATTTAACTCAGCCATGAGCCATAGCTACTCCCTGTGAAGAAATTTGTGTTGTGCCAAGCCTGTCAGCATTGTTTCTGGTCAGGAAGAAAAGGCCACTGTAATGTCACAGACAAATTTGCCTCAGGGCAAAATCACATCCAGTCAGGAATTGCACTTTGTCCTGCCTCCAGCCATGTTGCTACACTTTTATTTCACCTCTTGGCTGGACAACTCATTGTGATCCCTTTTTTCCCCTTCCTCTTTGAAGTCTTCCCCACCCATATTGTCAGTATGCAGAGCAAAGGGGGACTTCTCTGGGTTCTTGTTAAAGATCAGATGAATTTGATTGAATTAGACAGTAAATGAGAGCTGTCCTCTTTTTATCCCTTTACAGAAAGATAACGTTGTGACCTTTAAAGAGTAAACTGATAACTGCAAAATTAAATTTATCACAATGATTTCTCCTAAAATCATGGAATCCTTCACAAGCTCTGTCTTCAAGTACCTCTGGCTCTCAAGTGAGAGATGCATCAGTTATTGGTGCATAATAGGACTTATTTAGAAAGGAAATATTAACATAACTAGGAGTAAAAGGACAGTCATGATTTTCTTACACATGTGAAGATGGGACTTGGAGATTAAAAGAAAGGATGATCAAAGCAGAATTTAGAATATGCAAATAAAATTGATAGCATATTTTTTGAGAGTTATACTGGACATTTTAATGTAAGTCTGTAGGCTTTGAATTAGAAACTTACTGTATAAAATTTTCATGTCCTCTTTTAGTTCTAGTTTGGAAGTAGAAAAAAGTATGCTATGGTGATTTTGTTAGTAACAATTACACCTGTAACAAAAAAAATTTCCCTTGTAGAGTATGAAAGAGGATTTCACAGCTGCTTTCTAACTTGAATAAAGAGACAAAAAGTATTTCAGACCTGAGTTGATAGCTAGTTGTGTGGGCTTTCACTGCATTATACAATGTATCTAGGCACTAAATTGTACTAAAACAACCCTAAGTGTTATTAAAACTATCTCAAACACAGCATCAGGGCAACATCATTGTATCTGCCATAGCATGATAGCCAGCAGAGTTCACACGAAGATGCTGCATTCAGAATTTCCTATTTTTCTGTCTTTAACCATAAATATATGAATAAAGTGCACCACTCCACAGAGCACACCTTTACATCACAGTATTTCTGGGAGTTAATTTCTGCATCATTCATTCAAGTGCATTTTCAATGTCATTATTTAGAAATTTGCTGTCGATTGATCTTACGAAACTGTTCTGTTTTGCTTTTGCCCTTTCTTCTTTAATAACCACACTTTTCATCATTACTCACCTTGGGTACTCCTCCAGAATTCTTATTGAGATCAGTGGAACTATTCATAGCCAAGGTATGAATAAGCATGATGGGATTTGACCTTCAGCCACTTAAAAAAAAAAATTATCCCATCTAATTATATAGACATAATCCTGCTCTAAATTCAAGTGCAAAAATACTTTGAAATTGTCTCTGAAAAACAGTGTCTACTGTTCACAGCTGAAACTTTTTGTCCTGATATAATACAATTATCCTCTATAGAGCTCTGTTATGGGGGGGAAATTATATAAATGATACTGGCTGAAGCAGTATATACTTTGGCACTGTGTTTCTCAATTGCTGCTGTGAATTACATGCTAGTGTTCTGATGTCTTTCCAGACTGTAGATGCTGCTGAGCTTCCTGGGAGCCTGGGAAGTTACCTAGAAATGAAACCTGTTGCTGATGATTCCCTTCATAAAAGCAAGGTGCTGAAATAATTGCCTGGTCTGGCTTCAGCTCTGAAAATATTATTTGAAAATGTTCTTGCTTGATTTTTCCACTTTAAATGGCAAGTGGGAGGTAAACATAACTGCAGATTTCTGTGTTGATTTGCACTGAGGCCAGTTTCACTGAAACATTGCTCAAATTGCTTATGGGAAAAAAAAAATCAGTTCTGTATTTGGCCTGACTCATCACTGATGAGTTCCAGCAGCTCTGAGTATAAGGTATCCCAATCTCTCTTCACAGCTGGGTTAAACAACTCTTAAATCAGAGATAAAATCTGGGATCATAAAGGATGGAACAAGGAAAGTGCTCAAGGAAAATATTTTTCTTTATTATGAGATTTTTTTTTCGCAGAATGTACATTGCATGTATCCTTTTAACACGCTATGTAAACAGCTTCTGTGAGATAGATGGAGTTGCAGAAATTATTAATGCTTGTTGATATTTAATCTAAATCCCTAAGTTAAACAGAAGTGCTGGGTTAAACTCATTCCAGATTTAATATGATACAATCTATTTGACTTCAAATACCTGTTTGTGTAAAAGCTGCTCTGTTTAAGTAGTAAAAATAACAGAGTAAAAAGAATTTTTAGAAATACTGGAGATGTTAAAGTAAGATTATTATTGGAGTGAGCATGTTCCTATTTAATTCAAATAAAGAAGGTTGTAATTCTCTAAAGCTCAGATAAGATTACTATAAAATAACATAGCAAGACTGCTATTTTTTAAATAAAAAAGGATAAAATTATTTTGCTACAGACAAATGAAACTGAACAGAAAAATAATTGAAATTAAAAGGTGAACAAAAGGGGGGCTGTCCAAATGCAAGAAAAGAGGATATGAAGTGTAAAAAAAAAAAAGTGTCATGATAGAATACATACATGGAAAAAGATAACAGAGGAGAGTAAAATAAAAATAAATAGAAATACCCCATCTGGTTGCAAGACATTAGTGACTGTGAAAAAAGTTTTCCATTCTCAGTGAAATGGCAAGTCAGCAATGACCGTATAGCCTGTTCCTGGTCAGTAGAGTGCTAAAGTATTTTCTTAGCTCTTATGAATACTATTAACAATTAAAGGCGTATGTAAATGATGCCTTTGATAAAATTGTTCAATAAAGATGGATGGACTTGAATTTAAATTCTGTTAAGAGGTTTTGATTAGGATTATAAATTAGGCAACTTCTGAACATACCAATAATGGGCAGCAACAGATGGAAATAAAAAGCAGGGGAGTACAAATGGAGAAATCACAGGAAACATTTCCTAGCTCTATCCTCTAGAGCAGGTAGAAAGAAACACATCCATTTCAGCAAGCATCAGGTCAAAGTCTGTGTTTTGATAGAGACGGAATGCAGCTTCACAGTGCCTCTATTCCTTGTAAATACATCTCGCATTCACGAAAGACAAAAGATTGGTGATAAACCTTTGTACAAAGGCACAAGAACTGTGACAACTTGAAACTCTATGCCTTACAAGAGGCAATGACTTCAAACCTGAAAGAAGATAGGCTGAGGTTTGATATAAGGAAGAAGTTCTTCATTGTGAAAGTGGTAAGACAGGTCACCCAGAGAGACTGGGGAGGCTCCATTCCTGGAAGTGTTCAAGGCCAGATTGGATGTGGCTTTGAGCAGCCTCATCTAGTGGAAGGTGTTCCTGCCCATAGCAGGAGACTTGGAACTAGATGATCTTTAAGGTTCCATCCAACCCAAATCTTCCTGTGCTTCTATGAAGGAATTTATTTTCTTTTCCAATGTATGCTTACATGCTCACTGCAGGGTGGTTAGACCTTTGAGGGTTCCTTCCAACCCAATGAAATCTCTGCATCTGTATTTGCCTTGAGGAGCCCAAAAGTTAAATATAAGGCTAGACTAATAGAAATCATGAAGTACCAATGTCATTAGTTCTCAGATACTTGAGGCGTTTACCAGGAATGAGGTCCTGTATGCTTGTTCTGTTTCACACTTGAATCTGTCTTACCTCCATGAAATGAATATTTTTATGAAGCAGCCTCCATACTACTGCAGTTACATAAAAAATATAAACTGAAATTTGGGTAATCCTGTCTAAAAAACATTAATATAAAAGCCATGACATTTCAGGAGTTGAAAATGACAGATTACTTATTTCTTCTGTGGGACATCCTGACTTCAAGGTGTGGTCAATGTAGGAGGTGACTGGAGAAAGAGACTGCAAAGGACTCCCAAATCCTGGGCTAACCCACCCCCTATTATAATTTAGACCCACGTGAAGAAAACAAATTAAGTAGGGTGGATTTCAGGAAATAGTATCATCTACACTAGAACTAAAGCCCAAAATATAGAGATAGTAGTTAATATAGAAATTAAAAGGTTTTGACAAAAACTGCATAGCTTAATCAAACTCTACATGAGAATAGATGGTTAGCTTTAAACTGTCTTGAACAACCTGGTGGCAACAGCAACTGATTATTCTGGTCTTTGTAGCTTCCTCCCATCTGGTCTTCTACTTCTGAAATATTTTTCTGTTCAGCTCTTTTATTAGGTCTCGCTAGCAAGGCGAGTGGTTGCTTGTGCCCCATTTGCTTCACACTGGAAATAATATTGAATCACAAGAGGCTACAGAAATAAGTGGTTCATATTTTCACACTGCTAAAATAAACATTAACTCTGAGCCCTCATATGTGTTCAGGAGATCTGGCCCAGAATTTATCAGGCACTTGTAATAAACTGTTAACTATTAACCAGTAAATGAAGGCTACTTTGGTCACATTCTGAGATCAGCCATTGCCGAGGGATGAGACAATTCATGACCTTGCAAACTGTGTTTGTGATTGCGAGGTTGGGGGTGGGGTGGAGGGGAGTCCTTTTCTAAGCAAGGAGAAGATTAGCTCAACTGTTTGTGCATATTAATTGCATTAACATAATATGGTAATAAACGCAGCAGTAAAAGTAACTGCTCACCGGGGTGTACTCAAGGGCTAATAGTCCAGCACCCGGGTTTGACATCGTTTATCTGAATTAGCATGATTGTTTTCTAGCCTTATTTATAGTCTCTCTTTCAGAAAACAAACACAAAGAAACTGGTCTTGAGTGGGTTCTTAAGACCTCAGCTCACTATGGGAGGAGGCATCCTGTGAGAAGGAACTCATCAAAGAAGTCATGGTGAGACTATTAATCTGGATTACCCCACTGTAATCTGGATATGCTCCAGCAACTCAATGTCTTTCTTGTAGTGAGTGGCCCAAAACTAAAAATAACATTTTGAGGTGCAGCCTCACCAGTGATGAGTACAGGAAGACACTAATTTTTATGCAAATCAGGATACTTTTGGCCTTCTTGGCCACCTGAGAATGCTGCTGGCTCATATTCAGCCATCTGTAGAACAATACCTCTGGGTCCTTTTGATGCAGTTGTGCACGACAGAGATGATCTTAGGCAGACCTACCCAAACCAACTTTCCCAGGTCTGTCTTGCCCAACAAAGAACTTGGGAAACTTGTATACAGTGTATAAAAGAGGAACAACAGGAGTAACAGACAGGAAACTGCTAACTGACAGAAGGAGGTTGCAGAGAGAATCATAAAGTCATAGAATGGTCTGCATTGGAAGGCACCTCCAAAGGTCGTGTAGTCCAACCCCCTCTGCAGTGAGCAGGGGCATCCTTAACTAGATTAGGTTGCACAGAGCCCTGTCGAGTCTCATTTTTTATATCTCCAGGTATAGGGCCCCAACCTCCTCCCTGGGCAACCTGCTCTTCTTGCTAAAGAACTTGTTCCTAACATCCAATCTAAATCTACTGTTTTCTAGTTTGAAGAACATCCACAAGGTGGATGAGGTGTGTGTTCATCTCTTCTTTCAAGTAAAAAGGATTAGTACAAGTGGAAAAAGCCTCAGGCTGTGTCAGAGGAGATTTAAATTAAATATTAGGAAATTTTTCTTCATCTAAAGGGTTACCAAGCATTGAAACAGACTGCTTGGGGAACTAATGGAATCACCATCCCTAGAGGTCATCAGAAGATGTGTACTGTGGTGCTTCAGGACATGGTTTGCTGGTGGACTTGGCAGTGTTATAATTACAACTGGTCTCAACAATCTCCAAGATCTTTTCCAACCTAAATGATTTTATGATTCTGTGAGACTGGTGAAAGTGGAAACTGCTGTTTCCAAAGCACAAAGGACCTTTGCACCTGTACCATAGATGCAAAGTAGATACCTTGCCAGTAGTTTCATGAATTAGTCTGCCTAAGATCATCACCTCCGTCCTCTACAACTGCATCAAAAGGACCTGGAGGTGTTGATCAACATCCAGCTGAATATGAGCCAGCAGTGTGCCAAGCTGGCCAAGAAGACCAAAAGCATCAAAAATAGAGTGTTTAGCAAGACTAGGGAAGAGACTGTGCTACTGTACTCATCCCTGGTGAGGCTGCACCTGCAATGCTGAGTTCAGTTTAGGCCCCTCACTACAAGAAAGACATTGAGGTGCTGGAGCACACCCGGAGAAGGGCAACAAATCTGTTGAAGTGTCTAGAGAACAAGTCTTATGAGTAGTGTCTAATGGAATTGGAGTTGTATAGCCTGGAGAAAAGGAGGCTCAGAGGAAAAGTTCTCACTCTCTTACAACTACCTGAAAGGAGGTTGTAGTGAGGTGAGTGTCAGTCTATTATCCCAAGTGACAGGACAAAAAGAAACAGCTTGAAGTTGCACCAGAACTGGACAGTGCTAGGTTAACAGTTGGATTCAATGGCCTTAAAAGTCTTTTCCAACCTAAACAATTCTAAGCCTAAACAATGATTCTGTGATCTGAATAGAGACATGGATACATGGTGCACCTTGTTCTAAAAGCAGCCTTCTGCTTGTTCCTACCCTGTGAGTCATATTTGTCCCTCATAGTTTGTGAACTGAACGTAGGCTGTACAGTCAATGAAGAGAAGTGTTTTTGAAGGCCTCCTAAAGGACACTGTCAGCTGAGGTAGGTGTCCCTGAGGTGAATTGTTTCAGATATATTAACGGTAAGGTTCATCTTTTGTGTTACTCCTCCAGTTCAATCCAGTTAAGATTCTCCGAATTTCTACTTTGTCATTCCTGGACACAGGTAAAAGAAAGAACTTGAAGCAGGAGGGATACCTTGCCAGAAGTAAAAGCAAATAGGGTGAATGTTTGGGTTCCCTCTGTGGTCAGTGGATATAAATGGGAATCTCACCACAGCAACTTACTCCACATAGCAAATGGAGTGGGGCCAAAAACACCCCGTCTTAGACAAAGCACAGTATGATGGCCAGTGTAAGAGAACATAGTCCTACACATTGTACCATTTCTGAGAGCTACCTCATTCATCTCTCTTCTTTAACTGACCTTTCTTTTTTTTTTTTTTATTTTATTTTATTTTACATACCAAACCATGCCATATCTAATACAGAAACCTGAAACAAGCTTTTCATCATGATGCAATGTAGTGTTCATTTCTAACACACTTTCCACTCATCTGCTATATTTTTGCTCCATAAAAACACTCTGGCTGTCCCAGTCTATTGCTTAATCAAACAGTGTCACCTTGGAAGTCATACTCTTTGGTTGCAATTCTTTAAATATGTTCCTAAGCAGGGTGAAAAAAGCTAGCACAGTTCACCTAGACATTCAACAGGCTTTAACAACACTCATTATATGAGGTTAAAAAAGATACTGAGTAGTTGTGGGCCAAGACTGGTAAACATAGTAGAGTTTTTGTTAATACCCACTGTGCTTGATTTTCTTTGAGGCTCCATGTTTCCTTTTTCTAATTTTGAGAGGATTTTGTTGTAAAATGTGCAATGAGATAGTAATTCAGAATTAACTACACATTTGCATAATGCCATTGTTTCATGACTGAACACTCAAAGTCACCTCTGACATTTTTTCCAGTAAGTACAATGAAGAAAAAAAATCCTTTCCATTTGACCCAAATTATGTCAGAGAGAAACTAGCTGAGTCAATGTATCTTACCACTGCTAGTATAGCAGAAGCTGTGGGTGGGAGTTACGATAGCCTTAACTACGTGGAGCTGTAGTCACGTATTTGGCTGCCATGCACGCATACCCATAGAGGCGTTTCTATTCTGGCTAAGAAAATGAGGATTTTACTGTGTTGCATCAACTTCCTCTTCATTCATCAGAAGATGAAAGCAGGACCTCTGCTCACATATACCGTCCCTCACAGACACTGCACAATTCAGAGGAATTTGTCCAATATTGTGAGAGTTCAGTGAAGGTGATTCTTGCATCCTCCGTGATGATGCAAAATTATATTCTCCCACATATTAAATGGTTCAGAAGGAATTCCAGTTTCTGCAGTTCTATTGGGTTTGTAGTGATTATCCAGAGAAGCTATTCTTCAGAAGGCATTCTGGAAGAACCTACAAACTAAGTTGGTGTCTAGTCTCATATGACAGTATGTAGGGGTTTTGTGGATTTGTTTTATCATGTCTAGAAACATGAACTACTCCAGTCACAATAGGACATTCAGAGTATGACTCTATTGCAGGGCATGAAGGCACCTCTCTGTTGCCAAGTCTGGATGCCTGTGTCCTGATTTTATGCTATTAGAGTCACAGAATCCTAGAATCCTTTAGGTTGGAATATACTTTTAAGGTCCAACCATTGATCTAACACTGCTAAGCCTATCACTAAACTGTGTCCCTAAGTGCCACATCTACATGTCTACCACTTCCCTGGGCAGTCTGGTCCAGTGCCTGACAACCCTTTCGGTCAAGGAATTTTTCTTAATGTCTAATCAAAACTTCCCTGGGACAACTTGAGGCCATTTTGTCTCATTCAATCACTTGTTACTTAGAAGAAACCAGCCCCCACCTTGCTACAACCTCCATTGAGGTATGCAAATACCTTCTTTTCCTCCAGGCTATACAACCCCAGTTCCCTCAGCTGCTCCTCACAAGGCCTGTTCTCCAGGCCCTTCACCTGTTGTGTTGTCCTTCTCTGGACACACTCCAGCACCTCAATGTCTTTCTTGTAGTGAGTGGCCCAAAATGAGGTATTTGAAGTGTGGCCTCACCAGTGCCAAGTACAAGGGCATGATCATTTCCTTGCTTCCGCTGATCACGCTATTCCTGATACAGGCCAGGACACTGTTGGCCTTCTTGTGCACCTGAACACATTGTTGACTCATGTTCAGCTGACTGCCTATAAACCCCTCCAGGTCCTTTTGGTGCAGTTGTACAGGATAGAGGTAACAATAGTAGGAAGACTAATTCATGAAGCTACTGGCAAGGTACCTGCTTTGCATCTACGATGCAGGTGCAAAGGTCCTTTGTGCTTTGGAAACAGCAGTTCCACTCTGGCCGATTTCGTCGAATCATCAGGTAACGTAGCTGTGTTGCAGGCAGAGCTGGGGAGATGGTCTGCGAGGTGCCGCTGTGCCATGCCGGAGCTCCGCAAGGCGCCGCCAGGTGGCAGCACGGGACCCGCACCGGACAGCTTGGCCGGGCCCCGAGGCCGGTGCCGGTGCCGGTGCCGGTGCCGGTGCCGGAGCTGGATGACCCCGAGAGCCGCCAGCGGCCACCCAGCATTCGCTTCTTCGCCCCGCGTCTCATTTGCGTTGGCCTGTTAGATATTTCTGTGGTTCTGTACTTTCCAAACGTCTTGATCCCAGCAATTTGCAGTGCTGCGACGGGAGTCAGCCAGCTTGCCAGCTCTTCTCTCGCATTCCTCCTCACAGAACCATTCACTGCGCAGTACCAGGTGTAAACTAGGTTGGGGGCAATTCGGGCTACAACGGCAACCTTGTGGAGGGCCCTCACCATGAGCCCGTGTATCTTGCCATCTTGGAAGAATCTCTGGAAAGCCAAAGAGCCTTTGACTGTCCTGGTAGGTCCGAGTGCTTGTTGAACTAATGGGAAAGTGAATTACAGACTCACAAAATGCCAGGGGCTTGGAAGGGGACCACCCCCCCCGCCCCGGAAACGACACAGACTAGCCCCGCAACTAATATCCAGGTTCAGATCTTTCTTCTGAAAAGCAGGTGGCTAGTAGCAGAAGTCATACAGCTAAGGGTGTAGTGTGTGCCATGAGCCAAGAAAAAAGGTGGACGTCTTTCTATGGAAATTAAATAGCTGCGGAAATCATAAGTAATGGGAAAACTGGCTCTAGAGTTTTAGGTTGCAAACCCATTACATTTCAGTGTTGTGTTGCAAAGCAGTACCTTTGGCAGAGCAACCATCCCTTTGTGGTGGGTGCAGCCTCTTCATGGACTCGCTGAGCCTTCTGAGTGGATTTGCAGAGGGAGGTGCCAGCCCCACCTTGTGGAGAACAGATTCGGGTAAGCACTGACACGTGGTTACTGATGTTCACCAGCAGCTAGTAAGTGAACCTCCTTGAAAGAGACAAGAGACGCCCTTTGGCTCTGAGGGCCCAGGAAATTGGCTGTCTCTAAGGATTTCCTCACTACTCATTGATCTCTGATTAACCTGAAAGGTCACATACCTAACAGTCATGTGGCTGCAATAAGAAAGCATTTCTTTAGTGATGGGTTAACGATCTTATATTCAGAAGATGCTGGCAAAGGAAGGAACTAAGGATGAGCTTCAGCAGTTGCCTTTTCAACAGCCTTGCTCCTGGAGAGGGAAACTAAGAGCTGCCCAAAGTCTGTGTCAGGGGCTCTTAACAACTGCGGCTGCTCAGAGAGTCTCACATGAGGAGACTGGTAGCCCTCGCTGGTGGTGGCCCTGGTGCAGTTCAGTGCTGGTTGTGGCAAGGGAGAGATGTAGACTTGGGGGGCATGTCTTTCCTTGAACACATCCCCACTATGCCAGAGGAGGACTACAGATCTTAATCTCTCTCCCTCTAATTCAAGGAACAATAACACCATTAAACTGCAGCAATGTGGCAAGTAAGGACCGGCATTTCTTCTGTTTGAACACAGTTCTGCTACTACTGCTCTGAATGTGAATGATCCTACCCAAAAATTAAACCGAAAGCTTATCACAGCAAGACATACTTGACAACAACTAATGATTCAAACAGCAGAGATTACCCAGGTTGTTCATCCTCTGGAAAAAAACTCTGCTGCTAAGTGCTGTGAACATACTGTGGTGGAGATGGAGAGTCTCTTCCCCTGAATAGTCACAGCATGAGTCCAAAAATAATTTGTATTGCAGTCACACTGCACTGAAATGCTGACATGCTTGGGATATTGCTGTTTGTGTTCCCTGTCATAGGTCATAGCCTGCCACTGCAGTAATCAAGAATAACCCTGAACCTAGGAGAGAAATGGTTTAGGGGCCACTGCTGAATTGAAAGAGATAAAAGGGGATACATTACTTTTTATACCATTGATAAAATGGTCCCTTGATACATTATTTCCCAGAATAATCTGGTACCATTAGGCAGAAAAATGCCATTAAGTCAGCAATACAAATGAGCAGCCCAGTGGAAATTACTTCCCATGATGTCTGAACTGGAAGAAGCACTGGCAGAAGGCAACAATCATATTTTGGTAAAGGATTAGTCAGAAATCCAACCACCATCCAGCATGTGGAAGTGTCCAGAGCCCATCACCATAGCTCATGGTTGTCATGACAGCCCAGAGGCTGCTGCCACCTGGTGATTCACCAGCCAGTGTGAGACCCCTCTTCACACCAGCTGGAAATATATGCCACAGGAAGAGTGCTGAGTGCACACTCTTCTGAGCTGGATGCAAACAGACACCTTTTATTTACAGCATTGAAATTAGAAGGTTCTCCTTCTTTAGCTACTTTTTTCTGCTCTGCTTTTACAGTAAATTCTCTGTTATAGAATACTTCTCCCAAAGATACTTCATCTAAAAAAAGTAATAGAAATGTTATTGCATTCAGAAAATGTTGGCGTGTACAGTCAGGTGCTGTTTGGATCCTGCTCACTTAACTAAAAATTTTGTTTGTTATTGTGGTGGTTTTGCCCTGGCTGGGGGCCAAATGCCTACCAGAGCTACTCTATCACTCCCCCCCTCTTAAATGGACAGGGGAGAGGGAAAAATATAACAAAGGTCAGTTATAACATACAAGCAATTTAATAATGAAAAGAAGCAAATGCAACAGACCTTGTGGAAGCAGAAGCAGAGAGAGATGTTAATCTCTACTTCCCATCAGCTGGATGATGTTTTGGTCTTGGGAAGCAGGGCTCTCTATGCTTGGTGATTACTTCTGAAGAATAGATGCCATGGACAAATATTCCCCAAACTTCCTTCTTTCACCTGACATCATATGGCATGGAATATCCCTTTGGCCAGTCTGGATCACCTGGTTCAGCTGTGTCCTCTCAGCATCTTGGGGCAGGGAGGTGTTGAAAAAAATATATCAGCCAGAGTGCTCAGCTTAGCAGTAGCCACAACACTGCTGCTTTATCAATTCATATCTACAGCATTGCAAAACACAGCATTAGAAAGATATTTTGAGGAGAATTAACCCCAGCTTATCCCAGTTCTAACCTACTACAGTTATTTATTTCTGATGTGCATGTAGGCTGACTGCATCCCTTAAACACATGAAAAGAAGTAAATTCCTTTAAAGTTGTTTATATTCCTTGCTTCCAGTCTCACAGATGTACCAGTATAGCATATCCTATCCTTCTGCTTCCTTCTATGCAGGCATATAGCATGCTGAAGCCTGTTTTGAACAAAATCCATATCACGTGTCCCCTTGTTCCCCCTGGATAATTTTAAAGTTGTGGTTTTCCACCTGGCTGTGCCAGGGCTATTGCAGAAAATATTTTTTCCTCCTGTGCTTACACACATATGAAAAACTTCACCTCAACAGCAGCTTGGTGCATAGGCTCTTGTGTGCAGGCTGCTTGCACACCTCTGTCCATGCCTTTTCTCCAGTCTGCCCTTTTAAAATTGTACTGGTAAACTACAGAATGGCAGCACAGATGGTATAGGGCACAGCTCTGCTAGTTCTGAATGCCTAATGCCAGTGAAAAGCCTCCTTGTGTGGAAGAAATTCTCTACTGGCCATCTTCAGAAGCACTACAGTCCTTTGTTAGTGCCTGTGCTGTGCAAAGTGGCCAGAGAAGAACAGAAAATCAAGTCATAGCAGCATGTGTCCTGAAAGCTGCAGAGCTGTATCCTGTTGGACAGGTACTGCCTTGTCTGCAAGACTCAAAGAGATCTTCACCTTGCAGGAGGTATCAAATTCTGTGTCTTCAGGAAGAGAAATTCACCTCTCATTACTGTGTACGTTCTGCAGGAATAAGCAGGTGTACTGGATTAGGCTGCTGAGAGTGAAAGTCATCAAGTCATCTTCCAAGTTTTTCCTCTCCATATTTCACAAGTCTTAGTGCAATGTCAGTGTATCTACAGTTAAGAAAAAAAAATTAAATCTATACATTATGTTTCGTCACCTACCTCAGAAATTAATTTCTGTCTGAACTTAGTATTCTGGCACCATGAAAAAATACAGCCACTTGCAGGGTGAGAAAGTATACAAAACTGTAAGTTAGCTGTGATCCAAATATCCCAGTGTCTTAACTCAAATATGGGTACATGCCTTGCATAACAAAGGTTGTAGTAAAGAAAGTGCAACTCAGGGGCAAAGACAAGATGAAGATTTCCTTTGGTGCAGAGTTCCACATGGTTTGGGGTTTTCTCCCCGCTTTTAAATAAAGCTTAATGAAAATATGTGGATACTTGGATGTATTTCAGTGTTTGCTCTTGGCGAGTAGCTACAGAGTTCAGTGGAGTAGCTTCTGCCAGACCTGGGCACATGAGTATCACTACATAGTCAGCGTTACTCTGGTATCTGCAGCTAATTAGAAACAGTTTTCCAAGAGGTGCTGTGCTTTGTTTTCAGTTTGCCAGCAGAGCCCACAGGTTATTTGAATAGTTAAAAAGAAGAACCGCTTTTGCTTCTGCTGCCTTGAAATACAAATGGCAAAGAAAATCAGAAAACAACAGAGAAAGAAAATTCTTAGTCAGGCACAGTATAGCCATTGGAAATAAAGGAGCAAAATAACTAGCTGAAAAGTAACCTTACTTTCAAGAAGCCAGTGTCTGATATTATTTGCAGTATTTGTAGATGTTAATATAACCTGAATAGTTTCAGTGTAACAACTCTGGTTGGAAATTATTAGACAAACCTCCTAAAAGTTAGATAATTTTTATGTGGGGCATTTTGAAGCCTGAAGAGTTACATTGATACGAGAATAAAAGCAACACTAAAGTGTAGCTGAGATGAAATTTTGCACCAGACTTTTTAGAAAAGTAAAAAAACCAAAATCTACTTTTATCCACATTGAAAAGGGAAAATTTAACTTTTTTCAGCCTGGAGGCAGTCTGAATCTTTTGATAGTTATATATGTACATTAACACAATAGTATTCCATTGATTTAAATTTCATATACCAATTAAATGCACACACTTCCATCACAAAAATATTGATGATTAGGATATCGAACATAGATACCTAAAACTAGACCCCTATATTAAAAGGACTGCGAAGAGCCAATAAGATAGTTGGTGCCTTCAGCCTAGTTGCTGAGACTATTAAAGTGCTTCCCATCAAACCAATCTTGTGGCTGTCAGGGCAGTATTCTGCAAGAGACTCTGTCTGATTATTTCTTTCTAGCTTTGCTCTCTTCCTAGACCAATATTATGTTAATTAAAGAGCAGAAATTATGAGTTTTTAATTTATTTTCCTTTAAAACTGTAAAAGTTCAGGAGGAAAAAAAATGCATAAGCATGTGTTTTCTTTGACAAGGAGTTCTGATCCAGGGTAGATACAGTCTTGTTATGTAATTACGAGTGGGGCTATAAAAGGAAAAATGACTCTGTGTAAAGCATGTGCATTAATCAAACCCTGTGCAATCTGAGCCATTGTAGGACTAACAGAGAGTAGCAGCAGAACAAAATGCATTTTAATTTACACTGATCAAAAAACCCTGTTCCATGTCTGCTCAGTAAAATAATACATGCCACTTTCTGGAGGCAAAATGAAATAATGATACTGTAATGAACATATCTAATTTGTTTTTAATTTCTCCTATAGTTTCCAGTCTTTCAAACAGTTTGCTGAATCCCCCAAAGCTACATATACAATAATTTTTTGATAGTTGAGGCTAGCTACAAACTTGTTCATGTGTCTGAGATAGGGTTCCAGGATGTCTCTATTAATTTTCACAGAAGCAGTCCACTTCAGTCTTTCTTGCTCTGCTGAACACTCCTAATTTTGATTCATTCAGCTGGCATTTTAAGCTGAATGTTTTTTCTAAAAGGGTTGTTGTGTATATGCTGTCCTGGCCAAAACCTTAGGAGTGACTTTCCTCTTTGTTATTATTGATATTCCTTCATTATTCCATCCTTCAGTTCATGCCTCTGATAAAGAGGATAAAAAAAAGACCCTTGAGTAATTTATTTGAAGTCTAAGAGATGCTGGAAACACACTTGCACGTTTCATAGGCTAGATGTGTTAGTGATGCTGAATGTGATTCTGAAACATACTACTTACTTAGACACCTCTCCCTCAGCTTGTCCTGGAGCACCCCAAATGCCTTCACCCCCAACCTGCAGGTTTGAATGGGGAGGAGAAGAAGGCATGAAAACTGCTTTCCCCTCCCGCCCTGCAGGCTTGAAGTGGGACAGCAAAAGTGCATTTCTCCACGTGTGCTGACTCATGTGGAAGCCTGCACTGGGAGTCAGACTGATGGTTGGCTGGGTCTTTTGTACCCAGTATAAATTGGCAAGTGGACATTTTGTCTAAAAGAGCATAAACAGAGCAAGGGAAAAGGCACAAGAATTCCTGCTGTGTGAGAGTTCCTGCCTGGAAAGGTTCCTCACTTTGACAGAGCCCCTCCCTTGTAGAGTTCCTGTTTGGACCATCCTGGCTTTCAGATGGCTCCTACCTTTTTGCAGGGCTCTTGGTTTTGCACTGTCCCTGCTTTGGACGGTCCCCCACTTGTGCAACATTCTGTGCAGTCTTGCAAGCTTGGCAAGTCCTGAGGTCCATTTGAGAGAGAGCTGCCGGTGGCACCTAGACCTGGCTATTCTGGGACCCTACTGCAGACAACTTCCTGGCTGCCATTGTGGCTGGGAGAGACCCTAGCAGTTTGGCTCTCCCCTGCTGCTGCTAAAGCAGCATGGCTTCTCTGTCTTGTGGAAACCATATTTTTGAGTTACCACTGAATTTGGTGGTCTTTCCACCTGCCTTGGATTTTTGACGTTTGGATTTGCTTTTGGATATTGCTTGCAGAGTCACAGTCAGCTGAGCCACAGAGAATCCAGTAAAGGATCATTGCTGAATACCTATCTCACCACTGTGAATAAAGCCTGCTGTTTGCTTAATTCTCTGCTCATCCTGATTGATAGTAGGATAAAAGCTGTGTTAGCCTTTTCCATTTTCTGACTTCCTAAATCTCCAAATTTGTCCATAGCTTCCTTAGAATTTTTTCCCAATCGAACTGAGCCTGTAAATAAACCTAAAACTAGTTCTGTGTATAGTTTGAGGGCAGGGTTTTCAGGGAAATAAAAATAATTCTATTTTTATAATTCCTGACTCAGCCACATTAATTCCCTGCCTCCATGACACAGCTACAGAAGCAATTCACCTTCAGAAAGCTGCTGTGTTTCCAAGGACTGAAGTGCAGTAGTGTGCAGAAAGAACAGATAAGATGAAGACTTGATGAAGATGAAGAACAGATGAAGTCTTTAATAGGACTCAATTGAGGCTAAGAAAGTGTCAGACCAAGTTAGACCCATTTGTCTCATCTTTGTAAGCAAGGGAATGTTTCCACAGGAAGGTGAGAGAGAAGGCTCCCACTGAGACCTTCTCCAGTCAATACCAGTTGCCAGTTTGGAGGCAGAGGGTAAATGAAACTGCCTCCACAGGGTGTGTAAAGATTACCGGACCCTGTACCTCCCATCATGTAATATTTTCATGGTGTTACAAGGTGTAAAAGGCAGTAAAAAACAATTCTGGGTTGTTCCTACACTGCAGGAGCTCTTCTACTCTCCCCACTCCTCCGAAAATGTGACACGCTGTTTCTCTGATCAAACATGCTTCTTTGCCAAGCCATTTTAGGACTATGCTCTGGAAACCCCCAAGCATTTCTTTTGCACTACCTCAGCTTTCCAAGGAATGAAGAACAGATTTTTTTCCTGGCTCACTTAATTGAATCTGGACATTTCCTAGAAAGTGTAAAAAGAAGCATCTGTGTCCTCAGTCAACCTCAGAGGACCACCTGGTCAGTGCAACTGTTCCATGAATAAGATTGCCTGCATGGTTCTGCTTAGCTCTTGTTACCACCAGCCCCTAAAAAAATAACTGTATGTCAAATCTATGAAAATATTCAGGGAAAGTTTTGTCTGGAATGAGATTCTGACCATGTTTTTACACAGTGTTACCTTATGGGTTGTTTTTTTTCTCCCTTTGTGGCAGTACTGTCATCCTTTCAGTCTGTATTTTGTGTTCTGGGTCAGGCATTAGGGTTTCTATTTCATATGCCACTGGCCAAACGTTCAAGCCAGCATACTCATGATGGCATGCTCACAGACTTTTTTTCCAGGGTCTTATATGTCAAGAGTATAAAGCATGAGCAGCTGCAACCAGCTGCACTCCCATCCTACTCCCTGGACACCAAAAAGTGCAGAACTTGAAACCTAGCAAATGGATATGTTCAGGCATTTGGATGAAGAAATGGAACCTATCTTCCTTCTATGACATAATTGAATAAAATAATACTGTAGGCAGGTTTTGAAGCCTATCTAGGTGAAATGAAGTTCCAACTTAAAATAAGTTTCAAATCTGTAACATTTTGCTAATTGATTATACACACATTTTATGATAATTGGCTAATTCTCTTTTTAACTCTGGCTGATGGTAGTACACAAGAAACCTTTATGTCTACTGTTAACTGGAACAATTCAGATTTAACCTCATTTCAGACTGCTTCCCTTCTTTTGCAGGTCTTGACTAATGGTAGAGCAGTTTCTACAACTGCTTTACCAGTTTGCTGTTTTCAAGTTTCTTTTATAGCCTCTTTTGTAAAAGTTCGGCCACTAAATTGTCTGGGTTGCTTTCTCCCTGCCTTTATGAATTTTCTACAAAACAGGCACAAAATTAGTTAGAATTTTTCCTTGTGAAATTTGCTTTTAAATAATAAATATCTCAGTATTCTGTCATCTTCAGTGTGATTGCTAATTTCTGATCTTAGTAATGTTACTATGATTACTGGCTGGCATTTCTTTCAAATTTCTTCATTGTGGGTTCAGTGTTAGCAAAATTTGTCTTCTTCAGGATGAGGCAAAAATAAAATATAACTTAACTGGTATTCCTAGGGTTAGAGTTAGAGTCAGGGTCAGGGTTTCATCTCAGCATGGCATAATAAATGTGAGATGTTAACTTGTAGATTAATAGGTCAGCTGTTCCATTCTTTAACACCCCTGGAGGAGAGCCATCCAGTGCTGATGGTCACTGTAGAAGTCCATCATTAGAAGTCATTCTGTCACTCTTGTGCCTTCATAGTTATGTTCTACTTTTGTTACCTGTGAAGAGGGATGTCCAAATTTGGTAAACACTGAAATATTGCTACCAACCCACAGTCATCCACAGCAGTTGGAGCTAGTACCCTACACGGTCTTCAAGTACAGTGGAATAAAACAGAGGAATTGTCTCTATTAGTTGCCTAACATTTTACAGGTATTCATTTTAAGAGGGGGCATATCAGATCTGATAGTACATTTCCCTAGTTATTGATTATAAAAGGAACCTACAATGACAATTAAGAGTAAGTACTTTATCTTCAAATCCATAAATTAAATCAAAGGAGTTCTACCACTGCCTTTCAAGCTTCATAGGGAATGCACCTGCCAAGAGGTTTTAGACATGCACACAAGTACCCTCTAGCCTTGTCGTCACAGCCAGTAGTGTAAGCTCAAATGTCCTTCTTCCTACAGTCCAAAATGGAGAATTCTCTGTCCATATTTCCCCACAAGGCATGAGAGGACCTGGCAAAGACTCTATTGTGAGGCACTTCAAACACTAAAGTCACACACAAACACACACACACAAAAAGCTAGTCCATCCACACATCCCCAGAAGAGAACCATCAGAATCAAGCAGAACTTTAAGTGTTCCAGTTCTGAGTTTATTGTAGCTACAATGCAGATGATGTGAGTAGCCACCCTAATCTACAGATTGCAGTCAATTAGCCAAAAGAAGAAATTTTATTCTCCTTGGCAAAGGGAAGGCACAGAAAGCTACCAAAATGCTTAAAGCCTGAATCATCAGAGGTATTTGGTCCAGTGCAGGTGAGTCAGAGACCTAAAAGGATACACAATTTCATCTGGCACAAATCACGAATTCTGCTTGGAAAGAGAGTAAGAAGTGAATGTGGTTCAGCTTGGGGTAATAGTGCAGAATAACAACGAAGAATCATAGAATCATAGAATGGTTTAGGTTGGAAGAGACCTCAAAGATCATCCAGTTCCAACCCCCCCGCCACAGGCAGGGACACCTCCCACTAGATCAGGTCACTCAAGACCTCATCCAGCCTGGCCTTGAACACATCCAGGGAGGGAGCAGACACAACTTCCCTGGGCAACCTGTTCCAGTGCCTCACCACCCTCATTGTGAAGAATTTCTTCCTAACATCCCGTTCAAATCTCCCCTCCGCTAATTTGAACCCATTCCCCCTCGTCCTGTCATTACAAGACCTTGTGAACAGCCCCTCCCCAGCCCTCCTGTAAGCCCCCCTCAGATACTGGTAGGCTGCTATAAGGTCTCCCCGAAGCCTTCTCTTCTCCAGGCTGAAAAGCCCCAACTCTTTCAGCCTGTCCTCATAGCAGAGGTGCTCCAGCCCTCTGATCATCTTTGTGGCCCTCCTCTGGACTCTCTCCAACAATTCCATGTCCTTCTTGTGCTGGGGGCTCCAGAACTGCACACAGTACTCCAGGTGGGATCTGAGGAGAGCAGAGTAAAGGGGGAGAATCCTCTCCCTTGCCCTGCTGGTAATGCTTCTCTTAATGCAGCCCAGGACATGGTTGGCTGTCTGAGCCACATGTGCACACTGCAGGCTCATGTAGAGCTTCTCATCCACCCAGAAAAAAACCCATGTCTTGTAGAAATCTTTGAAATCCTAAATAAAAAAGTCTGTCTTTATATCTTTTTTTTTTTTTTCTTAAAAAGTAGAAGATTCTCTCATATCTTTGCCTACAGTATAGTAGGCAAAGATATAAGTACTATAGATGTAAGTACTAGAGTAATAGTACTTACAGGCTCAGTGCAAGATCCAAAGGCTTGAATGCTGGATTAGTATCTGTCCCAGTAAACTCTCCTCAACATCACTCCAGGGAGTTAACTTCAGGACATGTGTAGATGTATTCATGAAGCACCATCTGTAGCTAGTAAGCATGACCAAGAGATTAAAATGATGTGCCAGCAAACACAGGAATTTAGGGTAAGGGCATGCTGCTGCTGCTGACATACACATATCCAGTTGCTCAGTAAGGCATGCTCCTGTCCTTGGAGAACTTATATTCTCAACTCTGACTCTAAATATTCTTAGCCTTGCTCTTAACTTGGAGCAGGTTAACACCTTCCCAACCCACCTTGAAAGTCAGCTTGCACACTTGAAGTTACACAGCTGTGTATGTCTGTGCAGGTCCTGCCCTGGAAAAGTGCTTAAGGCAAAGTGGGAAAAGGCAACGAAATGCTTTTGTGTTAACAGTAAATAAAGTTCCCATCTCCCCATTTGCTCTTTAACATAAAAGATGTTTTTGTCAACCTGTATGAGCACATTCACACCAGCATGGAATGAACATGCCTGCACTGTGTGTTGGAAAGAGCATTTTACAGAGTTAGAAAGTCACCATCTGTGGATGTTCCTATTCATCATCTCGTGGTACTATGCTGAAAGCTCCCAGCAGTAACAGAAGCACTTTGAGGGTGTGAGCTACAGCCCTAGAAAAGTTTGTCTTTATTGGATGCTCACCCAGATACAATCAGGGACCCAGAAGCTCTTTAAATTTCCTTATGGAGAGTGGATTGCAATGATGCTGTTTTAATTAATCTCTCAGGCACACTTATTAGCCACAAGCTTTACCTGGTTTGTCTTTAAACAAATGAGACCTCAACATTCAGCTGCTGTAGGACTAGAGACTCTTCACTCCTATGGAGGTTCTTTGGCAGCCTCTTGCCCATATCTCCAAGCTTATGAGCATTTGGGTGTTTCACTTTCTCACTTCTGCCACCTGTAGCAAGGAAAACAGAGTCACACAGATTTGCAGGCACTCCAAAAAACAATTTATGTTTTAACTAAAGCAAACATTGAAAAAAATGGAAAAAGCTTAAAACTAAGTGTTTTCTTTCCGGTTCAATCTTTTCTTTTCAGATGATGTGGCACACATTCAAGGATAGATAAAGAAGGGATGAGGAGATGCTCCATGATGAATAAAGACACAAAATGAGTTCATAAACACAAAAACTGGACCATTTTCAAAAAAGTCAGGTGCACAGTGAGTGGAAGCTTTTCCAAGTCTCAGCCAGCAGATGTTGTATGTCTATGACTGAGCAAACAGCTGTCTTCATATCAGTATTAATTGTTCAGATGATTTTAAAGGGACAGAAAATTAAAATTGAGAGCTCAGAAAACTGAGAAGTTTTTTTGAAGTTTGCTATATCTACATTTTTTTTTCTCAGAGGTATTGATGAACATTTTAAAAATTAGTAGAATTATGAGAAGAGCAGCCATAGACAAATAAAGAGATCAATAACATATAAATAACCTCAAGCAATAAATGTGGAAAACACATTTTAAAATTACATCATGAAATACAGGAACAAGACAGAAGTGACTGCCAAAGGCATCTGAATAGAATCCTATTAACCTCTTCCCCTTCATGGGTTTTGTGATCTGCTTTGTAAAGTAGTTACAGCTTCACGTACCATGACTGATAGCTCAAAAAATCACACTGCTCTTGCATAACAAATATAAGGAGAGATTACTTGATACAATATGCCATAGATCAAAGAGCATCAGGGTCCAGACACTCACTCTGTCTCCATCCTGACTGCATACTCAGAGAAAGGTAGATGTTTGTGCTGCTTTTCCTTCCCTGAGGCTTTTCCAGCCAAGAAAGATTTAGATAAATGAGAAGGGAGGAGGCAGTGATTTCCTTCAGCGGGTCCCCCTGGCTGAAAATCTGCTGGGTGGCAAAAGATGGTCAACAGCTCTCTGACCATGAGCCATCAGTGTGCTCAAGTGGCCAAGAAGAACAACAGCATCCTGGCCTGTATCAGGAATAGTGTGACCAGTGGGAGTAGGGACGTGATTGTGTCCTTGTACTTGTTGCTGGTGAAAATACACCTTGAAAGTTTTGGAAAGACATTGAGGTTCTGGATCATGTCCAGAGATGGGCAAGAAAGCTGGTGAGGTGTCTAGAACAAGAATGCATGAGGAGTGGTTGAAGGAACTGCAGCTGTAAAGCCTGGACAAAAAGAGGCTCATGGGAACTTCCTGAAAAGAAACAGTAGTGAGGTGAGTGTCAATCTATTCTCCCAAGTAACAAATGACAAGACAAGAGGAAGTGTCCTTCAGTTGTATCAAGGGAGGTTTAGATTGCATATGAGGAAAAAATTGTTGACCAAAAAGGTTGTCAGGAACTGGAACTGGCTGTCCAGGAAAGTGGTGTAGTCATCATCCCTGGAGGTATTTAAAAGTCACATACAACCTTAGGGAAATGGTTTAGTGGTGGACTTGTCAGTGTTAGGTTAATGGATTAACTCAATGATCTTAAAGGTCTCTTCCAACCAAAACAATTTTATGATTCTATGTGGATAATCGGTGACTATTAATACAGGATTTACCCTCAAGTGCAACTGAACTACAGTTTTGAAATCATGGTCAATAAAAAATTGACCCTGCCATGGCCCTGCCATGAAGGACTTGGCAATACATTTTTAAATATAAGTACTTTTTTTCT
>VWZI01016227.1:776021-788093 GCA_013396835.1 Psilopogon haemacephalus
AATGAAATTAACCACTCTCTCACTTTATTCATCCAGAACTGAATCGGAAGACTGACTTTTAGATTAATTGTCTAACTTTTAAATAGCAAGAGTCAGGTGAAAATAATTTAATTGTAATTGATGTTTGGTTCACAGCTTCTTCTATTTGATATTAAGGGCTGGGGAAAGGGTGAGACGAGGTGAGTGTCTCTGATGGAAGATCTCTCTTGGGGTATCACTGAGGTTCCAGGGGTAATGGATTGTAGCACAAATGGTGATGAGTGGTCGGAGGGAGAGCTCATCGAATAGGAGACTTTTTTATCCTGCAAATAATCAAAGTGGACTATGCATAAACTAGATTTATTTGGATACCAGACTTAGTCAGACATCATAGTTTTTTCTCTAGCCAGGTAAGTACAGCAAACTGTAATATAGATATATTTCTAGTGATGAATCTCGTATTCGATATGTGACCTTCACTCTTTGATCTGTCCTGGTAATAAAAACATGACACCTGAATTAATGCCCTACTTTTAGCCATTAGGTATATTTAGGGAAAACAATGGTCAGGCCATTACTTTCCAGTGCAGGGTTTCCAAGACATTTTCCAGTGCAAAGACCTTATCCTACTTGCAAGATTTCTCCTTTGTATTTGCCTTATCTCACACTCCTTGAAATCACCTGTGGAGTTCCAGAGATGCTCAGAGCATGGGCAGAAAATCAGAAATGTAAAAAGTTTCTTTCTTCCCACAGTCAGCATCTTAGGGACTTGCTGAGCTGATGAATGCACCCTTAACCACCACACATAACAGCTTTTGCTCTCCATTAGTTTCTCTATTTCCTCTCCAATAGTTTATCTTTGAACTCCACATTTAATCTCTGTTCTTTTTTCTCCTTCATCAGATTTCAAGAACTTTCCTAACATGTTTGCACTATGTTGTTATCTCTCATATAAATCCTTCTTTAGAGAACATCTGCCAACTGTTCATTTGTTTTATTTCTCAATGCAGCCCTTTGGTGCTTCCTTCCATGCAGCCATCAAATATGGGAAAATCCTATAAATGTTTATACAGTGAATAGATTGTGCTTTTCAAAGCTTTGCAGCGAAAATCACTAAACTTTTATGGTACAGGTATGCTGGAAGCACTATCACCTCCATGCTGACCAATAATCTCTTCTTGATTCTCTGCATCTTGATTTTCCACCACCTCCCTGTGCAGTCTGTTCCAATACCTGACCACTCTTTCAGTTAAGAATTTTTTCTTCATGTACAATCTAAACCTCCTCTGGCACAACTTAAGTACATTTAATCTCATCCTACCACTTGGGAGTTACTTGGGAGAAAAGACCAACAGCAGTCTCACTACAACCTCCTTTCAGGGAGTTGTAGAGAGCAATAAGGTCTCCTTTCTCCTCTCCAGACTAAACAGACCCAGTTCTCTCAGCCACTCGTTGTACAACATGCCCTCCAAAAGCCTTCACTAGCCTTGCTGCTCTTCTCTGGACACCCTCCAGGACTTCAATGTCTTTCCTATACCATGGCACCCAGAACTGAACACCACACTCAAGCTGTGGCCTCACCAGGGCCAAGAACATTTCCTTATTCCTGCTGGACACACTGATCTTGATACAGGCCAGGATGTAAGGGATTTGAAGTTTCAGTCTGAAGGTGTTGCCCAGTTTATAAATCTAACTGACATTCAGAAGACTGGTGCTGACAATAATTACAAGGGTTTAAGATTACACAGGGCATAGCAATGACAAAATCTTTTTTGTTGGATAGACAGCAAAGCACAGTGATATATATGGGTTACAAGATAGGAATCACCTCTCTTTCAAGCTCTCTGGCTTAAAGTATGAAAAGGAAGAAGAGTCATAGCACTGCAACTTGCCAGGATGCTCTGTGTTTGCATGAACAGTGGCCTATACAACAGTCATTTTGCCCATCTGGGGGATGTAAGATGCTCAGAAGTCCAGGCCCAGAAATTAAAACTCCTGGAGGGACATAATAATAACTAATGTAAAGGTGCACTGATATGTATTGGTCCTGCAGTCCCTAAAATCCTGCACTGACAGCTACTGGTTTTGTGGAGAAACATTTCTGTGGCACACCTCAGAGGGACAGTGAGAGTCTTTCAGAGGCAGACTTTTGCCCATAGCAGATGGAAGTAACAGACTTTAGTAGCAAACAGAAGCCTAATAACAGCAGCAAAGGACACAGCCTTGTAGAAACAGTGGCACAGACAAAGCTTTTAAGGCAGATGTGTATCACAAATACTTTGTGAAGGGAATGTGCAATGAACACTGAGGGACCAAGAAACTTCTCATAAAGGGCAAGTCAATTATCTATGCCAATATCCTCCTATGTTAACCAATGGCATCTATTCTTAATGTCAATTTTTAAGTATTCATGTGTTCACACATCTGACATTGAATTGCATGTCTGAACATGTAGCACTTCCAGGAATGCTCAGTACTCCTCTTATGTTCTACTGTGAAAATCCATTAATAGCTAAATTCTTGTAATCCTTGTGCAATATACCAAAAAGACTTGCAACTTTGTTAGTGAACCCTGCAGAGAGAGACAAAAAGGAGCTCTCATAATGCTATTACAGGTCTGTATGGGCTACCTTTTTTTTTTTTTTTTTTCTTTTTTAACGTTTTACATTGAGTAGTGGATAAAAGACAAAGAAATGAGGAAAGTGTCTTTTCTCTTGTAAATAAATGAGCTATGGATGTTAGTGCCAGCGCTAGAAAATTTGATTTTAGCCTTCCCTATATGTTCCACGTACATTCCACCCATATAAAGCATGTCATGTCATATCTTTTTAATTCATAGTGTTTATGGCAAACATACCAAACCAATCTTACCAATGACTCCTGTGTCCTAGAGCTGCTGTTCGTAGCCTCACAGTCAAGTCTATGCCCACATTGCTAAGCCTGGCAGAGAGACTCTGAACAGATGAAGCTCTTGGGCTTCCCAGGAGAAGGTAATACTGTGTTTATGTCCTTCATTGCATCTACCATGTGAAACAAGCAAATATATGAGACACTTTTGGGACATTCAAGGAGGCTTACATTGATGGATACATTACACTCAGCTGTCCCAACCATCTGGTATGTTTCAGTGTGGCTGAACAGGTTCATAGTTTTCCTCTGCCAACATAGTTACCAGAGAGATGTGTGTGGTTCCTCTGGCTTTGGGGAGCCCTAGGAATCTGTGTATGTTCCAAGTAGACTCAACAAAGTTTTAGAAGTACCTTAGCAGCAGCACGAGTGTGTCTTTGACTGACTGGCCAAGTAGGTGTCTAATTTAGAATGAGCTTGGTAGTTCTCCAGGCCCCAGTAACTCTAAGGACTTGATCTCCATTGCTTGAAATGGAAGTTTAGGTATGTGGTTCACAGGCAGTTACCTACATTTAACTGCTAAATTTAGGTGTCTACTATCTGGAGCAGAATTACACTCCATATTTCCAGTTACAGCTCATGACCTGGCAAAAATACTCTACCAGAAGCATCTCCTGAAATTCTTTGACCTCCTTTATTACCACTTTTTTCCAGTACTCTAAAACAGTTCTCACACACCTCCACAATTAGGTCATCTTTGTCCTCTGTTACTTTGACCTCAAATTCTGTGCCTTTTAACTCACACCGAGTAGTCTATGTACCTTTCTGTAACAGACACAAGATTAGAACACCCAGAAAAAGTGAGATTTGTATCTCCAGACTCTGCACGTATGAGATGTTCATAGGTAAAGGTACCAATAGCTGTCCTTTGTATCTTTGAGATCCTAGAACCACTGCATAGTAGCTAAGATTAACCTTATGGACTTAAAAAAAAAAAAAAAAACTATATACATTTACAATTGAGAAATAATACAGATATCCAGTCCTTCCCCCCGGACAAAGAAAGCCCAGAAGGGGCCAACACCACCTTCTTCTCCCCTCTCAAATTGAAAACCATCAAGGCCTCACATGTTACCAGGAAAAGGTTAGTGGAGGAGGTGTGGAGGGGAAGAGAGGTGAAGGAACAGAGAGAGAGCACAAGAGCCAAGAAAGTGAAATTGTTTATACATTGTCATTTTATCCCTCTTAGCAAATCAATAAATAATATAGACCTTATAATTATTTTCTTTTTACAATGAATGCCCTGCTTATTCACTGAATTCAAAAGAATGTCCAGAAAGTTCCTCTATCTCGTTTATAATTTAAAACCAAAATAAAGTGTTAGCTCTTAAACTGCAATAATAGGACAAAAAACAGGTAAGGAGAAGGGCACAGAGACAGGGCACCTCTGAGCAGAATCAAGGAAACATGTAGAAACACTTGACAGAAGAACTAATAACCTCAAGCACCTGTTAAATCTGATAAACAGCATTTTTTCCATCAAATATTTACCTTCATGATACTACTCAATAATGGTTTTGTCTTGAGGTAATGTGATGCTTTTGAAAAGTGACTGAGTCACAATGAACTGCAACAGGCCAGCAGCTCTAATAAACTCTGCCTAAGAGGGAGAGAAGAAGGTCACCTTTCTGATAAAGCAAAGACCTGATGTCTTAGCCTTGACCCACAGTTCTCAGAAGGATAGTTAAGCCCAAATAAGTAGCACTTCTTTTTCCTTGGTGAATTTGAAAAAAAAGGTGATTTTGAGCCCTATAAACAAAGGGTGGATTAAAATAGTGTGTGCGCAGCTGCAAATGAAAAGTATCACATTTGATGTCAAAAGAATGTCATTCAGTTTACTTGTTTTCCTAACCAGCAAATTCCTGTCTGTTCTGAAGCACTGTAGAAATGCCCTTCCTGGAAGAAAATCAGGAGTGATTAATTTTTAATTCCCAGTGCTTCCCCTTCCTGTTACAGTTTCTTTGTAGAAACAGCTCTGAATGCCTGAGCAGAAGGGCAGCCTGTTAAATCCTTTTTGGACTGCTGCAACCTTAAAATGTGCCACTTTACTTGCCAGAGTATAGGCAGGACTACTTACTGGAGGCCTCAGGGAGGTGACTTTTTGTCTAGGCAAGAAAAATCTTTCTGTTTCTTGTGACAGATTAACTGATAAGTGGCTGGATGGGGACTGGTAGCTAAAGCAAATGGAAGGTGGACGCTTGCCATGCCAATATATCTCAGAGACCAGATGGAGTTTTTACTGGGCAAAACATATTTTATTACTCCCTAGGAGTGGGTCAAGTAAGTTCAGTGATAATCTGGTTTCCATATAACAGGAGGATGCCTTCACAGCCACTTAGAAGGCAGTGCCTTAAAAAGATTTTTTTACAGCAGGTAACTTGCTAGCTGACAACTAGGCTGGAGGTGGCTCACAGACTATTTCTTTGGTCCTCTGCCATCACCTGCAGAAGCTGCTCACCTATGGCACATATAGTTTATCATATGGAAATGAACAGCAATCTGGTATAAGTGTGTGAAGCTCAGCACCTAGATGTGGTGCCTGCTCCACTGCAGGGTGTTCCCTCACGTTCAACATAGTGATGAGACACTAATCTTTGCAAAATGAAACACTGAACAGGGACCAAAGCAAGCTCTGCAGTAGGACAAGGAGGTGTTCAAGACCAAAGGTAAGTGGGGATGAAAAAATATTTAATAGTACTAGTCTGAGGGAGTGAGATGAATAACTAAAGAATGGGCAAGGTACAAAGATGTCCTGGAGTTCTTATTTGTAGAATAGGGGTACGAAGAGAGCTTTTTGACCTCTGCCTGCATGGTGTTGAAGATGTGGTTAGCATGATAGGATATCAGCCAGAACTGAAGAGTAAAGATGATATACCATGGTATTGCCCAGTTGAGCTCTGCATCTGCAGCTGAGGGTTGACCCCAGTAGCAAAAGGCACTCCAGCTCATTATCACTCTGTCACCCATTTCCTCCACCACAGCACCAATGGTTGGCATGGTTAATTCTTTCTAAGGTGTCTGGACTTTGCTGCATGCACCTCTTCTTTTTCCTCCATCACGATGCTGCCCAGGTGAACTTTTGTGAAGCATAAGCTATGTCTGCTTTACTGCCAGCAGCAGGAGCCAATTCTTTTTCAGGGAGAGTGGGAGCAGGCCACTACGCACAGCCTCAGCACATGGCAGGGTGAGGCTGGAGCCAGCCAGCGCTTAGCACTGTGCCAGTGTGGCCAGCAAAGGAAGGGGCCAAGGATGGGCAGGTGCAGAGGGAAAGGAAAGAATCTGGAGCTGAGGAGCACCAGCAGGCTAGCCTTAAGGCAGTGAGAGTTTCCCCTAAATGCATGGGCAAGTAAAGACCTCTTTCCTTCACTCTGAGAGTTTAATCTTATTTTCCTCTGTGAATGGACACAAGTTTATTGGAAGATACTGAAAGACAGTGGGACAGTGCAGAAGGGGTGGGCTAGTACTAAGCAGTGAACTTCAATGCAAAACTAGAAGTGAGAGCAGGAGCTGAGGGGCTGAAGAGCTAACTGCTTCTGTTCTTCCCTGGCTATGCACCCTCTTTCTTAACATGTAACATTTGGCAGCCCTGGTTCTGGGCAACCATCTGTCAAGGCTCTCCTTCCCACCCCTCCTGATTTTTACTGCACCTTCATTAACTACTCTTCATGAAAATGGACTATTAGGAGAACAGGATTCATCGATGTGGCATGCCCTTCTGGGAAAACAACAATGAAGAACAGAAGGTGGAAATGTGAGATTGGAAAGTTTACTTCACATGAAAGGACAAGATTCTTTATGGAAAACCACTGGCCACATGAAGTAATTAAAGGTTGCCATAGGCTATTTGGGGCTGGTCTGGCATGATAAAACTAAACTATCATGATATAACTAAAGCAATGCATCTTCCTTGCTATCTGAACTTCTTGACATGTATATAGTTATGTTTGTACAAAGGTGCTTTATACTGGCATAACTATTCCCATACAGCAAGGAAACTAATCATTCTGATGCATCATCTTTATAACGAAATAGCTATATCTACTCTCTTGCCCTATTTCAGCTTTTATTTTTATATGACCTTCTCTTCCTCCAATGGGATTAATTATATCAGCAAAACTTGCAGAGATGGCCACAGCAAAAAGAAAATGAACTGTTGCTGCCCATATGCTTATACAGCTGTGGCAACAACAGGAAAAAAATAATATACATGCATATATGCTGACTTTCATGTAGAGGATGCTGTAATCAAACTCAAGTATACATATTAAATTTTAACACCTGTATATTGAAGAGGCAGCATATTACAGAACAGACTGTATTTTCCATACACAACATCTCAGGAATATGTAACATGAACAGCTCTCACAGGAAGGAAAGAGAACTACAGCATTTTCCTTTAGGCAACAAGATTATGCACTACTCCAGAAGCAAAGGGAGGCAAAGTCAACACCCTTGGCATTACAGTGATCTGAGCCTGACTACAAATGCAAGGCTTAGGGGCTTGTGGGGAAAGCAACTACAAAGCCTCCAAGAAAACCTGGGGACACAACTACAAAAGTCGATATGCTAGATCTGGGAGATGACTAGTAACATATTACAGAGGGGAAGAAGAAAAAGAAAGAAAAAGAAGAAGAAAAAGAAATAAAAAGGAAAAGAAAAAGAAGAAAAAGAAAAAAAATTTTTAAACCAAGAAACTTTGCAGCATTCAAACCTCTTTGTGGTTATATCATGTAGTCTTCTTCTGGCAGTCATGTGTTTTGAAGATTGAACTGAACTGTGCCACTTAAGGTAAAACCAGATGATCCTTTACAAATCTGCCCATCATTCTGAGAGTCTCTCTTAAGTGTGCACAAAGCTGAGTTTTGAGCAAGGGGTTGATTTCTGTGCATGTACAATGAATAAGATAATACCCAGGCAAAGCCTCCAGGCTCAGCTACAACACAACTAATATAAAACATCAGGTAGCCATTGAACAGTGAAAAATGAGTATAAACGAGCAGTGAGTTAAATGACAACAGCGTTGCTCTAAATTGTTAAGTTATTGGATTTGACAGATGTTACTTTTTGCCACCAAAGGACGGAGAAAAAAACAGTTTTATGGAAAATAGTGTAACTCCACAATATTTACTTTCTTAGAATATTATTATTCCTTATTGAATAAGATGTCATATATTTTAGCTTTCTGGAAGTTGTTTAAGAGATGTGCAAGTATATATATTTTTCTTTACATTAGGTATCAGAACTCATTTGAAGTTAGATGAGTCCAAAAAATTATTCTTCACTTCTAATACAGTATACAGATCCCTTTTATCACCTGATCTAAGAATCACAGGGTTATTCAGGCTGAAAAGGACCTCCAAAATCATCAAGTCCAGCCATTTCACCCACTTCACCAAGTATGTTCACTACACCATGTTCCCAAGCACCAGGTCTATATGGCTTTTAAACACATCTAGGGATGGTGATTCAACCACATCCCTGCCAGGCTGTTCTAATGCCTGACAATCCTTTCTGTGAAAAAAAGTTTTCCTAATATCCACTGTATACCTCCCCTGGAACAACTTGAGGCCATCCCCTCTCGTTCTATCATTAGTTACTTGTGAGAAGAGACCAGTGCCTATCTCTCTACAACCTCCTTTCAGGTAGCTGCAGAGAGCAATAAGGTCTCCCCTAGTTCCCTCAGCCACTCAAAGGACTTGTTCTCCAGGTCTTTAACTAGCTTAGTAGCCTTTGTCTGTACCTGCTCCAGCACTGCAATGTCCGTCCTGTACTGCAGTGCCCAAACCTGAACACAGTACTTGAGGCGTGGCCTCACCAACACTGAGTACAAAGGGACAATCACCTCTCTGGTCCTGCTGGCCACTCTACTTACAATACAGGCCAGGATGCAGCTGGCTCTCTTGACCACGTGGACACGCTGCTGGCTCATATTCATCCTCCAGTTAATCAGTACCCCCAGGTCCTTTTCCACCACACCGCTCTCCAGACATTTTTCCCCAAGCTTGTAGCATTGCATGGGATTGTTGTGTCCAGGTGCAGGCAGGACCTGGCACTTGGTCTTGTGAACCTCATATGGTTGACCTCAGCCCACTGGTTCAACCTGTCCAGCTCCCTCTGTAAAGCCTTCCTACTCTCAAGCAGATCAACACTCACACCTAATTTTATGTCATCTGCAGACTTACTGAGGGTGCATTTGATTCCCTCGTCTAAGTCACTGATAAAGAGATTGAACAGAACTGGTTCCAAAACCAAGCCTTGGGGAATACCACTTATGACTGGCCTCCAGGTGGCTTTAGCTCCATTGACCACTACTCTAGGCCCAGCCATCTGGCCAGTGCTATACTCAGCAGAGGACAAAACAGAAACATTATCCTTATCGTTTCCTTGATTTTTTAGATTTTCTTTTTCACCATTTACACTCAGCAAAAAGAAGAAAATCATACTGCTTACTTAGGATAAAACAAAAATAACCTAGTGAGGCATGGAGCTTAACAAATACTATTAGACTGAACATGTCTAGAAGCGATAGTATCTGTACTGCCCTGATGAAAATATAAGGAATTACAGAAGCTATAGGAACTAATTTATACACAATATTTCATCAGGAGTGAATGTATTACTCCTAATTTTATTTCCTTTCCCTTCTTCAGCCCATGTGACATTCCCATTCATTACTTTATAGGTAATCCAAAGCATACTGATGTGTTTTTGTAAGGGACTGTTGTTGATTACTTGCTGCTATCCTTTCTCTTGAATATAGAAATGCAGAGAACTGTTGAGACAGGAATAATTATTACAGCTTCAGGTCTTTTAATTCTACATTTTCTTTGCAGCCTAGAGAGACATTAAAACCAACAAGCTAAAACTTACACCATATAACAATATATTTTGTTCTGTACTAAGAGAAACACAATATTTGGTGTAAATCATGCTAATTCCACTAACTTTAATAGCTGCAATTAGCACTGCTAGCATATCTGGAGGATTGGCCTTACATTTTATCTTGATACATATATCATTACTGCCTTCTCCTTTACTACTACCAATTCTAATTCCTACAATTCAGCTAGGTAAACATTCAAATGAAACTAAGACTTTCCACTTTTTTCATCCTTTTTCGTGATGAGAAGTACTTCCAGATTACAATTTCAACAACAAAGAAATATTTGTTCATATTTTATGGGCAGTTTCAATTCAAGCTAATTCTGAGTTCTTCCATTACCTCATACCACGCAAATATGTCAACCTCCTGTTGCAGTCATTAAGATGGATATGTTAGAATAGATATGTCTACATATTTATTCTATTTAATGGTAGTTCCAGTATATGCTGACAATTGAGTGGAGAGAACACAATGTTGCAAGCTCTGCTATTGCCACCTGCTGTCCACGTTCACCTTGGAATGGCTCGGGTAAGGCAGGGTTGTGCAGGGTTGCACAAGTTACCAAATGGGTGGCAAGGACTCAGATTTAAGTGCTGAGTGGGTACAAAGTGATCAGGAGCAAAAAAGCAAAAATACCATAAACAAAGATTCAGCAGAAGAATTCTGTGGAAGAAACCACAGAATGGTTCAGAGTGGTGGCTATTTTGGGATCTCTATCCAGGGACATTTAGTTTACAGTCCATACTTGACCCCACCTATGTACATAAATTCTGTTCCTTACAATCATCAGCTGTCAGTTACTGCTGCCTTCAACTACTAAGTCAAACTTCCAGCCTTTTGCCTGTCTTGACAGTAGCAGGACATTCTCAGGTTAGCCACTGATACCTAGCCTTCCTTTGTGTAACAGGAAAGAAAGAGGTTAAAGTAATTATTACACTAATGAGGAGGCTATGTTGTGATGATAGTGCAACTTAAAAAGGGTTAAAATGCTGAAACTGAAGGCTGAGCTGAAGAGCTATGGAAGGATGGTCAAGACCCTGAGAAAGAATTGGAATCAAAACACGAATGTGGTGTTCAACCTGGTAACCTTCCTTTCTAGGTTAAAACTCATGCAAGAAAAGAACGTGAGTGGTTGTTCAATCTATCTTTTGAGTTGCCACACAGTCAGATAATCAAAGAGTAAATAAGCATTGCTTGTGCTTACTGAAAACAGGGCAAATTTTACTGACCTGGTATTGCCTTTACAATTGTACATGCCAGAACCTACAGAACAGTAACTTTTCAATAAACAAGTCAATACCTGACAGTGAACTTGTCAGATATCCAAACTCCTGCTCCAGTACCTGGGTTACTGTTCAGTCTGGGTTATTAAAAACTCAGGTTGTCTGTCTTGCTCTTTGCAGTGTGGCTGCTTAAGTGATGGTTCCAATGACAAAGGGGCACAAATCTCCCAGGCTTGGGTTTGTTTCAGGTAAAACTGGCAGGTTTGTTTGATCAAAGCTTATATATAACACAATACAGTAAAGGAAAATGTTGCCTGTCTTCATCCTTTCAAAATATTAACTTATTAAAACATTTTACTGATGTAGTTACGAGCTGTGTGAGTTCATGACGCTCTTGCTTGAAATGCTCAGGAGCCTAGAGCAGAAATTACAGCTGTTTTGAGCTTCCATGTTTCAGATTTTCCAAGCATATAATCACCTTAGTCTTCCCTAGATGACAATGCATTTTGATTTATTGTTCTAGATTAAGTAGGTGCCATGGGATAAGAGGTGATCATCAGCTGGTATTTCCATCGGCTCCGGTGTGTTTTTAAGAAAATATTAGAAGATCGCTGCTCTCAAATGACATATCTAAGCTAGAAATAGCAGAATAAGCTAAAAAATGAACCACACTTGTAAACCCAGGAGTTTGCTCATCAGTGCCTGGCGAGGTGATGACACGATAAGATTTCAAACGCTGGGTGCAATAAATAGCAATTCCTAGGAGTCTTCGATCGCTGCCAATTAAAAGGGCAGAGAATGCTGCCTTCCCTAACAGCCGAGACAAGTAATCCGGGCTCTACTTCTTCCCTCCCAGCCCGGGAGGGCCACACAAATCGCTCCCCCCCGCCCCGCTGCCACACCGCAGGGGCGCACCCTGCGCACTCTCTACTGCTCCTCGCCACACCGCGAGGGCGACGGAAGACCGGAGCGCGTCAGGCCTCGCACCACCGGACAAGGCCAAGGCCCCCGGCAGCCGAGGTCGTTACCTCTGTGCACTCCGCGCACACAGGCCCCGCGCCACCATTGGCTGCCGCCGGG
>VWZI01016228.1:5494-61190 GCA_013396835.1 Psilopogon haemacephalus
AGTCTTATCCCAGTGTCTCTCTTATATGCCAGGTAAGCAAGGAAGATCAGCCAGAGTGGCTTAGAAGCAGGAACTGATTAGTCGGGTTGCACAGATTCAGATGGAAGCTAGAGAGAGAGAGAGAGATCAGCAGCCAGAACAACCTGAACAGCTCTGCCTTATCTATGTTTGGGTTCTTACTTTTGTATCAGTCAGCAGACCTATGAGTGGAGTAGACATCTTCAATGTTTTCCTTTCTCAGACTATAATATAATTTCTCTTATTAAAATATTCCATTTATCCTCAAACCAGCACAATCAGGGAAGGTCATGATTAGGAAACAGGTCTAAAGGTGATCTGGGAATGCAAATTAGTAAATCAGGATCAGGCATGTGGAGGAGAACGTGGGTCAGACGTCATCCTGGCGTGACAGTGTATGGGCTAGGGAAAGCATGCAGGGCTGTTAAGGGCCATTGTGGGATGAGCTGTCATTTGAAAGTATAATTTTTTTCCCTTCCAGGTCAATGCTGTACTCACTGCTTAAATGTGCATTTCTTGTTTTGACTTTATTGGTTAAATTCAGTTATAATATCTACATAGTATCTACATATCTACATAGTATCTACATATCTACATAGTATCTACATAGCAGCCAGGAGTAACCAGGTTATTTACCCTTCAGAAAACATTAGAAACAGCTGAGATGAATACAGCCCTGGTCTGACTGGGCAGCTATGACCTTGCAGTTGTGATGGAAGGGGTTCTGATTAATGCAAGATGATTTCCCAAAATTAATATTGTTTATTAATTTTTATATTCAAACTTTTCCACCCCTGACCACAAATTTTAATAATGAACTGGTTCTTTTGTAATGGTTATGGAAGGCATTATATAACTAGATCTAGTATTAACTATCAATATATATAAACAATTGGATTCAATTGGAATTAATTGGAAGGGCAAGTAGCAGCTGCCACTGAGACTTGTGCTTCACCCCAGGCTCCACTGGCTGCGGGAGGAAGGAGAGTAGATAGTTTCTGACCAAGTCCTGACTTTCAACAATCTGTGTGCCTCCAGGGCTTGCTTGTCTTTGAAGATGCAGGGCTGCTCTGGCAAGTGCAGGCAGATGTCTTGGGATGTGTCTCAGTAGGTGTGTCATGATGGCTGTTGTATGCAGCTATCCCGTGAAAGCAATTAGAGGTTATCCTGGTAAACCCAAAGCAGTTCCATGCTGGTTTATATCTTATTTTACTATAAGTAACAAGACATTAGCGTTGCTAGTAGGCATCACAGGCATGGATACAGCAGAACACAGAATATCAGTTAAGCACAGAACAATGGCAGAAGCATGGTGTGTTACCTGCTTATCTGTTTTTATAGCAATGCCTAGGATTGGTTGGGCCTATGGACATAAATTATCCAATCAGTGTGGCAGTAAGCCAAGCTTTACAACATTTGGGTGAAACCACAAGTCTGCTATGCCCATATTAGGTACATAGGCCTAACACAAGCTTAGCACAAGACAAGCATGTGCACCTTATTTACCACAAGATGCAAATAGGAGAAAACCAAGTTGGGTAAGCCAGAGTGCTCAGACTATGGCTCCTGGTCTTTTGTCTGTGGTTGTTTCTCCTCAAACAGAAGGAAGGAGATCAGAAAAACATGTCTGGGCAAGCCAGCGCATGCACAGGCCTATTTTTGACCCTTCAGGTCTACCACAACAGCAGTACAATAATGTGCTGTGTTTGCACCATTAATTTAGCTTTAACTGGCTTGCATTTAACTTGAATCTCCAGATTACCTCTGTTTACTTTGTAGTGTTTTGGCTCCCACTGTAATTCTGTCATTGGAGAAGTGAAGTGATTAATCACATTTGAATTAATTTAAACAGTTAATTAAATTAATATTTTAAAATTAATTAGCTTAGTAGTGAAATCAATTCCAGTATCTCAGATTCTACTGCCTGCTTCAACTATGTGTCCTTCATGTGAGGGTACATTATGGTGGACTGTCTGATGGGCATGAAGAGAAAGTACCCTAAGGCACAGGTGCAATGCTTTCATCACCAAAAGCCTTGGGATCCTGTGATGTGCTTTAAGTATCTGCTTCTCAACCCTATTCCTCACTTACCAGAATTAGGAAACAGCTAAAGAGACCCTGGTTTTCCCTTTTTTGAACACTAATGTGTACCATCAAGAGATGACCAGTGCAGATATTTATTGTTTGAGTGTCCTCTGCCATGCTTGTGTCATGAAGCCTGTCCATAGTAGTCTTCACTTCTTAGCAAGTTTTTGTTCAGATTGTAAGTGATCCTTCTGGTATCAGTATAGCTGTAAGTATGTTTAGTGAATATGAATAATACAAATCTAACCAAAAAAAAAAAAAGAGGTGGTAAAGGCAAGGAATTGATATATGAAGACAAGAATGTTATATCTGCATCTCTAGGTTTAAAATGTTCTAACATCTATACTTGCAAATGCAGATTATCTCTAGATCTAGACTATACTTTTGGAAGCATACAAGGACTAATGTGTTCGAATGTAGTGCCAATGTGTTAATGGTCTAGGGCATACACAGTCACTTCAAACCATTTCCAAAGTGGTGATTTGAAGAGGCGATGAGTGGAGGCTGAACTTTGTTATCCCTTTTGAGACTTCTGCTTTATGATAATAAAGCTGAAACTGTCAATCACATGCAGAATTTTTGAGTCAAGAAGAAATGGCAGATCTTCTAAATCACAGTGCAACATCCTGCTCTTTTCTCATATATGATTTTTACCACTGTGTTTAAGTTTGGATACTCTGTGTTCAAGTTTGTATCTTATAAACCTGAGAGATTTTGAAGTAGAAGATAAATATATTTCAGACAAATTATTGAAGTGTATAGCATAAAGCTACATAATTAAAAGTTTACTTGTTTCCAAAGGCTATGTAGTATTAGTCATACAGCATCACACACAAGCCTGGAAAACACCAGGGGACTTTATTGAATACAGGAGCTGCCAAAAGCAAGAAAAAAAAATAAAGCAGAAAAAGGAATGGTATATCCTGGAGAGGTCTGTTTACTACATTTGTGAAAAGAAGCAGCATAACATCTGACACAGTTTGAGCAGAAATTAAGGGCATTGAAAGGAGCTGGATGATGTGTCCCGTGAGACATTTAAAGAAATTAGAGAAAGCAGAGGATCAGGAGATATGTTTACAGATAAAAGATAGTAAGGAGGCTTAAGACTTTGATTGTAGGATTAATTACTTGGATATTGATTTAGTTGACAAGTATACAAAACTTAAGGAAGACATATGTTTGCGAAAATTCTTCTAAGGTTTGCTGCCTTAAAGAAATACGTTAAAAACTGTGTAATATGAGGCAATTTGGGGATGTTAAACCATAAGATAAATAATAAGATACCAGTATTTCTCAATTATCTGCATTTCTCATGGATCTCAACAGAACTTCATACATTGTTGTCACGGTCGAAACAGTGGACTCATGGTGGTTTGTTAGTGTGATCTCAAAGTGCAAAACACAGGTGAGTCAATGCCAAAGGAGGTTACTTCAATCAGCAGTAAAACTTCTTTGGCCATAAGAGGTAGAGAAGAGTGAGAGGAGAAAGAAGAAAAGTAAAGAGGGAAAAGAGGAAGAGGTGTATAGCTACCAATAATGCAAGGGTCCCAAAGACATCTGTCTGGTCCAAGAGTACAGTCCTACTGTTCCTTCTGTTCTTTTCTTGTTCTTATAATCTTCTTTCCTCTTGTTGTAAAACCTCTTCTTGTTGTTGAAAAGGAGATCTCTCTTGTTGAAAGGCTTATTGTTGAAAAGCCTGGAGAATGCAAAGGCTTAACCTATTGCTAGGGAGACAACTTTATATTCAATTTCATACCTAACCCATGACTGAACTCTGCCTGTCTCCACCGTTTGTACCCCCCACAATGTAAGGTTTACACACATGCTCAAGGAAAAGTGAAAGAGGTGTGGTTTGGGCCTAAGGAGATGTACCCAAGGCATGGTCTGCCTCAGAGGTGGGTAGCCTGAGGCCAGGAGGTATGTTTTGGTATTATAACGACATTATAAAGAGCAAAGTTCACTAGTTTCGTGATTTCCTTAGCAACACCAGGGACATCAGTCTCTTATGACAGCAGTTCCATTCTTCATTATGCAATGAAGAATGGCAATGGGCATAGACAGTGGAACCGTCTGTCATAGGTGGCAGGTATGGACAGTTGGTACCAGACTGGTTCTCTTCCTGTGGGGGCCTACACCTGTACCACATTGCATTGTGCAGGACCAGTAATTTAATCAGTAACTTATTATGAGGTAGGCTGCTGCAACATTCTTGCTAAGATGTTCATCTGACTTTCAGTCAAAGTCCTTGAAGGTGAGTGAGTTCCAACTCCTGATGACAATGATGAGACAGATAATGCTTTTTGGACCACTCCTCACAATTGTGAACCAGGTCTGCCATTTTTTTCTGCATCTGCACCTCACTGTTCTTGTACCTATGAATAATAACTTGAAATAAATAGAGCTATTGGCAGAGTCAAGTGCTGCACTGAGTGAACAAAGCAGAAAGTAATCCTCAGTTTTTATTCCTACACTGCCCAAATTCCCTTTGATTTATGCATGAGTAAGGACAGAACAAACACTTCAAGTTTCAGCAGAGTGATTTGCAAAACACAGACTAAACTTCCACGCTTGCATTGTAGTGATTCTTCTATTTCTACTAAGTATAAAGAGGTGAAGAAAGCAGTGTGTGCTTTTATTTTAATTCAGTCCTTGCAATTAACTAAAATATATACACAGAAGAGCTAGTGCATCTGGAAAGAAGTGAGATAATGACAGGGCTTGTGCTATGATGACTGAAGCAGCAATACAGAGGATTTTTGGTAAGAGGAACCTGATAGTTGCCATAGATGCCTTCTGAGAGTCAAGTCAATCAACTCTGGGGCATGAAAGAAGAAAAATACTTGGAGGGATAGCCATGATGAAGACTACGAAGGTAGATGGTGGAGTTTCATGCTGTATCTAAAGTGAGGACTGCATACAGACACCTTGGATCCAACCATCCTGTTTGAAGCAAAGGTAAAACCTTGTTAAGTGGTATTGCCAGTACAGCCTTCTCATTACAAAAAAACTTGTGCTCAGAAGAGAATTTGTATATGGCTTGTACCCTGAGATGAGAGTGTTTTTGCTTTTGTTCTTGAGAGGTTGCATGGTACTTGTGTTCTCATTGATCTATCCTTACCATTATTGAACTCTGTCACCATAATCTGCTTCACAGGTGTGCTACTGTGCATTGACTTTTTTTCCATTAGTAGAGTGCTTTTGGGGTGAAGTTTGTAATTTACCAGTAACGAAAATTCACTCCTGCCATAACTTTCCTATTTTAAAAAGGAAGCCACCTTTGACACCATTACTTTTCGTAGCATTTTCTTATACTTTACCTGCATTCTAAATAATTGTCTCTTGCAGAGTATAATTTAGTTGGACTGATGAAAAATCCCTGCACACTGTTAGAATCACAAGTCACAAACCTTTGTGAAACTTTTGAATATTAAGTACTACACATTGATAGGACTGATTTTTGGTTAAGTGCAAAGTTATACAATACATTGACTACAAGATCTGGAAATGGCCTAAGGAGCTTTTGCTCTCTGTTTCTTGTTGGTGCAATCATAAAACACTGTGTTGTCTCTTCTTTCAGTTAGTACCAGTGTTAGTGGGACTACATCACTGTACTCTGGATTCAAGCTCTCTCCAGCAAAAAAACCCAAAACCAAACCAAACAAACAAAAAACCAACCAAACAAACAAAAAAAAAAAACCCAACAAAAAAAACCCCACCCAAAACCAGAAGGAGTTATATTTAACCCGAATTATTTCAAAGAATCAGTTTACAGTCTGGTTTCCCAAATAGCTCTATCAATAACACTGAGGAGAAGGTAGGAACAGAAGCCATTTCAGCTGTCTTCACCATCAAAATCACAGTTTAAGAATATTATGACAATGAGAAGATCACTGTAATCTAGACGCGCTACTGAAACTTTTGCAATTTTATTACCTTAATTTATTACCTTTGAAGTGTCAAATGGACTATGATGCAAAATTGATTTCAGTGAAAATAACATTTACTGTTACATGTTAAAATATCATTAACACATACTGATGCTTCTATAAAATACAAGATTGAGTATTTCAAGTGAGACTGATATTAGTAAAATAACAGAAGAGATGATATATCTGCAGGAAAATTAATATACTGGTATGTAAATAGCTATATGAGGTTATTTTATCCAAACATGTCTTTCCTTCCTAATATGGCACTGAATACTACCATCCCATAGAGAAGAAACAGATTCACATGAAATCTGAAGTATTTTCCAACAAGAAATGGAGCCATGAAATAGTTTCCACACACAATGAAATTCAAAGATACAGCAGAGCTGCTAGAACTTGAAGATCTTCTAGAAAGTCTCCTGCTTTCATGTAAAGGATATTCTGTGGTGCAGAAAGGCATTACAACAAAAGGTAGATGGGTATTGGGTGGAGGCAGGAAATGAACAGTGGTGTTATTCTCTATACATTAGTATTTGCTAATACAGCTGTGTGTTGTAGTCACATTATACCCACTGGCTCATCCCAGATTTCTTGTGTACTTTCAAAAGAAAATACTGTGGATCTTCCAATAGATTTCTTAGTACTCTTGCATCACAGGCCTGTCTCCTCTCATTCATAGTGTTCCTCTAACCATGTTTGAATCCAGAGAGGTTGCATGAGTGAGACTTTTACCACATAGAAATATACAAGAGAGGGCTAAATGCATAAACAGAAATAGAATCTCAATGTACCATTATAATAGGACTGAAACATGCCCACCTACTTCCAAATTTGCTTAATACCTTTTTTTCACTAGTGAAAGAGATCAGAGAAGATAGTTGTGGTGCTTCCGCTGTTACCTGCCCCCTGCCCCCGCTTTGAAATAACCCAGGCTAGAACTCAGCTGGCTGGAAGTTAATAAAAGAAGCTTTATATTTACAGCTTTGCACAATATACAAGCAGATATTTACAAGATATAACAGACATTTACAGATACATACAGTAAAAAAAAAAAAAAGAGAATACACCATACCCGTCTCAGAGATCAGAATCCCTAAGAGGGGCTTTTCAACCACCCTACGGCCTAGTTTCCTAGTCTTATCTCACCATCTGTCTTATCTGCCAGATAAGTGAAAGTAGATCTGCCAGGGGATTAGCAGCAGGAAAGAAGTTAGTGATCTTATTCAGACCTAGCTAAGAAGGCAAGGAGAGAGAGATGCAGAAGCAGTAATGGTCTGTCTTATCTTTGTTTTGGCTCTGACTTTTATAGAATTTTCAGTGACCTATGAGTGAATTAGAATCAAACTTTGTTTTCCTTTCTCAGTCTAGTTTCTCATTCAAGTCCTCCAGTTAGTTCAAACTAGCACAATAGTGAGAGGAGAAAGTGCACATATGCAGGGCAAGATCCAAAGCTGGAGCAGATGAGATTTGCCCAAATGTAGATGCTGTAGTTTTGATAATTTACCCCAGATCCAGGCAGAGAAAAAGCTTTTAAGCGTTCACACAGAGGTTATTCAGTCATAGTGCATTGGGGGTACTTCCTATCTGTGATGCCATATTAGCATGTTGAATTAACAAGACACATGAGGGCAACTAAACAAACATGATCTGTGACCTACTCCTCTTAAGTGACACTTCAGCGTGATGAGCTCATTAAGGCTAAATCTGCTAATGTTCATTTCATGTTGGCAGAAGACCGATGCATGGTGCATGCTGTCATCTCACCAGGAGATCAAGAGATATCCTACTCTGACATGACCCATTATTGTTAAATAGCAAATTTTTGTAGTTACTTGTGTTTCATGAAAATGCTTGATGCACATTAAAGGAAACCTTTTGAACCCAAAGCCCATCAATTTTTAAAATTTTTTTTTTTTTTTTTTTGTTTCATCAGGTTTCCGGCAGGGCTGTGTTACNGCTGTCATCTCACCAGGAGATCAAGAGATATCCTACTCTGACATGACCCATTATTGTTAAATAGCAAATTTTTGTAGTTACTTGTGTTTCATGAAAATGCTTGATGCACATTAAAGGAAACCTTTTTAACCCAAAGCCCCTCAATTTTTAAAATTTTTTTTTTTTTTTTTTTAGTTCATCAGGTTTGCAGGCAGGCTGCTGTACAGCTCAGTTCTCAGCACTCTTCCATTAATTGCCTAATGAATATGTATATTATTTGCACTGCTTTTTTTGGGGCAAAGGCACTGATGCCAGTGTTTCCCCCTTGGCATTAACTAAATTTGAAGCAATTAAGGCCCAATCTTTTGAAGTGTCAAGAGTGCTTTACTCTGCTGATTATAGCAGACTTGGTGTCCTGACCAGAAAGGCCATTATGCCAGTGGAAATGAGTGGAAAATATTGGCATGGAACCAGTTTTGTGTAGTCATTTTTCCAGCTTTCTCTGCCCCTCAATGAAGAATGGTTAATATGTTTCCTTTCACTCAACAGCATATTCACAATTATGATTAAGTTTTGCCTGGAACTGATAGGCATGGATATATAGGTTTTTTTTTTAGTTTTTTTTTTTTTTTTTTTTGAAACAGAGAATTGGTCCACTTCAGCAGATAAATATATGCTTGGGCATAGTGCAAATGCTTGATGCCTGGAGCTACATATTCCTATATTTCCTGTTTAAATGTATCCAGCTTCAACAGTGTCCAGTGTTTTCAGCACCAAGCAGGAGCAAAGTTGTATGGAGTTAGGAGGATCTAGTAATACAATATTCTCCAACATTATGTCTAATTATAAACAGAACCCAATTTTCTTCTACCCACTGGTGCAGGAGAACTAAATAAAAGCTTGAATGTGAATTGAGACTGCACTAATAGTTAATTAGTCTATCACACTACATTCTTGAGGATGAAGTTGTAAAGGTGCCCTGCCACTGGTTCTGTCAGTTATAAATATATCATACTATGCTTGCATTAAATATTATATTCCATGAGATACTCCTCCAGTGTATTTTGCTGTTCCTACTACTGAAAGAAATCAACAGACTTTCCTTTCCCTTATAGTGTAAGTTAGTAACCCTGAACTGGAATCTGAAACACAGATACATATTTTGCTATAACTCTTCTACAGAATGCTTTACTCCAGCAGATGAAACAGGTGGGCATTCTGTGGCAATGTGTTATGACTAAGCAAACTTCAGCTGTTAGAGGCCTTAAAGTGAATAAAAAGGAGAGCTGGAAAATGTTACATTGGACAAGATCATTGCCACATGTTTTGGCAGACTTCAAAATGATTGGTGATACCAAACTTGCAACAGGCATCTGTGACTGACAGTAGTTAATGCTTTTAAAACTGAAAACAGAACAGTTACAGGGTGGAATTGTACTGGCAAAGTTGGTGTGTATGCATTGACAAGGCAGGCAAGGCTGATTTTCAACTGGATGAGGGAGTCATAAGCTGGGGATGAAATAGGTCAGGACAAAAAAACTATGCAGAGGATTCACCTCCAAAATATTGTATAGTTCTGGCATAGTCTGAATATACTGGTAGAGGTGTCAGTTAAAGGAAATACAAGGGAATTTTTTACCTGACTACCCTATAATAATACTCTTTCCCCCCAAATGTATTACTGACTTGCAAATTTAAATAAAGAAAAAAAAATCCTTTCAATTTTGGTGATATTGACTTTTACCTTTTCCTAAGAGTGAGTGGAAACCAAAGCGAAACCAAAGCAACACCAAAGGCTGCAATTCACTGCTGCTTAGATTTCAGTGGACTTAGCATTACGGATATTGCTAATATTGAGCCATCTTATTAAAACAACCTAAGAAGTTGGATTGAGGGATAAAGACAGAGGTTTATATATATGTATGTAAAGTGAAAATATGATCATATATGATACCTACAAGCTAATAACTTAATCAGGCATCTTGCCCCTTAAGGTTTGTTTTTTTTTCCTAGGCAATAGGTTGTGATACACTGTGAAATATGTCAGTTTGCATTGGGCTTATTTTTAGATGGTAATTCTGTGATAGACATGCCAGTTTCATAGACTATGGAAGAGATGGTCATAAAACCTCTTCTAGATTAGGAATTTTAGCACTTTTGCAAGATGAGTCACAAATCAGAGGTGCGCTGGCTAATGGGGACAAACAGCAGTCCATTAACATTCTTGCATGCAACAGAACAGTGTGCAGTGTAGGAAGAACTTTTATGCCATGACTGGTTATTCATCTTGTCTCTCATGAGATGCTGCTAGTGTTGTTAAATGTGGACTGGATTTGACCTGTCCTGTTATGTTCAGTCAGTTGACTAGAAGGTTCTAGTTGGAGAGAAAGTCCACTTGGGAAAATTAAAAGTCCTTCAGGTCTTAAAAAAAGAGTCATCTGGTGAATAGTGAGAAGGGACAAAGAATTTAGGTGGTAGGACAGCTTTTCTATTTGTAAGATTAATGGAAAGTGAAGCACTGGGAGAATGACTGTAAAATCTTCAGAACTGTAAATATGAATTGGTCCTGACTTGTATTAGATCCCTTTTTGGGGACCTTTCCAGACCTGTTTTTTACCATTATTATAATTTCATCTTCTTATATGACACAGCCCAGAAGATTTCAACAAGTCTGAAAGTTCTGGGAGAAAGAGATTTGGTGTGCCCTCTCTGCAACCTTGCATTGCACTTCCATTACTTTTTATTCTCGCCTTGAGGCCACGAACACACTCATATTGACCAATCAGCCATATAATTTGTTACTGAATTTGTTGCTGGTTGTGCTGTCAGAGCTGCCTCTTAGCCAGAAGAAACTCCCAGGGCACACCACTCAAAGGTGAAATTATATGTTGTATCCAGTGATAGGGTAATAGTCAGTGGGCACAAACTAGAGCACAAGGTTTGTGTTGAACTTAAGGAGAAATATCTTTATTTTGAGGGTGATGGAACACTGAAAGAAGCTGCCTAGACAGGTTGTGGAGTCTCCTTCTCTGGAGACTTTCAAAACTCACCTGGGCATGTCCCTGTGAGATCTGATCTAGGTTACCCTGTGTTAGCAGCAGGGTTGGTCTAGATGATCCTTCCAATCCCTCACATTCTATGGCTCAGTCAATATTTGATCTTTATTTTGTAACCAAGGCAGACTGACGACAGACTGACTTGCACTGACCCCCTCTGATGGCCTCCAGCAAAAACTGGCATTTCTTCCCTTGCTGTTCCTGTGGTGAAGATTCTGAGGTAAAGAGGTCAAGGAGCATTTTTTTTTTCCTTTCTTTTACTAAAATGAAAAGAAAAAGAAGATCCCTTTTCTGTACTTGACACCTAGTGCTCATGTCAGTCTTTGCATTGTCAAATTTCAGGTTCAATAAACACATCCTTAACATACCATTCAGGCAAGACTAGGTGCTAACATAATCAATGCTTTCTTTTCCGTAAGTAGCATCCAGTATGATTTCAAAAGCCTAAATGCACATTTGATGTTCTAAAGGCTATTGCTAAAGCCTTTTATTTTGGCATTAAAAGTGTGCCTGAAGGCAGAGGATAATAATTCTATCTGAAACTGCAAATGTCATGAAAGAAAGGGGTAGCTTAATGGAAATGTAATTAAATGTTTGCACATCAGAGGCTACTAGAACTTATAAATAAAGCTATTTTTATTTAAAATAGACCAGAATAATGATAACAATAATAATAATAATAATAATAATAAAAATTCTAAAGATTCCCACCTAGGTATTAACATGCAAATCATTATCTTAATTAGAATTCTACTTAATGAAAGATTTTTCAGTCTTTCAGCACTTTCAGCTCTTTTGAAATAATCAATTAGATTTCTTTTCATGCTTTTAGTTGATGTAGGAATACAGCAATTTTAATGCTGTGAATGGCCAAAAAAGGGATGGTGAATTGAGTGATAGGATCAAATATTCCCTCTGCTTAACTTATAAAAACTAACAGGAATTATCAATTACTTTGTGTGTGGTATTGAAAATATGATCTAGGGGAGCAGTATTTTACAGGTCAACAGGCAGTGTAATGACCAAATGAAAAAAATCCCTTTCTTCTACTCTTTTTCAGAGCAGACCGGTCAAGTCTCATGCTGCTCACAAGCAGCTGCCGTATCCTGCAGATCCTGAATTAGGGTCAGAGGGAAGTCGTTTCTGGGCATGCTTTGTGCCCTAGTAGGCTGTTAGCTCTCATCAGCTTAGCTTCTCCTTCTATGTCCTCTCTTCATTATGTCTCCTATTGTGATCCAGAGAGCCTGAGTAACTTGAAACAAACATTGATTTTGCATGATTCAGTTTTGGTCAAGATGGGTGGAGACATAATCTCTAATTTTCAAAAAATAGTATCTCTCTAGCAGGTCCTGTTTCCATTGATGCTGGGTTTGTGATACCACAAGAGACAGAGTTACTGTGATTGTTTTTTTTCTGCTGACAATGGATGCAGTCAAGGGCCAGGCAAGCTGAGTAAGCACAATGAGCAACACACTAACTAAGCAGAAATAGTGGTCATTCATTGAGAACTGAAAACCACAGATGCCACCCTCTGCTATTCAAGCTGAAATGTCTCTATTGTTGGGCTTTCCAACACATTATCAGCCTTAGACAGTCATCCATGTGAGACAATTGCATACAATGAACTCGCATCATCACAGAATGGTAGGGGTTGTAAGGGAGATGATATAGTCCAACACCTGACAGTCATTCCTGTCCTTCATCTTTTTCAGCCTGGCTACTACAGGCCTGCCAAACCCCTACCTTGAAGTGACAGTCTCTTATCATCCATCTGAAGCCCGTCAAGATGAATTGCTTCTTGCTTGGTAGTAATGAACTTACTGAACCCATGGTATCTAAAAATATAACTGAGAGAAGTTCCATAGAGTTAATGCATTTTCTTAGATCAGTGCTGAGACTGGGAAAAGCAGACAAGCTTTCTGAGCTCCCAGTCCCTTCCTTGGATCACTAGTAGTATATCTTCTTCAGCTAGGAAGCACTCATGCCCTTCTTTTCGTGTCAAATGCTCTTAAAGCAATATAAACTCCTCCTTCTTTGTAGTTTTTCCTTTACTATTTTCTGAAGGTATCATTGTCTGCCATTGACAGCCTCTTTTCAACTGACATTCAGGATTTCTGCCATCTGTTCCCAGCCTTTGGGTTGAATTTGCATTCAGAATGAGCTTGTATGAAGAAAACACATTTTTTAGTATCCTTTCCCATGAAATAAAAATTACAAATTACCAAATTCTTCCAGAAACAATACCGTTTTCTTTATTCCAAGGAAAATGGGTGGCTTCTGGGCTTGTTCCACCTCTGCCTAAAACAGCTTTATTGAAGAATCAAGGATGCATGCACTTTAGAAAGCCATCCATACTGAATTATTTCAATTAAACCTTGGTTTTCCCTCCTTCCAAATGTTAGCTGTGTTGGTTTGAGCTAATTGGAGAATTTGAGTGAGAAATTAGACTATTGGCTGAGAGAGAGTTAAACAACACAGTGTCACTTCACCAAGTTTCACTGAGACAGAGAAAAAAAAAATTGTTCTAAGAAATGTTCCCAAAACAAACAAGATTAGCAGAGGGCCAGTCTGGCTTGGGTCTATGCTGGCTCCGGCAGCTTTTTCTTTTGTCTCTTGGCTGAATTCAGAATTAAATCACTAAAACGACTAATTTCTGCTCCTATTACTAATCTCCCTGATCGTCAGTTTATCTGCAGCATCATCAATTGGTGAGATAAGGCTGGGGTAGGGGGGAAAGGTGGTAGGGGGGTGTGGTTACCCTCTTCTGGGGATTTTGGTCTCTGGGAGGGGAGTGGTGTGTTTATTAACTTTTTAACTGTATATTTCTGTAAATATCTGTTATATCTTGTAAATATTTGCTTGTATATTTGCATTGCTGTAAATATAAAGCTTCATTTATTAACTTCCTGTGTGTTTTTCTGAGTTTTAGACAGGGTTTAAAAAGGTGGGGGGGCAGGTCACAGCAAAACCACTACATTAGCACAGAGAAATCAAATATCTGTCTATACATTTTTATCTCAGCAGTTTCATTGTAATGCAGCTGGTCCATAAGATGAGCTTGAATAACTAATCTCTATCCTTTTATTTTAGAAATTTAAACATAATTTTGCTAGGTGGGTCTACGTTTGAAATTGACTCATGCTAAATTTACCTCTGAAGACTGAAATTTTTCAGTTATTTGTAAGAATGTAGTTCAGTTAGGAAAGACAAGTGTTTTTCTCTTTGTCAGTTCTGTACTGAAGTGCAAAAACCTTGAAAACTCACAAATTAAAAAACCGTCACAGCAGAAAGCAACTTTTTATAATATTTGTTCACTTCAGTCTTGGGCGAGAAAAAGTAGCTTTTGATCAAAGCAGTAACATGATTACTTAAATAAAGAGACTCAGAATTGCTACAGATACCATTATATGCTAATTAGAACAGAATAGAATAAGCCATGTTGGAAAAGACTTCCAAGACCATCCAGTCCAACTTATCATCCAGCTCTATCCAATGGCAATAAGTGCTCCATTCAGTCTTTTCTTGATCACCTCCAGGGATGTCAACTCCGCCACCTCCCTGGGCAGCCCATTCCAACAGCAAATCACTCTCTGTGTGAAGAACTTCTTCCTAATATCCAACCTATACCACGCCTGGCACAATTTGAGACTGTCCCCCCTTGTTCTGTTGCTGGTTGCCTGGAAGAAGAGAACTACCCATACCTGGCTACAACCATCCTTTATGTAGCTGTAGACAGCAATGAGGTCACCCCTGAGCCTCCTCTTCTCTAGGCTAAACAACCCCAGCTCCCTCAGCCTCTCTTTATAGGGCTTGTGCCCCAGGTCCCTCACCTGCTTCATTGCCCTTCTCTGGAAATGTTCCAGTACCTCAACATCTCTCCTGAATTGAGTGGACCAGAATGGGACACAGTACCCAAGGTATGGCCTGACCAGTGCCAACCTGGACAGGCTGGAGAGGTGGGCCCAGGCTAACCTCATGAAATTTAACAAGGCCAAGTGTAAGGTCCTGCACCTGGGGCGCTGCAATCCCAAGCACAAATACAGGCTGGGTGGTGAGTGGCTGGAGAGCAGCTCTGAGGAAAAGGACCTGGGGGTCTGGGTGGATGAGAAGCTCAACATGAGCCTGCAGTGTGCACACGCGGCTCAGACTGCCAACCGTGTCCTGGGCTGCATTAAGAGAGGCATTACCAGCAGGGCAAGGGAGGTGATTCTCCCCCTTTACTCTGCTCTTGTCAGACCCCACCTAGAGTACTGTGTGCAATTCTGGAGCCCCCAGCACAAGAAGGACATGGAACTGTTGGAGAGAGTTCAGAGGAGGGCCACGAAGATGATCAGAGGGCTGGAGCACCTCTGCTATGAGGACAGGCTGGGAGAGTTGGGGCTTTTCAGCCTGGAGAAGAGAAGGCTTCGGGGAGACCTTATAGCAGCCTACCAGTATCTGAGGGGGGCCTACAGGAGGGCTGGGGAGGGGCTGTTCACAAGGTCTTGTAATGACAGGACGAGGGGGAATGGGTTCAAACTGGCAGAGGGGAGATTTGAACGGGATGTTAGGAAGAAATTCTTCACAGTGAGGGTGGTGAGGCACTGGAACAGGTTGCCCAGGGAGGTTGTGTCTGCTCCCTCCCTGGATGTGTTCAAGGCCAGGCTGGATGAGGTCTTGAGCGTCCTGATCTAGTGGGAGGTGTCCCTGCCTATGGTGGGGGGTTGGAACTGGGTGATCTTTGAGGTCTCTTCCAACCTGGACCATTCTATGATTCTATGATTCTATGAACTACAGGTGAAGGATAGCCTCCCTTGTCTTGCTGGCCACACTATTCCAGGTACAGACTAGGATGACATTGGCTCTCCTGGCCACCTCTGCACACTGCTGGCTCATGTTCAGCCTACTATCTACCACCACCCCAAGGTCTGGTTGCACTCTGCCTGGCTGCTCTCCAGCCACACTGTCCCCAGCCTGTAGCTCTGCCTGGGGTTGATCCCTTGGCCATTCTGTAAGTGCTGTGTAATTGCACTCAAGACAACCTGTTCCATAACCTTGCCCGGCACTGAGGTCAGGCTGACAGGTCTGTAATTTCCCCATTGCTTCTTCCAACCCTTCTTGTGGATGGGCACCACATTGACCAGCTTCCAGTCTTCCAGGACCTCTCCAGAGAGCCAGGACTGTTGAAGATGATAGAAAGCAGCTTGGCCAGCTCATCTGCCAGCTCTCTCAGAACCCTAGGATGGATCCTATCTGATCCCATGGACTTGTGAGGATCCAAGTGGCTCAGCAGGTCCCTTACTACTTCCTCTTGGACTACAGAGTAATTGGAATCATCTTGAATTGAGTTTAGTGCTGCTTAATACAGAATAAGACCAGTTGATCTTACATGACGACATTGGTTGTTGGAAACAGTGGAGGTATCCACTACTAGGAAATGATGTCTGGCAGCACGTTCTTTGTAAAGTTAACTTATACTGAATATTCAGTAGTACTGTAAAATCTCTTTTAGGCTTCCTGAGCTGGGTGGCTATATTTTTCTCAAGAGGCTCAAGCTGTTATTTCCATTCTGCTTGTTGCAGACTTAAAAGCATTTAGAGTGCAAGCTTAGGAGTAGTAGAAAGGAAAAGATGGGCACAGATGGCATTGATAATAAAGCAAAGCAGCTGTCAATTTATCTCAGAATGAGTTATTAATGATTAGCACTCAACTCTGATATGTTGACAAGACCAAGCTTGCTGTTTAGAGTGTGCTGACTTGCATGCCAAGAGCAATATGGCTAAAAGCAGAGAAGGAATAGCCTTTAAGAGTTTCTGATTGCTGACACTCACTGCTTTTTGCAGTAGGAGCTGCAGCAATTTGCTGCAATGCCTTATATAACGATCTCATAAGTATGTGAAAAATGATAACAAAGGAAAGCAGGGAGTGAAACAATGTCATTCATTGAACAAATAACTCCCAAAGCATTTAGATCTTGCCCTTAGCCCAGGCTGAGATCAGCATGCATCTGTAACTATGCTGTTTATACAGGTCAGACAAGAATCTTCTCTCACAGAATGATGGGCTCTGTCAATAGCTTTTAATTCTCTTGAAGTACTAAGTGTGGGCTCTTTCAAGAAACAGAATATTGAACTAGGTAGGCTACTAATGAGACACAGCTTAACTCCCCTGCATGACCTCATTTATTGATTGAATTAACATTGCTTCTTATTTACCTTTTTCTCACTCACCACTGTTATTCATCTTCTACTCTGGAAATGTATTTATTGCAACTGCTCTTATCAGCTTAAATTCTAGCCTTAGCCTCCTCATGTGGTACAGTATGCACAGGATATATTATGGTATTGTGCTATGTATGGCTGTGGTCTGAATGTCTCAAAGGAGTGCTCTGAAAATTAATTTATCTGTTGCATGCTGCCTGCCAGACTGTAGTTCACGTTAAAACAGGAAAGTGATAGGGAGTTGACTGTATTATATGTCCATCTGAAAAACTGTGAAATAAATGAAAGCGGAAAATGAAAATGCATTATCTTCCTCACAGAAGAAAAGAAAATATCATTTTAAAAAATTAACTAAAGGCCTTAGTTAAGGTGCCTCATGTATGTCTGCCTTCTTTCAGTGCATTAATTTTTTTTTTTTTGTTCTAAAGGTGTCAAAGCAAATCCAGCTCTCTTGGGGTAAGATTGTTTTGTTTATATTTGTTTCTTTAAGATTATTGAAGGGCACATGCAAGACTTTATAATGTTAAGTTTGCTTCTCAAAGTGAGGTTTAAAACAAATTTAAAATTGTTAAATATCTTAAATCATGTGCTGTGGAGAAAATCCAAAGGTACTGTGGAAACTCATTTGCTTTTAACCAATCAACTCAGTAAAACTTACAGGAAACTGAAATTTTATCTAACAAGTTTTCTCTGTCTTCCCCAAAACACTTCTGTTCAGAAATATTTCATCATAGTCTTCTAGCATTTCACTGAGGATGTCAGAGTCTTCCCTCTCTGTTTGTCTGACATTACTTCAACTCTCAGGATTTGTATTTACAATTTAGAAAGCACACTGTTTCTAGCAGGACTGTTGTCAGGTTCTAGGAATTCAGCTGGTGAAGGCAGATAGTTCAGCTGGCTGAGTCCAAGATGAACTCATTTGCTGAATAGACCTAGAATGAGGAGCCTCCCTCTCCTTTCTCTTGGGAGCTGCTTTCAGTGGAGACTTTAGCACTGTCCCTGCCCATGCCACACCACAGCTGTTTGGCAGCTGTATCTGTGCCTAATCTCCCATCCCTGCATTTCTGACACAAACCTGCTGGTTTGGAGTCCTGGATTGGCCTCAGACCTGCCTTAACACTGCAGACTTGTCAAGAGGTCACTGTCTCTTTTGACCTGAAATCACTTCTCTGTATCTTGCCTCCCTGATGGTTACAACACCACTCTCATATATTTTATTATCATACTTGGCTCCTGGCTCACCTTTGCTTGCAGAGCAACTGGCCTTTTCTGCTCCCTGAAAACTCTTGGGCACGGAAAGCTATTCAAGTCAGTCAATTTATGGGCTAGTGATGCCTTTGCTCTAGATGATAAACATGATATCCTGTCATTCTGACATCCAGATGGAACTAGCTCAGTTTTCTACAACAGTATGTACAGTATCACCTGCATCTGGAAATGGATCCAGGCAGAGAGCTTAAAACCACAATTTAAATCCATGGCATGCATCCATCAATATTCATGACTTTGTTGTGACAGTGTTGTCTTTTGAGTTTCTGTTTGTAGGTATGGGTTGAAAGGTCAGAGATTGATGGGTCAGATGAGATGACTGATTTGTATTAGCCTCCTTGTAACTGGGTATTTTTGTTTTACTGATGGCTCTGAGAAAGTTTGCTGTATAAGCAGTTGTTTGATTTAATTCACGGAGCTTCTGTGATGGCATGTAACACACTGAAGAAAAGTTGTTTACATTCTGTAAGAGCTTTGAGATAGAGGTGCAGTGAACATAATTTGTTGTGCATGTGAGAAATGCATTGAAAAATATTTTATTTGTTGCTTAGGTATAGACTGACTGCATTTGGAGGGGTGCGTGTATGGAAATTTGTTTGAGTGGTGGGGCTGGTGAGTGAAGTGAAGCTGAAGGGTAGTGTAGGATGCAGCAGCCATGGAATGGTAGAGTCTAAGATCCTCAAGGCACCAAGGAGGGTGCACAGCAAATTCACTGCTCGGGGCTTCAGAAGTGCAGACTTCAATCTCTTCAGGGACCTCCTTGGCAGGGTGCCATGGGAAAAAACTCTGGAAGGAAGAGGGGCTCAAGAAACCTGGTCAATGCTGAAGGATCACCTCCTCCAGGCCCAGGAACAATGCATCTCTGTCCTGGTATGGGCGTAATTAATGCCCGGAGTTGAGTCGGCTCCTGGGGTCCTCCCTCCCGCTTCTGATACAAGGTCCGGAAGGGGTGAAGGGGCGGGGGGCACACCACTTGGCCCCGGGACCTAGGGAGACCATGGGCTGCACGTATGCATGGGACTATTTTGAACCAATTGGTCAGTCAGTGAATACTGGGTGCCTATTGGTCAGTTCCACGCACCCCTAGGGGGTATTTAGGGAGGCTCCAGCAACCGTTAGGGGTTCTTCTTTGTCCTCCCCTTGTGCTATGAGGAGCTCCAGCCATGTGCTCGGCATGCAGCAGCAAAGGCAGCAGCAGCAGGCATCGCAGCTTATAGAGAAGTGGCAAGGCAAAACCCCCTTCTCTCTTTTCTCTCTCTATCCAGGATAAGTCGGTCCTTCTTTTCCCTTTCTCTCGGGAAGAAACGTTATTTCCCCTCGTGCCCCGTGGGCATTTATAGGCGCGGCAGGATCTGTTTTGTATGTAGGCTCTCTGTTCCCTAAGTTCTGACTGTTTAAACTGTTTATTTGGTGTTTTAAGCAACTCGTGCGTTTATTTCTGCCAACCGTGTATCTAGAGAACCTGGGGGACTCATCCAGGACCCCCTCCGCGAATATCAATATTAATTAAATTGATATCTCGCAACAATCTCAAAAAAGAGGAAGGCAGGTAAGAATGCAAGGAGGCTTGCATGGATGAATGGAGAGCTCCTGGACACAATTAGATGCAGGAAGAAAGCCTACAGAAAGTGGAAGCAAGGACAGGTAACCTGGGACAAATACAAAGACATTGTTTGTGCAACCAGAGATCAGACTAGGAAAGCTAAAGCACAGCTAGAGTTGAATCTGTCTAGGGACATTAAGGGGAACAAGAAGAATTTCTTCAGGTATACCAGTGAGAAAAGGACGACTAGGGAAAATATGGGACCCTTCCAGAACGGTGACATGGGATATGGATAAGGCTGACATGCTCAATAANGTTTAAACTGTTTATTTGGTGTTTTAAGCAACTCGTGCGTTTATTTCTGCCAACCGTGTATCTAGAGAACCTGGGGGACTCATCCAGGACCCCCTCCGCGAATATCAATATTAATTAAATTGATATCTCGCAACAATCTCAAAAAAGAGGAAGGCAGGTAAGAATGCAAGGAGGCTTGCATGGATGAATGGAGAGCTCCTGGACACAATTAGATGCAGGAAGAAAGCCTACAGAAAGTGGAAGCAAGGACAGGTAACCTGGGACAAATACAAAGACATTGTTTGTGCAACCAGAGATCAGACTAGGAAAGCTAAAGCACAGCTAGAGTTGAATCTGTCTAGGGACATTAAGGGGAACAAGAAGAATTTCTTCAGGTATACCAGTGAGAAAAGGACGACTAGGGAAAATATGGGACCCTTCCAGAACGGTGACATGGGATATGGATAAGGCTGACATGCTCAATAACTTCTTTGCCTCAGTCTTCAGCAGCAAGTGCTGCAGCCACAATGTCCAAATCCTAGAGGGCAAAAGTAAGGACTGGGGAAAGGAAGATCTACCCACTATAATTGAAGATAATTTTTGTGAGAACCTAAGGAATCTGAATGTGCACAAGTCCATGGGGCCTGATGAGATCCACCCACAGGTCATGAGGGAACTGGCAGGTGAAGTTGCTAAACTACTGTCCATCATATATGAAAGGTCATAGTAGACTGGTGAAATTCCTGCTGACTGGAAAATGGCAAACATCCAGTTCCAACCGCCCACCACAGGTTGCTCAAGGCCTAACCCAGCCTGGCCTTGAACACCTCCAGGCAGGGAGCAGCCACAACCTCCCCGGGCAACACTTTCCAGTGTCTCACCACCCTCACTGTAAAGAACTTCCTCCTAACATCCCATTTAAATCTCCCCTCCATAAGTTTATACCCATTAACCCTCATCATTTGTCAGGCACGATTTGCCCTTGGTGAAGCCATGCTGGTTACCATTAGACACCTCTGCTTTGTTTTCCTTCTGCCTTAGCAGAGCCTTGAGGAGGATCTGCTCCATGATCTTGCCAGGCACAGAGGTGAGACTGACTGGTCTCTAGTTCCTGAGGCCGTCCTTTTTTCCCTTCTTGAAGATGGGTTTTATGAGGACAGGCTGAGAGAGTTGGGGCTCTTCAGCCTGGAGAAGAGAAGGCTTCAAGGAGACCTTATAGTAGCCTTCCAGTATCTGAAGGGGGCCTACGGGAGGGCTGGGGAGGGACTGTTCACAAGGTCTTGCAATGACAGGATGAGGGGTAATGGGTTTAAACTGGCAGAGGGGAGATTTAAATGGGATGTTAGGAGGAAGTTCTTTACAGTGAGGGTGGTGAGACACTGGAAAGTGTTTGCCGGGGAGGCTGTGGCTGCTCCCTCCCTGGAGGTGTTCCAGGGCAGGCTGGGTGAGGCCTTGGGTGACCTGTTCTAGTGGGAGGTGTCCCTGCCTCTGGCGTGGGGTTGGAATTGGATGATCTTTGAGGTCCCTTCCAACCTAAACCATTCTACGATTTTATGATTCTATTTTTAATTGAAAGAGCCTTATTTAAAGAGGAAAAAAAGGAATTTGAATGAGAGGTTTAAATTGTTATCTTTTTCCAGGACAATTTATAGTTTGAGGATTGACCTTCTATATATTTTCCAGGATAGGACAGTATGTGGCTGATATATCTGCCTAACAAGAAGTTTCTTCTAAGCTGTACTCTATTTGATAGAAGCAGGGTTTTGTTGTTTAGGGATTATCTTTAATTGGTTGTGTGCATTGTGTACTTCTCCCATCAAGTGTACTACTGTCTGCAATGTTTAGGATTAATTAGTTATTCTGTAGTTTGTGTATTTTGTACAACATTATTTTTCTGTTGACCATTAACTCTGGAACACTGATGTTAGTGAATTTAAGTGTATTTTACCTGCTTTTGTCCCAGCAGAAGGTAGGTGGACAGTTGTGTCCTGTTAGCTGACAGTGACATTTTAAAAGATCAAGTTTCCTCTTATTTTCCCCTTGAATCTTCAAGGACTGGTAAAATTTGGTTTATTTCATTTTATCAAGTGAGATTTGATATATTATTAGATCTTATTGGATCTGTACCAGAATTTAAGTATCTGAACCTAAATTACAAAATTTGAGATGAATTAAGTATACACAAAGTTTATTGATGGATCTGGTCCATTTCTCCAGTCTAACTACTGATTTCCAACTTCCACTGCATACTGCTTGCATTGTTGCATTCTTTTGCATTGTTATTATATGCCAAGTGCATTTAGTTCTAAAAATTCCTGCTGTCTGGCATGCAGGACAGATCGTGTTTCTTTCATTGCCTTTTCTTTGTTTCATTTGCATTATCTTCTCACCCTCATGCTTACAAATACAGGAATTTCAAAGAAATCTAAATGATATCCACAATTGTCAGATGTTTTCAAAATGAAAAATGGCTCCTCAAGATTGAAGTATCTGAAGTCAATGGGATTTTCTATTGGTGATGTAGTGACTCTGCTGGCCTCTACTCCTGGAAGGCTTGAATTTATATGAGAGTGCAGTATAAGCAAATGTCTCCAGTAAAGAAGCTGTCACCTAATAAACTTTACATTTCTATAACTCCTTCTGTAAACAGAAGGTGAACATGACTACATACTGAATCTATCTTTTTCTGAGTAGAAGCATTGAGGGAAATGTGTGGAACAGAGATGACCTTGTTGGAGGATTCTTTTAGAGGCTTCTTTGGAAGGCAGAGAGGATTTTGACAGATATTTCTGCTAACCTAAAGCGATTTATTTCCATCATAGCCCTGTATGTGGTGCAACTTCTTTTTGATTCTTTAAACTTCCTTTATGATTGTTTCACAGTTGTTTTGAAGAAGATTCCACTATCCTTTCCATGTAGAAAGACTAAGTCTCACCTTACTTTGACTCTATTCTTAGGAATATCAGCCCAGATTTGGTCTGGTTAGTTAGAACAAGTAAAGAGAACTGTAGCTTAAAACTTTAAAAAATAGTATTTAAAAAAATACAGTGTAACAGTAGAACATACACTTATGCAGATGATACAGACAAATACTAGCAATAAGGGATTGTCAAAGTTTAAGCCCCCTGGGACCCCCTGTCTTTTCCCAAGGAATGGTTTCACCCTTTTCACAGGTTATATGGTTAGACACTCCCACTTCCTGCTAGGATTTTGGACTATAAGAGGGGGAGCCCAGTCCCCCCCTTCTCTTCTTCTTCCTTCTTCTCTCTTCTCCTCGTGCCGGCTGGTCAAGCACCTGCTCACGCTTTGTGCTGCTAGAGCACGTGTTTCCCTGCCGCCCTGTGTTAGAGCACCGTTATTATCTGCTGAGACTGGGACTGAGACTTTTCGCAATAGGATTCCTGCATCCTGCTTTCCAAAGCCAATCGAGCTTCAGCTGCCTGCAGCGGTTGTATTTTCTTTCCTTTCCCCCCTTCTCCCTGGTCTCAGTACCCTTTTCCCTTATTCCCCATATCCCAAAGCTTGTTTCCCTTTCTCCCACATGCTGTAAAAAATCCCTTTCCCTCTTACTTGTTAAAGTTTACCCTTTTAACTTCCAAATCGCTTTGAGTCTTTGTTGGGCTTTTGGGCTCGGGGCGGGGCAGCTAGCCTCAACCCAATACAGGGATGTATTTAAAAATTTAGAGATTTGTTTTCCTGTGGGATTATAGTGGTTTTGATGGATTGGGGAAGACTTATTTTAAGTTTAACAATTGTTCATTGCACATAGCTGCAATGGAGTTCAAGATGCTTTTGATTAAACATTATAATCTGATAAATGTTCTTTGGTAAAAACATGCATTTTCACTTAGATGGCCAGATAAAAGTGTTCCTGAGTACAGATTGAATTTTGGTAGGGAACAGAAAAAATGAAATCCTGTTTGAACCTTATCTCTACTTATTTTAGACCAATAAGTTTAGGAATTCTGGTACTTAGTGACTTCCTAAAACATTAGCCTCAGCAATAAGTATTTTATGCTGAGCTTCAAACACAGAACTGTTGTACACTGTAGAAAAAAATATGTAAAGGAGAGCTTAACATCTTCAATATTACATCTTAGTAATGAGGAAATTAACCAGAGATAAACAAGACACCTTTAGGAAGGTCTGTTCCAAGTAAATAATTAATCAGAATGTGAACAAATGGCTGAAATTACATTTTTCTCAGCTCAGGATATCTTTTATTTTTCTTTCTGGAGAAAATTTTGAAGATCCTCATGACACCACAATATGGTATTAGAAATTTGCTTGAAAAACACTTCTGAATTTTTTTGAGTGGGAAAAAGAATTTCTTCTCATTGGAGGCCAAACAGTGAACATGACAGTATTCTGCTTGTTGTTACGGGTGGAATAGCTGGCTCCTGAAGATTACTTTCAGTCTTGTTTTTCTATATTTCTTTCTTAAATCCTATTGTATACATTAATTTCCTTCCTAATCCCATATTCATACCATTAACTGCTCTTTATCATTAATGAGTTTATGTATCTCAATATTGACATTGATTGCACTCTTAATTGCATGTTACCTATTGATGTAACATAGAATCAAATTATGAAGGTGGCATGAAATAATTTGCCAGATGAAAATAGGGTAGGAATACTTAAAATTGGTGAGGCTAGATATGAGACATTATTCATAACATTATCAAATTCAATATATTTTAAGACCACCTCTGCAGGTTACTATTATCTAAATGTTTTCAACACCAGCCTCCTGGATTTTAAAATTGCTTTAGTTGTTCTGCCATATCTTTAGTACTTCAGTGTACATGTGCATCTCTTAGCTGATCATTTGGCTTATTTGTTAAGTCAGGACATTCTGTTTCTGTCCAATAGTGTGACTGTTCAGTGTTCCATATTTTCTTTTCCCTTGTTTTGCCCTACTCCCTTCCTGACTACATAATTTTCTTCCATATGCATATCACAGTTTATCTCCTGCCAATATTCACATATATTTACCATGTTTATATACCTCTTGCGTAGCTTTCTGATGTCCTAGGGTTTCAGATATTGTAGTATTACACAGAAAATTTTTAGAAGAAAAGAAATGCTGCATTTGTTAATGCCAGACATTGATCCAGAAGTGTGTAAACATTTACCATTCAGGAAATAAAGATCTCATGTAGCTTATTGGGACAATTAGCTTCTCAACAGTTCAGTAAACTCCAGCTTAAAGATCTTGCATATATGAATAAGTCCAAGCACAAAATCTATCAAACCACTCTTTCTATTTTTCTGATTTGCAACTATAGTAAATACCAAAACACTCATAGAAAACTACTCATCCCAATTTAAAGACCTTGAAATTTCCACAGTTATTGATTACACAAATGTTGCTTGTTTTTAATGGAGTCAATAGTGCTGTGACTTCACAGTCATTGCTTTTTATTAGCAAGAGAGGTTATGGTAGTAAAGCACTTTTTTCTTTTTAGTTTTTTAGACTTATCTGTGGAGAAGTCAAACTGCCCAATCATACAAAAGGCAGCATGAAGAAATATATTTCACCATTACTGTAATAAATGGAGATCAAATATAAAAGGTCTCACTAAGATAGCCATGCACAAAATGGAGAAAAACAATCCACCAAGGAATTAAGACAGAAGAGCCAATAGCAGAAAAATTGGAGATCAAGTTTCTTAGGCTTGGGCTATTAGCGGGGCATTATTTTACATCATGATGGTTTTATAAATGAGGTCTGCTGTTTCTGATCATGCAAGGAATGGATTTGCTAATATCTAGTGAAGATGACCTGCTTAAAACAGTATGACAGAGGTCTCAGCATTTTATGTTAAAATATAATCCTGGTTTCCTATAAATGCAAAACAGATTACTGCCTGTTGCTGTTCTCTATTAGCATGAGTTCACAGAAGCATGATCCCATGCAGAGGCTGACTATTGCTTTCCCAGACTTACTAATATATCTTGGACATTGTGCTACATACTCTGTTAAGGAGAGGGGCTGTATGCCCTTGATGCACTCAATCTCACATTCAAGTTATAACTCCAAATGCCGGAAGCACAGTGATTCATCAAGTAGATGGACTGTGTGAGAAGTTTCATACTGCTCCCCAAAGGATCCAATAACAGAATGAGGAATTAACAAGAAATATTGACCCATCTTGCATGAACGGCCTAATTTCCCCTTATTTTTCCTCTAAAAAAATGACAGGTGCAGTAACACAAGACACCACAATACAGTAGATAAGATGTTGTTCTTTCTTGATACCATATTTCCTATCCTTTGAATTAATTTATTAGGAAGAAAGGGCTATTGTGACACTGTTCTGAAACAGTCTCCCCATTTATTGTAACCAAATTAGTTGCTGAAACTGTTGTGACGCTAGTAAATGTTTATTTTTATTTGCTTCATTCTGATGCATTTATTTTATGTATTGTTTGATTATTTATAGGGTTATCGCTTGTATCAATGTGGCATATTGACTGATTCTTATATAATATATTGAAGGGTTACAGTGCATGATAAAATTAGAGTGATTAATTTCCTGCAACTTCATAAAGATCACACAACTGCCGGCAGGTGAGAGAACATAAGGTATGCTATACTTGGTGGATTTGACTCATTTATCTTGACAGTTCTCCTCTAAACTAATTCAATATTTTTGTATGCATTTTAGAGATTATAAGAGAAAAAAAACAAGTTAAGTGAGCAGTGAAGTTAATAGGCAAGAAAAGCCTTCCCCAAAGTAAGCCTTAAACTTTCTTATGTAGCTAGGCAAATTCATATTTCAGGAGGTTAAGGACAGGTAGGTTCCTGACTAATTGTTGAAAAGTTTATTATTGATTAATTGAATTATAGTCTAATTAATGTAAGAGAATTTGCTTGATATTAATATAAACTGCCTGCTGTAATGTCACAGCTGATTTTAAATTCTCTAGTGCTTAGTAGTTTATTAAAGTAATCCTCTTTTGTTTCACCTGCCTTTCATTGCTTCCTCCAGGGACAGGAGTCCCTTAGCTGTGAGGCAGACCACATTTGTTCTTCATACTATTTTTCAAGAATTTACTTTATTAGTGAGATTTTCTGCAAGATCACTGTTAATTATATCTGGAGCTAATGATTTGGCAAAGGTTAATGGCTTGCCTCATATAGGAAAATTTGCTTTTAAACGTAGGTGTTGATTTCTGTGGACAAGAAAAAACTGTATGGCTCTACTAAAATTTAAATGGAGCATTGTAGGGATTGAGAGATACACACTGCATTTGGAATGTTTTGGACCTAAATACGAGAAAGAACTTAGTTCTTTCTGTGCTGCACAATACTGTATTTAGCACTGAGCAGCACAGAGACAGTGTTATGTATTTATGATGATACAGCAAGATAGTTATGAATACATTGTACTTTGATATGTGGCTTATTTGGAAAAAGTAACTGAAGGAATCTAAAGTAAGAAGAGTTCAACAATATATATATTGTGGTGGTTCAGCAGTTACCTGACACTTTGAAATAACCCAGGCTAGAACTCAGATGTCTGGAAGTTAATAAATGAAGCTTTATATTTACAGCTTTTCAATATACAAGCAGATATTTACAATATATAACAGATATTTACAGATATACACAGTGCAAAAGGTAATACAGAAGCAGCACACCCCGCCCAGAGATCAGAGGCCCTAAGAGGGGTTTTTAACCACCCTACCACCTTCGCTCCTTCCCAATCTTATCTCACCATCTGCCTTATGCATCAGATAAGCGAAGGTAGATCAGCCAGGGGGATTAGCATCAGGAAACTAGTTAGTGAAGTTATTCAGCTAAGAAGGCAAGGAGAGAGAGACGTGCAGCAGCAGCCATGGCAGAAAGCAGTCTGTCTTATCTATGTTTTGGTTCTAACTTTCATAAATTTTCTCAGTAACTTATAAGTGAAGTAGATTAAACTTTGTTTTCCTTTTTCAGCCTATAGTCAAATTTCTAATTCAAATCCTCCAATTATTTTGAACTAGCACAATATATGCATATATAAAAATCAATGGAAAAAATATTAAAAAATACATACTTTGCAACCTGTAGATTTTTTTTTTTTTAAAGGTGGACAAAGTAATTTTTCATTCCCTCTTGTTACTTTCTGGTTTCCAGTATTGCAGAGGAACTTAATATTAAAGAAAATAGAATATCTTCTGTGATAGAAGGGATTATGATTAATTAATGCAACATGATTTTCTGAAATTGATATTGTTTTTTGATGTCAATATCCAAACTTTTCCAGCCCTGACCATTAATTTTAATAATAAAGAGGTTCTTTTGTAACACTTATGAAACACATCACATAAACAATATCTAGATCTAGTAGTAACTGTCAATATATATTTGATCAATTCAATTTAAGTATTAAACACTGAAGAGAACGTTTTGTGGTTAGTTGCCTCTTGGCCACTAGATGGAACTCAGGGCCCCTTTCTGCAAAAGGCAGAGATGAGGTAAATGCAAAGCTTAAGGTTATTTACTCACAAATATTCTCCCATCTTGTGCGGTTATCAATGAATTGAGACAGTACCCAGAACACTTGCAGGATTTCTGTCTGCTGCTGCTGCAGCTGTTGCTGTGGCTGCTGAGACTTCTGGTTCACCCTAGGCTCCACAGGCTGCTGGGTGAAGGAGAGGGCGGCAGACATTTTCTGACCTGTTCCTGGATTTTTGATGACCAGTGTGCCTTCAGGCTTGCTCGTCTTCAGGATGAGCATGCTAGCTGTTGTATGCAGCTAATTGTGTGAAGGCTATTCACTTTGCTCCTGGAAAAACTTGAAACAGTTCCAGTCTATTGTATTGCTATATATAATAATAATAGTAAGGCATTACAGGCACAGAATACAGAACACAGAATAATGGCAAAAGCATGGCAGAAGCACATTGTGTTACCTGCTTATCTATTTTTATATCAATGCCTGAGATTGATTTGACCTTTTGGACAAAATTAGCTTATCCAATCAAGTGTCAGTAAACCAAGTTATGACCATATTTGAGAAAGTCCATAGATTTTGCTATTCCTATATAGGAAGAAACCATAGGCCTAGCACAGGCTTAGCATGAGGCAAGTGTGTGCACCTTGTTTACTATGGGATGCAGGAGAAAAACAAGTTGTGTAAGCCAGACTGCTCTGACTCCATGGCTCCAGGTCTTTTGTCCTTTTCCCCACAGTTGCTTCTTACCCAAAACAGAAGGAAGCAGAAAAACATGTCTGGGCAAGCCAGCACACCTATAGGCCTACTTTGACCCTTCGGGTGTACCACAACACCTTCACCAAAGTTCATTACAAATAATGATAAATGAAATAGCACATCACATTTGCTTGTAGTTGATCTTCAGATTTTCAACAAAACTTAAGTTAGAGCTGAGCTACTTATGAATCTATTTACTTTATGAAGCCAACTATTTGAAACTCATCATCATGGGATCTAAGCGACCAAAGTGCTGCATTCTAGCTTCTAGGAATGTAGTCATAAAATGCATTTTTCACATGATGAAATGAGAGGCACCCAGCTTTCTTTTCTCTGATATTCTACTGGAAATATCCTGATTCTTCTATCTTTCATGATTTCTTGCATATATCCTCTCTGTCAACTGAAGGAGAAAATAAAACAAGCGGACAGAAAACCCCAAGAAGATACAATATGTTCCTTTCAGCTTGTGCTTCACATGCAATTCTTGGTGACCATTTTACACGTATTACCAAATACCAATGACAGTCAGAGGTCAAATCAGTATGTAAACAGACATTCTAAATGGAAATGAGCTGAAAGTCCTTTAGATGTGCTCACTGCATGCAAATTCCTGTCTCTCTGAAACAAGGATGAAGAAGGGGTCTGAAAACAAAACCTGTATATATTGATTCCTCTGCATACTTGAATGCAAAATTGGGATGAATATATTCCCTTACCTCTAGCCCATCTTTCTCACAGTGTTGACAATAAGGGTATTCCTTTGCAATACACATGTCCACTCTCAGTTTCTGAAGTGAGAGCACTTCCACCTTTTTTCCTCAAAATGCTAATTCCATTGCCCAATACACAGTAGATTTGTACAGTCTTCCAGCTATCTTGGTTGGTTTCCCTTTGCTTAATTTAATTTTTTATTCCTGTCCTATATATGAGTCTTTTCCCCAATAATATATTTAATGTTATTGATTCTTGTGTACTGTCTCTGATCAACTTCAGTTGTCATATGGCTGACACCTCTGTGACCATTACCTGTTATAATTTACAACATGGCCATGTAGGCCTTTCTGCTATTAGTAGGTTAACATTTAGAACCTTTTGTTCCTAATATGCTGGCTGGCTGCTCTGACCTAAAAAATTTCTTGAAGGTGTATATTGAGTTTCACTGAGACGGAGCTAGTTCACGCCATAGCATCATTCATAGTGGTAGCTGGAAGGGTGTTGGTAATACATCAGTGTTTTTCTGCTGCTGGGCCATGCTCATATAGCACCAAGGCCCTGCTTTTACAACATTCCCTTCCTCAAAATATAGGCTGAGGGGTGGGCAAGATCTTGGGAGCAGATATGGCCAGGCCAGCTGACCCAAACTGACCAGAGGGGTATTTCATACCATATGATGTTAGTTCAGATATAAAACCTCAGAGAAAAAAGGAAGTGTGGGGACATTGCACTGCTTCCTGGGGAGCAGTTGGACATTTTCTGCTGATGGGAAGCAGAGAATGACATCTTTGTTTGCCTTTCCTTTTCATGAAGCCTTTACTTTCACTTTTCTCCTATTAAACTGCTTCTGTCTTGACCCACATGCCTCTTGTTATATTTCCCTTCTACACTGTCAATCTAAGAAGGAGAGTGACAGAGGAACTTTGGTGGGCATCTGGTCCCCAGCCAGAGATGGGGTCTTCAAAATAGAGCCATCCCCTGAAAACACACTCTGCATGGCTGGACAGAATGTTCTGTCACTGTTGCTGCTCCTTTTGTGCCTGCCTTCCAAAAATATTGCCAGGCAAGCTTGCCAGCAGAGACCTTACAGGCATCCTCTTGGGAACAAACATGTGCCATGTATTTGCTATAGCCTATCAAATCTGAGCAGCACAGCTGGAATTTCAAACAGAAAATCTTTACAGCTAAGTACTCATGGATGAGCTGCTAAATTTATCTGGGAAATTAGTTTGAATAGCAAATTAGTTCAACAAAATCATGATCTGCTTGTCAAGTCAGAAATGGGGGAAAAAGCAGGACTTGTCAGCATATTTTTTGGAGCATGTTTGCCTTTGACTGATACACAATTAGCTAGTTCAAGAATTCTAACATTGATACTAATCCACCCATCAAATCATTGTCTCTACATAAGTTTCTCCATATGTTTAGTTTTCATCTTTTCATAGTTTCCCTTTGTCCTTTCAGTTCTGGTGTGTTAATAAGCATTCCAGGACTGAATACTTCATCCTTAATGTAATTTCACTGATAAGGGAGGAAAAATATTATCTCCTTATTATATAAAATTTCTGCATGTATCCTTTCCTTTCCTATAATTTTGTTTTTCATTTCATCTGCCACAACTGTAGATTGTGTTCAGTGGCAGCAAATAAAAATTGAGCCTACTATGGGAAAACATATTTCCAAATCATTAGGGACTCATTTTCAGCTATTCAGTGAAATTTATTGCAGCTTACCACCTTCAGAATGTAGTTCAGAAATTGTTTTGAAGACTCTCTCATTAATTGGTAGTATAATGAGAAGCTTTCTCAGCAAGTCAGAGATAAAAAAAAAAGGTTCCAACAAACAGGCTAGGATTTATGATCGCTCTTGAATATATCAGATATTCTAAACTCACTTTGTTTAGAATGCTTTTCCAGGCACAACTGGAGAGAATGGAAGTCCATCACCACTGCTGGCTTTATCTAATTTAAAAAAGCTATGTGTTTCTTAAATTCCTGAGAGGAAGTAGAATTTGGATTCAAATGATATAGAATTGATATATCAAAGCAGGAGGAACTGAACTAAACATGCAATTGTGAAGCAAGAAATTACTACAGTGCTTCTGGATTCCAACCAGATAGTCATGGATTGATTGCATATAGGATAAAAAAAATAGCACTCTGTAAAAATTATAAATTATTGACTGTTATCCTAGAATTTGTGTTCTTCTATCAAAAGCCTAGGTATAAAGTACCTAAGGAATAAGTTTGAAAGGAGAACAAGGTAAAACTACTCAGAGTTACCATGAAAATGTAGAAAAGGATGTTACTATACTCCTTTCACTGTGCAGCATTTTTCATAGGTGGAGATGCTTGATGTGGTATAGAATTCAGATTCCTTTCATTATTTTTCTGATTGAACTGCTCATGGTGGTTTTTGGTTTTTGTGAATCATAAACTTGTTGTTACAAATCTTATTTAAACAAAGATACTGATTCAACTTGCATTACCTCCTTTCTATCCTATCCCTTTATGTAATTCACTATAAAACTGCTCACTGTCCAGGTGAGGTATTCTTAGTAAAATACCAAATAATTAATTTTGATTTACTCTCTGAAAAACACTGACTCTTACTTTTATGTAACAGTTAGTTTTATGGGCTGCTGTATGGGGTTCTGAAGATGAGACCCTGTAGAGAAGCGTGGATGTTCATAAATGGCATGTAAAAACCTTATAATTTTCAGGCAGCTTTTACTGAAGTGCTTTATTTGCCCTGGAATGGTCTGGATTCAAATCAATTGTATAGTAAGTTAAGATCAACATTTTGACAGATCTAGGCAAACATTTCTTTCTCTTTTAGGGAATGTCTTACAGTTTTTTTAGCTTACCAATTTCAGTACTGATCACTAACCAATGCCATTTAAAATAATCGTGTTGAAATAAATTTTTGATGATGCACACTAGCTTTGTAATTATTGGTGAAGTTTTTTTGCTGAGATTTGTCAGAAAAAGTATCTCATGGAATCTTTTAACAGTTTCAGTGATTGTAGATCATTCAGGAATGTTGTAAACATTTCATAAAATGTATCTTTTCAGGACTACCAGCCCTACTAAAATCCATCAGATAGAGTGATTAAATCTGCATCAGTTATGCAGCATAATTAATCAATATGGCATAGTAAACTGTAGTTCAGTACTGAATGTATGTGCATACACTTCTTGCTTCCAGCTCACCTGAGGAATACATTAATCAGTTTGGCTGTACAGTCAGAACAAATCCACGGAAGTGGGCTTAAACAAAGACATCATAGCTACCATTCCTTCTCTTATTTACTAAATTTAGTTCTATCATTCTTATTCTATGCTCATTATCCACTCTTTTGTGGATAGAAACTTGTATTTTCACATCAATGTTCAGAATAGGACTTAGGCACTGAAATTGAATTTATTGATCCTACAGTGAAGATCAGGCTTGTAATCCTGAAAACCTCTTTGACTACCATTTAATTTTTGAAGCTTCTGAACTCCCCAAACATTCTGTTTCTCAGCTTCTAAGGCATCTGATGTTCTCTTCATGCATATTAGTTCACTGGTTGCGAGTGAAATGAACAGATTGAAAAAAGTATAATCAGGCTTCAGGTTGTAGGCTTCACTGTAGTGTTTGACTTTCTTGGGCATTCTCATATATGCTTAATGTAAACAGAGGGAACAGGCATCCCCAGAGTTACAGTTTTCATGTCAAATGACAGAAAAGCTGGCTTTTGAATGGCTGCCTTGTTTGGCATGTTTGACCACCCTTAGCACCTGGGGCCCTAAATGTAATGTTTAGAGAAATGCAATTCCTGGTGGGAATCAGACTTCTAAAAAAGGGATAACCAGAATGACTTGAGGAACTACTATCCCCTTTTTGGATCTGTTAGAAGAATGATCAATTACAGGTTTTCAGAAAAGCAAAGGTAAAAACCTGAGCCAATATCTTATAGGACAAAAAAGTACAAGGTAAATATAGGTGTTTTTTCTTCCTGTTTCATCAGACATTTTGATTCCTGAGTTATACAGCCACTTCAGGTATTTTTGTAATGCTTCTCATAATTGTTATTTCCTAGCCTAGCTTAGATTTTTAGTGTTCCATCAATAATCCAGATTCTGGAAAAAGCTCTTAGATTACAAAAAAGTTGAGAGTAGACAGCTTTCTGCTGTACCCTCACAACTTAATTTTAATATATGCTGCTAACCTAGAACAATTGGAAAAATACCTAATTATCACTTTCTCCTCTCCCCTGGTTCCATATTCCTTTCAGTTCATCTTAAAAGAAGTTGTGGGCTGTTGCTTGTGCTCCTCAGTGAAATGTACAACTGCTAGTTGAGCTAGTGAGGATGTGAAAGGAAGATAACAGTAATAGGAAATAACATCAAAGGTTTTAGTATCATCAAGGCATCACGGTGTTTTAGCTTTTTACTACTTTAGAAAACTAAATACTGCCAAAGTGCTTTCACTGCTGTGAAATTAGCTATAGGTGAAGCCTAATGATTTGCAGCTTTGGGTCAGGGAAGCACCTGGAAGTCTGAATTTCTCAAAGACAGCAAAATTAGGCAACATGGCTGTTTTAGAAAGTGCCAGAACAACATTGTTTAGAAACTGACACATTTCTGCTTCCAGATGTAGTGGTCAGAGTAGAAAAAAAACCCACAACCCACATAGGATAAAAACCCATAGCATTCAGCAGTCCAACAACCCCTCCTCACCAAGAGTCTCTGCTACAGCTTCCCTTTAGGTAGTATCTGTGGACAGGGAGACATCAGACTAATCACACCAAGAGAGAGACAATCAGACACATCCCTGTAGATTGGTCCATGTGGAACTAAGGAACTACGCTCAATATCTGTCATTGACCTCAAAATGGCAGTGTGCTAAAGGACAGAAAGAGACTCCTATAAATACTCTGCTTCCCGTTGGGGAAGCACATGTGATCAAAATGGGATTTAAAAATATTCTCTTGAGATAGTTTGAAGACTTCTGCTGTATATCTGTGCTTCTGTTCTGTACCTCTAAGAACGAAGACATTCTTAAAACAGCAATTTATTGAGACTGAAAAGGAAGAACTTGTAATTTTGTATTTTCTGTTTCCTTTGTTTCTAAAAATAGATATCAGAAAAAATTAAATACCTCATTCAGTATTTTCAGATGTAAATGTTTCCATGTTACTTTTTAAGTGCTAATTCCACCTGTAAATTTCAATTAAAATGACAGTAAAAAAGAAAACTTGCAATTAACAAAACTGAAATGTTTTAGAAGATAAAATTTTGGTAGTCTCAGTCTTTCTACTCACTTGTAATTATATGCATAATTGAATTACTCTCATAGTTGGGAAAAATGTATTTAGTCTAACTTAGACATAAGTTAATTCTTCATCTGAGTTCTGCAGCTACACCCTTCATCTGAAACTGCCACTTACACTAAGGCATCAAGGACAACCTGGTGTCTCTTGCACAGTGAAGCTATGGGTAAGATTCTTCCCCAAAATGAGCAACACATGAAAGTGCCAATGGAAACAGTTCTCAGTGAATTTGCTGCATTGGTTGTACCTTATTACTTGTGTTGCCAGTCCTTTTGAGAAATGTCTTTAGCAAAGCATTCCTATTGCAAATTATTTTTCCCCCTTTGCTCCTTATCTGTTAAGACTCAACAATTCAGAGCTTCCCATGAGTTGCCAATTTAGACTGATAAATGGTCTTCACTGACCTTTATGTTCTTCCTCTTCTCCCATTCTATTTAACCTTTGGACTGCCATCTCAGAATTTTGCCATGTGGGCTGGACAGCTTTAAGGAAAACCGGAGAGAAAGCAGGAAAAAAGAGAGGGCAGGTTTTGTAGACTTCCTTACCCCCTTCCCTCCTTCTCTGATGCTTCTCTTGAATTGGATTTGAATAACAGTCACAGCGTTTTATTTTAACGGCACTTTCAATGATCTCCTATGATCTAATAAGACAAAGAAATGTATGTGTACTGGAAAGCGCCAGCAACCTGACCTCCTCTTTAGTCATAGAATTGTAGCTTTCCTTCTTATAAATTGTCACTTTTATTAGTGAATGACTTTTGCAAATTGCCTTCACAAATTAGTTTGTATTTGGAGTCATTAAATGGTTTGTGTCTCCAGATGCATCTTCCCAAGACAACTAAGATAGCCAGAGGAAAGGCTTGATGCTTTTTCTTGCTAGCACAGTGATAAAGTAGAGCCTAAGGGAAGGGGAGTTAGAGCTGAGAGCATTCAAAAGCCTAATTCCTGTGGCTACAGCAAGTGTAATTATGCATGCACAGTTAAAATAGTAACTGAATGGCTCCTGTAGCTTAATGAAACATTTATTTGGTACCTAAGTGGCATGTTCTGATCCTCACAATGCAGTTGTTGATTAAAATCCATTACCAGAGAATAGCTGTCTGAAATTAATTGATGACCAGTCTATGTCCTAGTAGACAGGCATATATGAAATGATGGATTCATTCTCATTAATATCCCAACCTAGGGATCCTGGAATTGGCAGGGCTACATTTAAATGTAGAAATGGTTTGGGTCCACAGAAGAGAGTAGTATCATAGTGGTAAAGCCGATTAGAATTTACACAAACTCCTGTTCTACCTCTCACCTACTGGTTCGCTGAGAATGTAACTGCCAGAGAAATGTCCGGGCTTGACAAACTGGAATCTTACTCATATCTATCAAGTGTTCCCTGCAGGAGAAAAAAACTCCTGCTTCCAAATTTAGATTTTAAGAGCTCATTAGAAATGTAGCAAAGCTGATAATTAGACTGAGTATCTCCACTACTGTCATTCATTTCCTGCTAATCAGAGACCAGACTATGCTGAGGAGTATTTATGGTATACAACTCCACATTTCCTGTGACTATGGTATAGTATTCAGGAAAATAAAGTGCCTTGCTGTTGCTCTCTCCTCTTTGGATTTGTCCCATGATGTCCTTGCAATGTAAAGGACTTAATAGGTTTTGTGGATCTGAATCATTTCTGTGAATACTTCAGTATATAGATTATGTTCACTTGAACAGCTTAGTCTATTCATCTGATCAGTGCAAGCACATATAGATTATTAAGTAATTTGTTCAGCTTTGCAATGTATCTATCTCTCTGTGTTTGAACTCAGCGTCTCTGAATCCGAAAGCTTTGTAATACTTTCAAACCTATGTGGTTTATACCCTGGATGTCCTAACATTGATAAAGAATCATCTTTCCAATACTTGTCATGGGGAATTTTTGCTGTTCTTAAGTGAATGATTACTCCATATGGAATGGCAGGCTTAAAATATTTGAACATGCAGTTAGAAAGACTGTCTGTACTGTTACCAATCAGGCTGCTTTCCAGATGCTGGGACACCAGAAGAATAATTTTTCCCCTCAGAATCACTGAGGCTAATGTGATGCAACTTGGATGAGAAGGAATTTTCTACAATTTGACTCAAAAATTACTTCCCATGAAGGAGAGAGTGAAGGAAGTAGGTGTAGCATATTCAGATTTGGGAGCATTTGGACACACCTCGGATAAGCTTGACTTTCTTATGTATGCCTAGCTTAGAAACCCTAGTTATGAAACGCTGTACATTTGTGTCAATAAGGCTTGTAATTGTCAGTGACAAACCAGATAAGATATCTGCGGCAGTAATGCTTCAACTACAAAGCATCCTTCATAGATCTCCCAAATGCATAAAATGCTTAGAGGAAAGCTATTTCCTTTTAGGCTTTTTCAAAAGTCCAACCTCCACTCCAAGGAAAGTATTTCACACAAGTAGATCTTTCTGTCCTAGCAAAGCCCTGTTAAAATCAATAAGGCTTTGGAACATTGTTTTACTGCAGAGGAGGACTTCATTGATTTTGGTGTAGCATCTAATTCGGAAACAATATACTATATATTAAAATGAAGAACTAACACCTGACAGTACACAGGTAAACTTTTGTGATAGCAGAACTCTGACTGGCCAGAATTTGAGATCTTGTTTGACCTATACAGGAAATGGCACCTTTGCACAGAACCAATAAAAGTTTTTAACAATTTCACATGCATAAAGAAGGCTAAATTAGTTTACACAAAGACTAAGATGTGTGTGGACATGTTCTATAGGACTGAAATTGATTATGAAGAGTTAATAACAATGTACTTTTAGAGACAGTATCTTTAAACTGTACTTTATGTAGGTGTTTGGGATTCACTGAGATAGCTAGCCAGTTCTAATAAAACACTACTCCAGTTCTGAAGTTTTATTTTTGAAGAACTGACTAAGCTGTTTCAGCAGGTAGTGAATGAGTTGCAGGACATGCGTTCTCTGCTATATATCTACCTCTCTGTCACTTCATATACAGTTATAAGTCTTCAGAGCTGCAATTCCTACCATTACATGTTCTAAATCAAAAACACATTTAGAAAAACTACATAACTGTCTTAACATCTTCTGAATAACCGTTGCCTAAGAATACCTAATAATATATTGCTGGGTTGCCAGGTTTTTNATGGGGCTAATAAGAGGTCCTTTAAAAGGACCAGGTGTAATTGAAAGATACTTATGATTAACAGCTGTTAGTTCATCTTCTTTTGAAAGCTAAAATACAGCCATTTGTTTGTGTGTGTGTGTTCTTAGAAAACAGTAGTAGTATTAAGAAGTATATTTTCAACACAGGTTAAGCTCTCTGAGAGAGAAAATTGAGGCCTGGGAAAGGGAATGAAAAACGATTGCTTGTAGGCTGTCTAGAGACCTTAAGTTTGATTGTAAATAAAAAGTATATGCTTAGGAGGTATAAAGTTGCAGAAGAAATAACCTAGAGCTCTAGGGGCTCTTTCAGCCCATGTTAACTTAGTTCAGTGGAGTTGTAATGATCTCCGAGCAAAATTAATAATCTCTTTTTTTCAGGTATATGGAATTTAAACTGTGTAGCTTTTCAAAGCTATGTGCAAATGTTGTAAGATAGATTCAAAGATTCCAGTTCTGAAATTCAGTGCACTGTTGTGTCACTGCAGACTTGTGCAAAGCAAGAGAGCTTAAGAGCAAAGAAGTACCTTTTTTTTTTTTCCCTGCCCCTGACTCTAGATGTCACTGCATAAATAAAATCTAGAACCTACAAGTATTGTGCACTCCAACAGAACCCTGGTTTGGGTGCCAGAATTCTTTGCAGGGTCCAGGAGAAAATTACATACCTCAGAGCACAGTCCAGAGCAGGAAAGTAGGAAACACTAAATATGTGTGTACCTGAAAGGTGAGAGCTAGGTGTCTGTGTTCCTGCTTTAGAATTCTTGCCTGGCAATAGGTGCATACTATGCTTCTTTTCTCAAAATTACATCCAAATTTCTGTTTCACTTACCTGCCTTTTCTTTGAACTAGTCTAGTACAGGGAGTGTGGGGATATGGGGCACTCCTGGAGACAGCAACATGGGAAGACACAGGAGTTGCTTCTGGTTGAAGGTAAGGCATTGTGGCAGAATGAAAATGTGATTTGTTGGGTCAGAGGTTGGTAGATTATTGACTTTTTAAAGCTTCATTACTAGAGACTTGGTCTAGTCTTGTAAAATACAGACATTGAGTTAAATGTTGCTACGTGTATGTGTAGTGCCTTCTTCTGCCTAATACCTGAATGTGTCTTCTGCAAATAATAGTGACTGGTAGTAGCAGTTCAGTCTTGACACTGTGTAAGCTTGAAGATTGTTTTTAATTTCTCTTAGCCTGAGTTTTGAACTTCTTGTTTTAAAGCCATTTCAAAAGATACCAATGCTTGTAGAAATAACAGAAACATCTTTCTTGACTGTTAGGTGTTTACAGTTTCAATGAGGAGACAGAAGTGTTTTGAAATTGTTATCTCAACTCTGGGGTTTCTACCCGGGGTACAGAAAAAACAGTTGACACAGAACCAAGATATTTGTTTTATTCCAATTCTGCACAGAGAATGGTGCTAGGTGAGGATTCACAAAGCCAGCATACCACCCAGGAATCACAGGGGATCATGTATACAGATGGATAACTCAGGAAAAACCACACTGCAATATCCCATTCATTGTCTACAATTATATTACAAAAGTTCATTTACCACGTCTTGACATGTGTCATACTAAGGTGGTTCTAGATTTACATGTAAAATTCCCTTTTAGATGTGTAGGTGTTTTGTATTACAATGTATTATAATTAGCTAAGGTAACTAGAGGTTATTCCTCCATCCTATTAGCTGCTACCATGCTTTTGCTTAACTTCATATCTGGCTACAGTTCCTGTTCAAATATTATTTGAATAATAGCATGGTCACACAATGGATACTACAACGTTCTACTTTCGGGAATTTTTATTCCTGTTACCTTGGTTTCAAAACAAATTCGTCATGGTTCCCTAATTTTTAGTAAAATTTTAACTCCACTTCAAGTCTGTTTAACCATTGTGTTTACGAACACTATTAAACTACTATGTGTTATGTGTGACCTCTTGTAATATATGCTGCTAATGTTCTCTGATGTGCTTTCGAGTTCAAGGATCAACCTTTTGTTAGCCATTGGAAGAAATGCAAAGGTTTAAGTGAAAGAAACATAATAGTGTTATTAGAAATTGCCAGAGGATCAAGTAGCATATCAAGTGGGATTTCTTTCCTTTCCTGGTACAAATGAATCAAAAAGCCAGTTTTACCTGTAGTACTGTTTTAAGTAGCAACCAGGAAAAAAAGCTGAAAAGAAATTTTGTGAAACAAAACCTGAAAGTGATTGCCCAGAAACTCTGCTGGATTTGGCAATAATCACAAACCCACTTCAATCCATAATAGAAACAAGCCTTAACGGATTTTGGAAATAGAGGCATTTCAGTGTTGCCTCCTTCAACAACTTTCTTCTTGAAGCTTTATCTGTGCTCCTTGTTCAGATGTCAGGCTTTGCCTATGGATCTATCTCTAAGTATGTTAGCACAATGGTAATGGAGACTTGATCTGGGCTGTGATCTTTCTCTGTTATGGATAATAAGTATCATGATTACTCAGCATCCATGTTATGTGATACAACTAGCTTGAGTGCCTTCCCTTTCCTGCATGGAGGCAGCTGTTCTTCTTCTGCTTTCCTTCATTTCCCAGCATGTTGCCTGCATTCATGTGTGTGGACAGGAAAATATTATCCTCTCTAGAGGCTGCTCCTCTATTTGTTCAAGAGAGGGAGGCGTAAAGTGAGCCATTACTAGAAGAAATGGATTCTGAGCACACAGCAGCAGACATTTTTTAATGAGTCCATTTGTATTGGGCCAGCAGGTAGCCCTGACATTGAGTCAAGCCTAAGACTGAATCTGGCAGCCAGCCAGCTTTCTGCTGGGAAGTGAAATTAGGCATCTTATTTAGTGTACTTATTAAAAAATCTTTGAATGTTTCCAGGCAAATATCCCAAAACAAATGCTACAAACATTTAAGAGCCTTGCAGTCCTGAGATACATTTAATGAACTACAATTCCCTCTAATAGCTTTTTAGTGTTTGCTGAGCTTCATCTCTCAATTGCATTTTACAAATTGTTGTGGTAGAGATATTAAGGGAAAGGAGATCTCCCTGGGGTAGAGGTGTGGAGAAAGGTGATTAGTGTCTGGCTAACTGAGATATCTTGTGCTGCGTCTCTGGCAGCCCTGGGTTCAGATACCAAATTCTTGAATTAGTTTTTTAGGTGGGTGGATGGATGCCAAACTCTGTGCTAATCTGAAGCAGCCTGGCTACTCTGTAGAAGTTGTATGTCACCTGAGTCAAGCATTGACATGATGTATTGATTGTGGGCGATTGAAGAGGCTGAAATTATAAGTTATGTAGCTTTTATAATTTCCAAAAGCCCCACCCACAATCTGTGTGTAGATTAGTTTAAATTGGGTTCTAATTCGGTTGGGAAAAAGTCTTCACAAGGATGCCTTTTCTTGTAATTCAGGAAAAATCAGAAAAAAAATAGAAAGGTTTGGGCATGAAACAGCTTTGCCCTACTTACAAATGGGAGACTGTCTCAAAGTCCGTGTGAGGTTTGTGTCTCCAGATCCGTGTTCACGTCCGTGCAGGTCTCAGTGCAGGTTCGTGCAAGTCCCAGTGAAGGTCCGAGCAAGTCCTTGCAAGTCCAAGCAAGTCCTGCTCCAATCTGTCCAGCTGCCATATATATACTGAGGTGATTTGTTGCCTCCCTGTTCAAGCCCACAGAGGGTGGGAGAAGGCACTTGACACCTATTGTACTAAGCCTCCGGTGACAGAGGTGGGGAGGCAGGAAGACCGTTTCCTGCCCCATTCACACCTCTGGTGGGGCAGTGGATTGGGCTGTGTCCTGCCAAAGTTCACACCTCATTTAAACCTCCGGTGGGGCAGTGCCCTGCTCTGCCACACAAGACTTCTGCTAAAAAGCTGACAAACATGCTGATCGATCCCAGGCAGACCCTTACTTTGAAACTTCTCTTTCCCATCCTCCTCATTTTTTTTCATTTATTCTGGGTTTTTCCTGGAAAATAGCTTACTGTTCTTTAAGCTTTCTAGTGTTGCTTTGCAAGCATGGAGTTTCTACATAGGAAACAAGTTTTTCTCTAAGCTTAGTGTGATGGAAGGGTGTGATGCAAGATGATTTTTCAAAATTAATATTGTTTATTAATTCAAACTTTCCCACCCATAACCACTAATTTTAATCATAAACAGGTTCAGTTGTAACAGTCATGGAACACATTACATAAATGATATCTAGATCTAGAAATAACTATCAATATGCATAAACTATTGAATTAAATTGAAATTAATTAACTGAAAGAGAAAGGTTTCTTGCGGTTAATTACCGCTTGGCCACTAGATGGACTCAGGGTTCCTCTGCATAGGATAGAAGCTAGGTAAATGCAAAAGCTTAAGGTATTTACTCAGAAATATTATTTCTCAACTTGTGAGGCTAGCAATAAATTGAGATAGTACTCAGAATACTTGCAGGGAGTTCTGTCTGGCCGCTGGCTGCTACTGAGACTTCTGATTCACACCAAGCTCCACATGCTGCTGGGGGAGGGTGAGGCAAATGGTTTCTGACCTGGTCCTGGCTTTTGATGATCTGTGTGCCTCCGGGCCTTGCTCATCTCAGCAGATGCAGGCAGACGTCTTGTGATGTGGTCTCAGCAGGTGTGTGTCATGCTAGCTGTCGTATGCAGCTATAGCATGAAAGCAATTCAATTTGCTCCTGGTAAACTTGAAGTAGTTCCAAGCTGGATTATAGCTTATATTGCTATATATAATAAGGTATTAGCATTGCCAGTAGACATCACAGGCATAGATATGGCAGTAAAGCACAGAATATCAGTTAAGCACGAAACAATGGCAAAAGCATGTTGTGTTACTTACTCATCTGTTTTTATATCAGTGCCTGAAACTGGTTGGGCTTTTGGACATAGATTATCAAATTGGCATGGCAGTAAGCCAAGCTTTACCATATTTGGGTGAAACCACAGGTCTGCTATACCAACAGCATAGGGCTAGCACAAGCTTAGCACAAGGCAAGCACACGCACCTTGTTTACTGCAAGATGCAAGCAGGAGAAAAACAAGTTGGGTAAGCCAGAATTCTCAGACTCCGTGGCTCCAGGTCTTTTGTCCTTTTTCCCCACAGGTGCTTCTCCTCAAACGGAAGGAGAGCAGAAAAACATGTCTGGGCAAGCCAGCACATGTATAGGCCTATTTTGTCCCTTCAGGTTACCCATGATACCTAGCCATAACAGACAGCTGTAGTACAGAAATGAGACCAGAACTAACTACAGCTACTAGGATCCTTTTGCACTGTGCTGAACATTTTTACAGATTAAAAGCATCTAATGTGAGGATCTCAGCCTGTGTCTGGAGTTTGGCTTACTTGCTAAATACTCAGTAAACCTTATGCCGTAGAAAATAGTACATCTTTCTGCCCAATTCTTTCTCTTTTCATTATCTGTTACAGCTGTGTTTTGCTTTTCAGCTACTATGTTCCTCCCTTAGCAGATGGTGGTACTGGCTGGCCTTTCACCACAAACTGCTGAATGCATGCACACTTGACTGAGTCATACTTGGAAAATCTGGATCTGAATAGTCTGGGTATAAGCCTTACCTTGACTTATGAGCTCTTTAAAAAAATCTTTTCTAACCAGCTTGCTGTCTCAGTCTTTTACTTTATCCAGATGGTCTATCTAGAAGGGCTTGTTAAGGTAAGGTTTGCTAGAAATAGAAATCACCAGATAGTATTTTTTAAATTGCCTCCAAACTCAGGAATGCTGCAAATGTAGTAGAAAGAATACCTAGGAAAGTTCTCTCTCTCCATGTAATTGTTGAAATGTAGGAAAAATGCATGGTGTCACTCTTTGCAGTAGCAATAATATGTAGTCAGTAGCATGTTATTCCTAATCATATCTTCAGACTTCTTACGTAAATGCTCATTGCAGCCATCTGAGCTAGATTTCTACCTTAGACATAAAAAAAATCAGAAAACAGAAACTTAGAAGCAGAAGAGTATTGCAGTCTCTGAGTAGAGAGGTGAACATTCCAGGGATAGGCCATAAAATGGCAATAATGGACATTAATATAATTTCATTGGAGCATCAAAAGCTTATGTGTGGAAGCATGATTTGTATCTCCCACTTGATGATTCTGCTGCACTTGCTGCTATCTTCCCCTGCTCCTGTTTTGGCTTGCTGCTTCACCGCTGCTTGAACTCATCCCCATCCTCATCTTCTTTAAGGTTATTATATTCCATAGCAGTTTATTATCCTTATACTATTACAAAAATATAATTTCATTCTCTTTTTTGACTTTCCAAAATTTTGAGTTTTAGTGAATTTACTCTACTAGGAGAGGGTTCCGCTCTAACTCATCACACTCATGCATGTAGCCTGGAGACAAACTGACCTTTAGCCATAGTTTACATATGACATACAAGCTTCATGTCTCGCTTTGCTCTTTCACTTTCTTCCTAATGCTTAATGTTCAGGACTGCTTATTTCTTTTTTATATTCAGACCTCTGTTCAAGTGATAAGAGTTTAAAGCATAATGACACAGAAGGCAAGGGAGGGAATTAAACGTTACCACTTCACATTAAACATTAGCACTTCAGCTATTGTAGGTGGCCCTGATCAGACTGCCAACACTAGCAGCAGGTTGAGAGCTATGTATTATTAAAAGGTCAACTCCTTTAAAAGATCCAGATTTTCAGTCACCAGACTTTGTGACCTGATCAGTTTCTATGCTGAATGTCAGTTTGATGCAGATACTGTTTTTTAATATGTTGTTTTAACTGGCCCTATTTATTTTTTTTTAGGAGACTGAGAGGGGCCAAAAAAAAAAAAAAATAAAAATTTAAATTGAATTTTAGTTTAAACCAACTGATTTTTAAGTGCCATCCTGCTTTGGAGGAAGAACTTCATGTTTGGCTTAATGTTTACATATCTTCTAGATTATGCATGGAAATTTGCAGCTAAATTCTGTGTACACATTGGGAGTATCCTTGTGAGAGATGATTGAAACCTGATCTATGATTGTAACTTTGAAATACTGCAAACAATGCCTGCTAGCTGCAGACAAGAAGCCTGGCAGTCAATAAGCACCTGAGGAGTGAGACAATTAACAATGTCGATGCAATTCATTCCCTTTAGTTAAACACATTTTAGTACCAGAGACCAGATTCTAAACTTTTTTTTTTTAATAAAAAGGTTTCTGTCTCATTCAGAACACAAAATTGTATTCTAGGGGGTTTCCTTGTAAAACCTTGAAGATACTGGGAGATGGCAGGCAAAAAAAAAACAAAAAAAAGCATGGTTTCTTGGTTATGGCAGCTGAATGATACCTAAGGAAGTGGTCCTGTCTTGGTGATGTGAAGATAATTACTTACACCTGTTTAATGAAAGAATGAGTTTATTTTACTTTCAGAATGCTCTGATTGAAGACCCTCAGTAATTTCACAGAAGAGTTGTTGAATGACAGATTGCAAAGAAGGACTATGGAAGCTGTACTATGAGAATTTTCACAAGTGAATATTGAACAAGCCTTGAATACTGAATGAGCACTCTAGCAAATCAGAGGCAAGAACCATGAAATGCATTAAATACCTGATTGCCACTTACTGTCTGGGTTCATCTTTTAGTTAGCATCAGCCACAGGACTATCCTAGCCACATAAATTTAAGGCACACTTCATCACTTAGTCTATATTCCTTGTACTTTCTCTTAAATGTTGAAGTTGCTTGTTCATTCATGAGTAGCAGTAGGTAGTTACTTAGTTCTTAATTTTGGGAACCTGGTCAAATGATTCACTCAGTTGTTTGGGGCAATTCTGTCCTTGCTTAGTTTTAGGACTCTCAAAATCTTTTAGTGTCAGGTGTTTTTAATTCTTGTTTAATTTAGGTTCCTTGGAGTCTGAAGATAATGTCAAACAATAGGAAAAGCCAAACAAGACACATGCACGAAAATCCTCCTTAAAAAAAAAAAAAAAAAAAAAAAAAAAAATNGTAACTTAATACATGGGAATATTTTCAGTGGGAATATTTTTTTTCTCTTTTCAAGGCTTCACCATTGATGGACTTGATCATTTCATAAAAGCAAGGGTTGAAGACACTGAAGTCTCACAGGCCGCAGCTGGCCCTAGGCCAACTCAGGAAGCTCAGCTGAAGTCAGAAGTTTTCCAGGTGCTAGTGCTGTGTCTTATAGATTGATTTGGCTCTCCTCAGGGAGATCTGGAGGCAAAGCAGCACAACCTGTACTTTTATTCCTCATGATGTCTTAGCACTTGCTCCTTGGCCAAGTGTGGGCAACATTAGGCAAGTGCCTAAGCATCTAATCAGCAGTTGTATCTAATTCCAGATCTGAAACAGAATGTCTTTGTTTGGAATGTCTTATAAATGCTACTTTCAACTGCAAAATAATTAGGCCTTACAGTAACTATTTTACATCTAGGAAAAAAATGTGTCTTTTCTTTAAAGAATAACTTCCTCATGGCCATCTAAAAGTGACATGTTTTTGTGTGTGGGAGTCACATATTCTGACTGGCAACCTCCTTCTAAAGCCAGGATGTTATGCTTTGCCAAAACCATCAGTCTCAAACAGAAAAAAACTAGCATTCACTTGTAACAGCTCTTATTATTCAGTCCTCTGGAATAATGTCATCCATAATACTAACTCTTAAAGCATGACCTTTATCTGTCCAGAAAAATAAAAGGCTACTGCTGCAAGACATTTTGGGGACCTTCTCTGAACTGAAAAGTGGAATAAAACATCTGTCTATTCCTACATGTTGTAATCCTGGTTTCTGAAGGCCAAGAATTGTCATGTTCATTTAAATATATTAATTTATCATCATATTTGTTCCACATGAAGGCTTAAAATCCAGTGATGATATCTGGGAGCAGGTTTTTCCAGGAGTGGCGAATATGCTAATTTGAAAAAAAATAAATAAAGCATATGTTGCGATCCTGAAAGAATTTGGATTTGAAAGATGAGGATAGAGACTATGTTCAACGTGTTGAATATGCATCCAGATTAACAGATGAAACAATATCAGAGATTTTTTTACTACCTTCTACTTTCAAAACATAGATTCACAGGTATGATTTATAATACCCCCCCTGTTGTTTTCAAAAAGGTACAGGATATAGCTCAGATGAGAACTAATGTGCTGCTTTTCTTCAAATAGAAGGGGAATTTCATTATGGTGCACCTGTTGCCTTTCTCGGAAAGGCGTGACGACCTGGTTTAAGGGCAACATGAACAGCCAAACCCAGGCTGCTCGGACCATCAGCTACAAACATCAATGTGATGGATAGCAAAAGGCAAAATGGCAAAATGGCATTTATTAAAACGTAGCAGTGCTTTTTATAGTGTACAAAACGTCATATCCGTCTGTCTACGTCCTAACTCAAGGCTATTGGCTAAAGGGAGGGACTCCTATCTTTCCGTTACAACGCAAGATTCTTCAGAACGCCAGACCCTGACTGCAACATGCACCAAGAAATTTTGGATTATCTTAATCTGACTGGAGTAACAAGGCAGAGATTATCCCAAAATATAAGCATTCTAGCAGTACAATTTACTTTAAAAGCTACTGTTTTTTGTTTTTTTTTTTAGTGAATGCACTCATAGGTATGAAGGCTAATGAAGGAAAACGTATGAGGCTCCAAAGTTTCTACCTGAAGCTGAACTTTCAGATCTTTGGTGCTTCATAAAGCTGAAGTCTCTGGAAAATGTAAGAAGTTAAATTATTTCAGGATTTTTCTTCTTTGTCATTACATTTCTTTTCAGAAGTTATTTGGAATATGATATAAAACACAGGATGCAGCTATCCAGGTTCAGTGTTGAGATGTAGCAGTATTTCTTATTGCTACTTAAAATTCTAAGTCTATTGTGTACTGCAAGTGCTTGGCTTCACAGCATTTTTTCTCTTGTATTAAGTCAGAGGGACCTTTCACATGCTAAAGAGGGAATCTCTGTGACAGTGTAATCATCCACCTCCTCCAAGTGCTGCACAGTGGCTGTGCCATGCATTACATGAAGTACTACATCTTTGTAATGCCAATGCAACTTTATGGATGAAGGCTATTTGTATGTATAGCATCCATAAAACAATTTATAGTCCTATTGCTGCCTATTTTTTCTGTGCTTGTGAGTAAAAATGTAGACTGCAATGACTGAAAATGAAGCTCAAGGATGCTTCAAAGGTCAGAATACTTCCTGGATCAAAGGCAGTGAATATGAATAGCAATAATAAATACTCATTCTTGGCTACCTTCTACTTAGAGCTTTGCCTTTGGGCTGCTAATCTTCTTGTGGAGAGCATGCACATGTTGTAAGTCTGAAAATCTGGGGGACAGTCTGTATCCCCTACCAGACTGTGGTGCTTGAAGACTGAATCTACTCAAAGAATTGTTTTGATCTTTATGTCTGGAGAGACTAGAAGAATGCTATTCAAAAGTAAACTTGAAGCTTAGTGGTTAGTCTAACAAGGGAGGACAAAGGTACCACCTTTGAAACAAGTGCTTCTTTAGGAAAGAACAGCACTGTTCTCGGTATGTGATCCTGCCTCAGTTGTAGGAAATGATGCCTTAATCTCTCTACAGAGGGTCGTAATGCTGTCTGGTAGTGGAGTATGAGCTTCCACTTAGATACAGGGGAATAAAAGATGGGAAGAAATATTGAAGGAAGCCAGAGAGTGTTACAATCTACAAAATAACTATGTGTTTGACTACAGCTTCTCCAGTTTTGTTTATTCATGTTAGTTAAAATGATATTGTGCCTCTGTAAGCACATAGAGAGTAGCACCTGATACCAAGAGGTTAGATAACATTATCATTTTGGCATCACTGATGTCTGCTGAGGACATATATTTCCCAACCACTTTGATTAAGAAAACCTTAAAATAAAGTGCTTTAAAATCTTGAGAAGTACCTTGCTGCACATAATAGTGCAGGATAATTCAGAAATTGCAAAACTACTACAATAAATTAAACTTAGACAAGTCTGTGGTTAAAACACAAACCCATCCAACCGAAAAACCCCTCAAACCATAAACTTAAAGATTGCTACTATTGTCTCCTGGCATATTATCTTCTGTCTGTTGTTGGCCAGGAATGTTTCATTATGGAAAATACCCTCATATATATGCTCTAACGAAGCATATATACTTTGAAATCCAGTGGGTTATTTTGACATAACTTTTTTTTCTTCTTTTGTTGTTAGTAGAGAGCAAACCAGGCATTTGTATCTGCTGCCTCTACCTGCTACAGCTAACTTTTAAATTTACATAAATAAATAACCTGCCAAAACTAATTACTTCTCTTCAAATACTAAACATTACTTCTCATTTTCCTCCCCCACATCTGTCTCGGTTTAATTAGTTTTGCCTCAGTTGTAATTTTAGGAGCTGGTTTGGTATAAAAAGGGATGATCTTATATGTCTTGCTATTTTAATTTGATTAATTAATTTGCTACTTTTGCTGTGGTATCCAGAGGCACAGTGAATGCTTACATATTGGTGTTCTTAATTTGATAGATAAGGATATTAATGTGATTCAGTATTACCTAGCAAAAATCTCCAGCAGAACTCAGGGCAGGGTTCACAAAACTGCTGGATTTATTTTCAAAAATGGTCATGAGAATTACCATGCTAATTCCTATTGCAGTTTGTGGCACTTGTTCTCTATAATTTCTGGTGCATGATTAGTCCACAGAGGAGTTGATTCAGAAATTAGTTGTCCAGCACTGTTGATTAATAGTAAAATTTAACATGGAGTGTGTCTAACTCTTTGATTGTCATGACTGAAGAACATATAGGGAGCATAAGTCTTATTCAACCACAGGGCAATTGAAATTCTGGAGACAAGACTTGAACTTGATATTTTGGCAGTAAATAACATTCTTCATATTTACAAGTCTGGGAAGAACACACATTTCTTTATGTACTCTATATGTTAAATGCTTAGCTGTGGTTTTACTACCAAAGAATCTAGTCTTTCATGTATCCAGTGGGAAAACTCTAACACCTGAAACTCCCATTTCCCAATACTTTCTGTGAAAATCCTCAAAATCCATATTTATTGTAATTCAGTTTATGTTCAAAGTATGCTCATCAAACCATTTATATTTAAAGGCACTTTGGTAAGCACATTTGCTAAGGCACCTTGTAACTTACATAATTTGTTCTAAACAAAGATCCATGTTACTTTCATACAAACAAGCATACATAATTCATCTTTCACATATATATTGTAAACACATTAATAATCCTATCACATACTCTGGTATGTGCCACATGAATAGAAGTGATTTGCAGTAGCCTAAGCTAGTAATGAAGTCAAAATCTCATACATTTACAATTAATTTTTTTAGGCTATGTACAGCTGCTTAGATTATTATTTTCAGCTTTTAATAATGACATTTATTTTTTACCAAGAGAAATAATATTTTTCATTTTTAGAGGTTACTTCATCTGATCATCTGAAACAGAATTTCCACTTTTCCTTAGGGTTGCCTATTCTTTTATTAAGTTTTGTTGTTGGCATTAAGTAAGAGCCTATGATAAGCTGGGGACACTGAATAGAATTATATTGCTTGAAGTGCTGTACACAGGACAAAATTGCATTTAGATTTTTCACTGTCACATTCAAGTCCTCAGTTACCAACCTATTGCTGCAATGCTCTGGTTGAATGCACAGCAGTGAGGAAAAAAAACACCCATTCCAATTAATTATTTAAAGGTAGGCATTTTTCCCATGGATTTTAAAAAAATATTTATATTGCATGGAACTTTTGACAATCTTGTCTTCCATCATGGATTTCATCATGTATAGGTTTTCAAAAGCAAGGAGCATTTGGAGAACCTTGTGACTGAAACTCTTTTTCTGGCAGCCCTTATGCATGTGCAGTGTATGCAACATGCATAAGAAGTGGCCTTCAATATGCACTGAAGCAGGTATATGATAGTGCTAGGAACCTTGCACCACTAATAGTTTGTTCAAGGAGTGGAACAACCAATTTTCTACTAAGTCCTTCAGGCAGAGTGGTTCCCTGGATTGGATACTCATTTTCAGGTCTGTCATTGATTTGTATTGTCTGTATTGGTTCACTGTTGCATTAATATAGTGGAAGGACTTACGTTTCTGTGTTTTGGGACCTAAAAGAGAACAGTGAACAGAGAACAGTAGTTGCAAGAATCAGTTTGCAGCAGCCTCATAACTTCCTTTGTCCAGCAATCACATCAGTATCATCAGTAAATTGACTAGTAGGAAACACTCTAAAGGATATTGGAAGTGATCAGAAACACCTGGCATGATCTGAAGGATCAGTGATTAGAGGGAACTATTGACTGACTCTACTATAGTATGTAGAAAGTCTGCTTTTCTGAATTCTAGTTGTTTAGTGCATGTGTTTCTCGCACAGTTACAGTACTCTTTACAACTACTTAAAAGGAGGTTGTAGCAAGGCTGGTGGTGGTCTCTTCTCCTATGTAACTAGTGATAGGATGAGAGGAAATGGGTTTGTGTCAGGTGAGGTTTAGATTGAGCACTAGGAAACACTTTAATGAGAAAGTGGTGAGATGTTGAAGCAGGATGCCCTGGAGGTGGTGGAGTTGCCATCTCTGGAGGTATTCAACAAGAGTATAGATGTTGTGCTACAGGATATAGTTTAGTGGTGTGCTGGTTTGAGGCTAATTGGAATATTTTAATGAGAAATTAGATTATAGTCTGTGAAAAGAAAACAATGGTGATGTCTATTTCACTCATATGTTTGCTGAGACATATAAAAACAAGGACACAAGCATAGATAAGGCAGCTGGTGTCTCCACATGGCTTCTCCTGTATTAACTGATTCAGCTTGACCCTGCACATAACCCAACTAATCATTTAGCTTCTAAACACTCTTGCTGATTCTTCCAACTCACCTTACATGTAAGAGAGACTCTGGGATAGGGAAGGTGGTTGAAAAGAAGGTGGGAGGTGGTTGGGAAGCCCCTCCTGGGCACTCTGATTGTTGGGAGTGGTACTGTGTTTCTGTATTACTTTTAACTTGTATATGTAATACACATATTGTAATATATTGTAAATACCTAGTTGTAAATTGTGCTAAACTGTGAATTCATTCCTTAACTTCCAGCTGACAGAGTCTAGTCTGGGGTGGGGGTGGGGGGGCACAGATGAAGCCTAGAACCACTACAAGTGGTCATGGTAGTTTGGTTCGTTAGAGTCAATGATCTTAAAGGTCATTTACAACATTAATGATTCTATGACTCTACTACTTTCATTTCTCTCAGTCCTCATTGTAGGCAGGATATTAAGAATGGACTTCAGAAACAAATGCTTGATCAATGTGATGGATTGCCTTGGATCTGAATTATCATTTCTCCTTGCCAATCCCAAATGTGCCCAGAATATATTTCAAGTATAAATGGTCCTAATGTTAGCTTATTCTGAAGCACAGGTCTGCTTTTTCTTACTAACCATTTGAAAGTATGTATTTGCTTGCTTCGGGGTTTCCCTATAGTTTCCTGTAGTGTGGACTGAAGAACCTCTTGGTGTATTCTACAGTCTGTTGGAGGTAGCCTCTGGAGCTAACTCCTTGGTACTCATTGTTCCAGTGAGTCCTTTAGGACCAGGGAATGCACTCACGCAGGGGTACCCCCCTCTGGATACAGTTTCAATACTTTATTACAGCTTAAACCTTAACACAATAAATGAGAAAGGCATACTGGAAACCACAATACTTAGAGCTTACATACTATAGTCATAGAGGGAAGGGTATATAGGGAGAACCTATAATACTGAATAAGATATGATAAAGAATCCTGAGTAGCTCTATCGATGGAAGGGCAAGATATACTCACCCTGTCCTACTGGCCAGAAGACTTCTGAGATGCATAGATGGTAGAGCTGGGCGGCTGCCGCCTTGGTAGGCATCCCCACTGTGGACCAGCACGTGTTACGCTGAGACTGGTGAGACTGGTACGTAAGACTGGTGCTGCACAGCTCTGCCGCCCATGCCCTCAGCTTGTATATGTTCAGAGTTCTGTGACGTGTGGCAAATACTCCACAGGAGGCTGAAACTTAGGAGAACCAAGCTCCTCCCTTATTTTGCAATGTGTTGTATAACAACCTTCCCTACTGTCCATGCGCATTGGTGGCTTTGGTGATCATGCGACACCCTAGCTAGGGGAGCCTTCATCATCTTCAGTTCCCCCTGTGGGCCACCCAAGGTCATTGTTGGCACCACATACTTTGTGTCAGACACTACATTCTGGCCTCTGATTGCAGGGATGGTACTTACAGTCTCTTCTCGGGTCTTATATCTGGCAACCTGGCAACTATTGGCCTGTTGCCCTGAATCCAATCAAAGACATACCAATTCTTCCCTCTTACACTTGTAGGCGACTTCGATCATCCTGATATTTGCTGGAAAGCTCACACAGCCAGTCCAAAAGGCTTTTTCAGTGTATCAATGATAAGTTCTTCATGAGGGCAGTGGAGGAAATAATAAAGATGGACTGGTTGGGCACAGCCTGGGGGACAGTGATGATGACATGGTGGAATTTACTATTTACGGGGTAGAAGCAGACCAACAAGTAGAATTACAACCCTGGGCTTTTGCAGAGATAACTTTGTATTCTTCAGAGACATGCTTGCAGAAATCCCATGTGCTAAGGCTCTGGAGGGTAAAGGAGCCCAAGAAAGTTGGTTAATTTTTAAAGACCACTTCCTCCAAGCCCAAGATAGGGGTGTTCCCTTGAGTAAAAAACTGGGGAGACATGATAGGAGACCTTCATGGCTGAGCAAGGAGCTCCTGAAGGAAATCTCAGGGAAGAAAGCAACTTACATTTCATGGAAGAAGGGATTTGTCACTTGGGAGAACTATAGAGAAGTTGTCAGGGCATGTAGGAAGGAAATAACAAAGGCCAAAGCCCTCTGGGTACTGAAATTGGCAAAAGAAGTAAAAGAGAACAAGAAGGGCTTCTTCAAATATATCAGGAGGAAAAGGAAGAATAAGGAAGGTATGGGGCCACTGCTGAATGAGGAGGCAGCCCTGAGAACTGAGGATGCAGAGAAGGCAGAGTTGCTGAATGCCTTCTTTGCTTCAGTCTTTACACCTAAGTCTGAACTCCCCCTCTCTACTCGAGACCGTGGATGAAGGAGAGGAAGCCTGGAGGAGGGAATGGTCCCCACTGGTCAGTACAGACTGGGTTAGGGATCAGCTACACAAATTGAACATTCACAAGTCTATGGGCCCTGATAAGATGCACCCAAGGGTGCTGAAAGAACTGGGTGATGTTGTTGCTGTGCCACTCTTCATCATTTTTACCAAATCGTGGTAGACAGAAGAGGTGCCTGAGGACTGGAGGAGAGTCAATGTCATTTCAGTCTTCAAACAGGACAAGAAAGAGGTTTCAGGGAACTACCAACTAGTCAGCCTCATCTTCATCCCTGGAAAAATGATGGAGCAGCTCAGCTCGTTCTGGAGGGTATCTCAAGGCAGTTGGAAGAGAAGATTATCAGGAATAGTCTATGTGGATTTACTAAGGGGAAATTATGCTTGAGTATAGCATAATTTCCTGATAGCATTCTTTGAGGACATAACTGAATGGGTAGATTCAGAGAGATCAGTGGATGTAGTCTACCTTGACCTTAGTAAGGCCTTTGACACCATCTCCCATGACATCCTAGTGAAGAAGTTCAGAAAGTGTGGGATGGAATATCAGACCATGAGATGGATTAGGAACTGGTTACAAGATAGAGTTCAAAGAGTGGTGATCACTGGTGCTGGGTCCAGCTGGAGAGCTGCAACCAGTGGAGTCCTCCAGGGACTAGTGCTAGGCCAGGTGACTGATAATTCCCTATGAGTACTTGTGTTCACTGCAAGGTGACTACTGTCCTCGGCACTCGTTTATAGGGATAGATGGGTATAGACTCTTCAGGAGGGATAGGCAGGGCAGAAGGGGAGGGGGTGTAGCCCTCTACATCAGTAAC
>VWZI01016230.1:8866-23273 GCA_013396835.1 Psilopogon haemacephalus
TGGGCAACCTGTGCCAGTGTCTCACCACCCTCAAACCTGTGCCAGTGTCTCACCACCCCCAACCCCTGCCAGTGTCTCACCACCCTCAACCCTGTGCCATTGTCTCACCACCTGGTCCTGAACACCTCTAGGGATGTCGTGGAGCATGGAATCTCTCAAGGACCCATCCAACCTGCTCCTCAACACCTCCCTGGGCAACCTGTGCCAGTGTCTCACCACCCTCAACCCTGTGCCATTGTCTCACCACCTGGTCCTGAACACCTCTAGGGATGTCGTGGAGCATGGAATCTCTCAAGGACCCATCCAACCTGCTCCTCAACACCTCCCTGGGCAACCTGTGCCAGTGTCTCCCCACCCTCACTGCCAAGAACTTCTTCCCTCATCTCCAGTCTCAAGCCAAGAGCATCACTCCAAGCCCTGCTGTCACCTGCCACTCCAAGCTCTTATCAAAAGTCCTTCCCCATGTGCCAGTGTCTCCTCACCCTCCCTGTCTGTGCTCCACAACCTCCCTGGGCAACCTGTGCCAGTGCCTCACCACCCTCACTGCAAACAACTTCCTCCTCACATCCACTTTCAGTCTCCCCTCTGCCAGTTCCAACCCATTCCTCCTCCTCCTGGCATTACAAGACCTTGTCAGTAGAGTGGAATGGAATAGAATAGAATAGAATAGAATAGAATAGAATAGAATAGAATAGAATAGAATAGAATAGAATAGAATGGAATAGAATGGAATGGAATAGAATGGAATGGAATGGAATGGAATGGAATGGAATGGAATGGAATGGAATGGAGTAGAATAGAATAGAATAGAATAGAATAGAATAGAATAGAATAGAATAGAATAGAATAGAATAGAATAGAATAGAATAGAATAGAATAGAATAGTCCCTCCCCAGCCCTCCTGCAGGCCCCTGCAGACCCTGCAAGGCCACTCCAAGGTCTCCTGGCAGCCTTCTCCTCTGCAGGCTGCACAGCCCCAACTCTCTGTGCCTGTGCTCAGAGCAGAGCTGCTGCAGCCCTCTCAGCATCTTGGTGGCCTCCTCTGGACTCTCTCCAGCAGTTCCATGTCCTTCTTGTGCTGGGGGCTGCAGAGCTGCAGACAGTGCTGCAGGTGGGGTGTGAGGAGAGCAGAGCCAAGGGGCACAATCCCCTCCCTTGCCCTGCTGCCCACAGCTGCTCTTGCTGCAGCCTCCTCTCAGCATCTTGGTGGCCTCCCCTGGGCTGGCTCCAGCCTGTGGGATCCTGAAGCCTCAGGTTGTGCTGGGGCCAGCAAGCAGTGCCCACAGAGCAGCAGCAGATTCTGCTGACTGTTCACAGGCAAAACTTTTCCACCCTGTGTGGTTCCAGGGCAAATATTTGCTTGAATAACCTTTCCCTTTCAGTGTGTGTGTGTCTGTGTGAAGCCAAGCCTGACACCCAGGGCCACCTTCCTCTTCTCTGCCTAATCACTGCAGATGTCTGTAAGCTTCCTTTTGTGGCCCAAATCTTGTTTCATAACCCAGCTGCCAGGCTTTGCTGTTTGCTCAGCTCAGCTGAGCCCTGCTGGGCTCCTGCTCTGTTTGCTTTGCCTCTTTGGCTTGGTGGCTGCCTGGGGGCTGCTTTGTTCCAGCCTTTTGGGGTTGTTTTCATAGAATCACAGAATCAGTCAGGGTTGGAAGGGACCACGAGGATCAGCCAGTCCCAACCTCCTTGCCATGCCCAGGGACACCCTACCCTAGATCATAGACTCATAGAATCAGTCAGGGTTGGAAGGGACCACAAGGATCAGCCAGTCCCAACCTCCCTGCCATGGGCAAGGACACCCTACCCTAGATCATAGACTCATAGAATCAGTCAGGGTTGGAAGGGACCACGAGGATCAGCCAGTCCCAACCTCCTTGCCATGCCCTGGGACACCCTACCCTAGATCATAGACTCATAGAATCAGTCAGGGTTGGAAGGGACCACAAGGATCAGCCAGTCCCAACCCCCCTGCCATGCCCAGGGACACCCTACCCTAGATCAGGTTGCTCAGAGCCACATCCAGCCTGGCCTATAAGAGGTCCAGGGATGGGGCTAATTTGTGACTTAGAATCATAGAATCCATCAGGGTTGGAAGGGAGCACAAGGATCAGCCAGTCCCAACCCCCCTGCCATGCCCAGGGACACCTTACCCTAGATCATAGAATCCTAGAATCAGTCAGGGTTGGAAGGCATCACAAAGATCATCCAGTTCCAAGCCACCTACCATGCCCAGGGACACCCTAGCCAAAGTGTGTCCTGAGCAGTGCTGAGCACAGGAGCAGAAGAACCTCCCTGGTCCTGCTGGCCACACTGCTCCTGCTCCAGGCCAGGAGGTGCTGGGCTAAATGATTTATTGGTGTGCTCAGGGCTGACGCTGAGAAGGTTCTTCTCAGGTTGGCTTTTATCACTGACACCTCCTTATGGTGTCTCAGTCGCCTGGAAAATTCCTAGTAACAGGATAGCAGCAGGGAGCTGCAGCCCCAGGTCAGGCAGGTGCTGAGCTTGTGCTTGAGGCTGGGTGAGCCCTGGAAGGGTGAGGCAGTGAACATCACAGGCACTGCCATGCTGGGGGCATGCTCCTGCTCTGGCCAAATCCCATGGCAGAAGCTCCAGACCCTGCTCCAGCTCCAGCTCAAAGCTTCTCTCTCTTTCTCCCTCTTTCTTTCTCTTGTTTTATTTTTTTTGGCATGGGGGCTGAGCAGGAGGTCCCAGTGCAGCAGCCCCACCCCCAGCAGCCACCAGCAGCTCAGGGGACCTGCTGTGTCCATCACCATTCCCTGCTCAAGGGAGCCCTGAGAGCCTCACCTGATCACAGGCTGCAGGCTTGGCCAGGGGGACTCAGCTCTGACGTTCCTGAAGGTTCCTTTGTTGGGCCCTGCTGGGTCCAGCAGCTGAGCACAGCCTTAAGCCAAGCTGAGCAGGACCTTCACAGGCTGTGCACAGCCTCAGCCCTGTCCTCCCTGTGCCTGACCAGGCAGGGGGAAATGCACAACCCCAAAGCAGCAGCCACAGCCAGGATCTTCAGGAGCTGGGACAGACCTGAGCCCCTGAGGACCAAAGTGTCCCTCCTGTTGCAGGCACACAGACTGCACTGCCTGGACCAGAGGAGGAGCTGGGACAGACCTGAGCCCCTGAGGACCAAAGTGTCCCTCCTGTTGCAGGCACACAGACTGCACTGCCTGGACCAGAGGAGGAGCTGGGACAGACCTGAGCCCCTGAGGACCAAAGTGTCCCTCCTGTTGCAGGCACACAGACTGCACTGCCTGGACCAGAGGAGGAGCTGGGACAGACCTGAGCCCCTGAGGACCAAAGTGTCCCTCCTGTTGCAGGCACACAGACTGCACTGCCTGGACCAGAGGAGGAGCTGGGACAGACCTGAGCCCCTGAGGACCAAAGTGTCCCTCCTGTTGCAGGCACACAGACTGCACTGCCTGGACCAGAGGAGGAGCTGGGACAGACCTGAGCCCCTGAGGACCAAAGTGTCCCTCCTGTAACCAGAGGACACTACATTGGTAGCAGCGTGGATCTGCTGGAGGGTAAGGAAGGCTCTGCAGAGGGACCTGGCCATGGGCTGAGCTCAGCTGTGTGAGGTTCAACAGGGCCAAGTGCTGGGTCCTGCACCTGGGTCACAACAACTCCATGGATGCTGCAGGCATGGGGCAGGGTGGCTGAGAACTGCCCAGCAGATATAGACCTGGGGGTGATGGTCCACAGCCAGAGGAACATGAGCCAGGGGGTGCCCAGCTGGCCAAGAAGGGCAGCAGCAGCCTGGCCTGGATCAGCAATGGTGTGGCCAGCAGGAGCAGGGCAGGGATGGTCCTCCTGTCCATCTGTACTCAGCATTGGTGAGGCCACAGCTTGAGCCCTGGGTTCAGTTTTGGGTCCTTCACTGCAAGAAGGACATTGAGGGGCTGGGGCAGGTCCAGAGAAGGGCAACCAAGCTCAGGAATGTTCTGGAGAACAGGGCTGGGGAGGAGCAGCTGAGGGAGCTGGGGGGAGTCAGTGTGGAGGAGAGGAGGCTGAGGGCAGAGCTCATTGCTCTCTGCAGCTCCCTGAGAGGAGGCTGAGGACAGAGCTCATTGCTCTCTGCAGCTCCTGAGAGGAGGCTGAGGGCAGAGCTCATTGCTCTCTGCAGCTCCCTGAGAGGAGGCTGAGGACAGAGCTCATTGCTCTCTGCAGCTCCTGAGAGGAGGCTGAGGGCAGAGCTCATTGCTCTCTGCAGCTCCCTGAGAGGAGGCTGCAGTCAGGTGGGATTTGGGCTCTGCTCCCTAGGCTCAGGTGATGGAAGGAGAGGAAATGTCCTGAGATTGTGGCAGGGGAGGGTTAGGTTGGACAGAAGAAACTTCTTTCCTGAATGGATTCTCAAGCACTGGCAGAGGCTGCCCAGGGAGGTGGTGGAGTGCCCATGGCTGGAGGTGCTGCAGAAAGCTGTGGCCATGGCACTTGGGGCCAGGGTTTGGTGGCCATGGTGGGGTTGGGTTGGTGCTTGGACTGGATGATCTTTAAGGGCTTTTGCAACCCAACCCCATCATGCTTTGAGCTCCAATCAGCTTTCCCAGCAGTAATGAAGATCTCTCCTCCTGTGCTGAACCTCCAGCTCCAATTGTTTTCCCTACCAGGATGCTTCAGGGCAGCCTTGGCTAGAGATGACTCTGACTAGCCTTGCCCGTGGCTGCAGCTGGAATGCAGATCAAAAACCACCCCAAGGAGCTGCAGTCCTCCAAGGTCCTTCCCACAGCTCCTGCTGGGCTGTTCTCCCCCAACGCTGCCAGGAGGACAGGCAGTGTCCTGACACTGTCCTTGACTGCAGACTCCCTGTGCTGTCCCTGGCACCTCAGGGTGACCATGAGGCAGGACTCCTCCCACAGCCTCTGTGGCCCTGCTCTGAGGGTGTCTGAGCTCAGGTACTGTGCCTAAGCTGCCCAATGTCTACCCATGTGTGCATCCTAACAGTGTCCTGAAGGGAGGCTGGAGCCAGGCAGGGCTTGGTCCACTTCTCCCTGTGTACTGGTTGTAATTTGAGCTTCTAGTTTGATCTTGGGTCCCATTCTGTGCTTCTGTGCTCCACAACCTCCCTGGAGGTGTTCAGGACCAGGCTGGATGAGTGACCTGGGCTAGAGGGAGGTGTCCCTGCCTATGGCTGGCTGAGCTTTGAGGTCCCTTCCAATCCAAACCACCTTCTGACTTCTTTGGGCATCATTGCAAGGGCTTGACCTAAAGCTGTAACTGGAGACTGCAGCTGGGAGCTCCTGCAAACAGAAGCTGGGAACTGGAGAGCCAAAGTTTCTTCAGCATCACTCAGGGCTGGGCATGCAGCTGGCTCAGGCTGCTGCTGCTGGCTCAGACTTGCTGGTGCATCTGCTGAGAGCCCACCTGGAGTAGTGCATCCAGTGCTGGAGCCCCTGGGACAAGAGGGATGTGGAGATGCTGGAGGTGTGCAGAGAAGGGCCCCGAGGATGCTCAGAGGGCTGCAGCAGCTCTGCTGTGAGCACAGCCTGAAAGAGTTGGGGCTGTGCAGGCTGCAGAAGAGGAGGCTCCCAGGGGACCTTCTGGTGGCCTTCCAGGATCTGGAGGGGGCTATAAAAAAGCTGGGGAGGGACTTTTGAGGGTGTGAGGGAGGGACAGGAGTGGGGGGAATGAAGCAAAGCTGGAAGTGGGGAGATTCAGATTGGAGGTGAGGAGGAAGTTGTTGAGCATGAGAGTGGTGAGAGGCTGGAATGGGTTGCCCCTGCAGGGAGGTGTTTGGGTTGAGATCCCTGGAGGTGTTTTTGTCCAGGCTGGCAGAGGCTGTGGGCAGCCTGCTCTAGGGTAGGGTGTCCCTGGGCATGGCAGGGGGGTTGGAACTGGCTGCTCCTTGTGCTCCCTTCCACCTCTGACTATTTCTGATATTCTATTCTATGATTCTGCTCTTGCTCCTAGACTCTGTGCTTTGGCCAGCTGAACTTTGGCACTCCACACGGAAATGTTTTCCTTTTTTTTCTGGCTCTCCAAGAGCCAGGCGAGAGATCCAACCCTGTGAATGCAACCAGAGCCATAAACACTTCTGCTGCCTGCAAGGGAAGCGCAGCTCCTGCCTGCTGCCAGGGCACAGGCAGCTCCCTGCTGCCCTCTAGCGGAGCTCCTCCCTGCTGCCAGCTCAGCCTCCTGCTGCTGCTCCTGCTGCTCGCTGAGCTCCATCCTCCGCCCCCCCTGCTTCCACCCGCCTGCAGAGCAGCCCTCTGCGAAGGGACCTTGGGCAGCTTGGTGGACAACAAGCTCAGGATGAGAGCACTGCCTTGGGTTTGGGGCTCCCCAGTTGCAGAGGGACAACAAAGTGCAGCAGGACAGGCTGAGAGGTGACTGCTGGAGAGCAGCCCCAAGGAGAGGGAGCTGAGAGTGCTGGTGGGTAACAAAGCTCTGCATGGGCAGCAATGAGCCCTGGGGGCCAAGAGGGACAACGAGAACCTGGTGGGGATTAGGCAAAGTGTGTCCAGCAGATCCAGGGAGGTTCTCCTTTGCCTCTGCTCTGCCCTGCTCAGACCTCATCTTGAGCACTGCCTTCAGTTTGGGGCTCCCCAGTTGCAGAGGGACAGGAGCTGCTGGAGAGGGTCAGGGGAGGGCTGTGAGGATGCTGAGGGGATTGCAGCAGTGGCTGGGGAGGAGAGGCTGAGGGACCTGGGGCTGCTTAGTGTGCAGAAGAGAAGGCTGAGAGGGGATTGGATCAATGTTTGTAAGTGTGTGAGGGCTGGGGGTGAGGAGGGGGGGGACAGGCTCTGCTCACTGCTCCCTGCCATAGGCCAAGGAGCAATGGATAGAAGCTGCAGCACAGGCGGTTGCAGCTCAACACAAAGATCACATTGGGTGATTCTGTGCTCCACAACCTCCCTGGAGGTGTTCAAGGCCAGGCTGGATGAGGCCTTGAGCGACCTGTTCTAGTATGAGGTGTCCCTGCCTAGGGCACAGGGGGGTTGGGGCTGGCTGAGCTTTGAGCTCCCTTCCAACCCAAACCAGTGAGTCTATGAGGAGTCCTTGAGTGACCTGTCCTAGTGGGAGGTGTCCCTGCCTATGGCCCAGGGTGAGTTGGAACTGGCTGAGCTCTGAGCTCCCTTCCAACCTAACCCATTCTGTGACTCTCTAAGTGTGGAAGCAACAATGCTCACCTGTGCATCAACGAAGGAGCCACAAACCTTCAGCCAGCCAAACTGGGGGTGAGCTCCCTCTGACTTGGATGTTCTGCTGCAAACCCTGAGGTGCCACCCACTGAAGAGCCAGGGGGAAGAAAGACACTCAGCCAAGGTGGTTCTGACATCTCCAGCCCAGGAGAGGCAGGGCTGCTCCACACCCAACCCAGCTTTATTCCAAGTAGACAGAACACCTCAGTGCCAAAGTAGAGAGAGGCTCAATTAAAAAAACAAAACAAACATTCCCATGTGCAAAAAGAGAAGCACCCAACCAAAACCTGCCTCTTATTTTTTTCCCCACCTCTCCCTCCACTGACCTGACAAGAACAACCAATTCCAGCCACTCTTGGAAGAGGATTCCAGCTGGAATTTCAGCTGCTGGCAAAACCAAAAGGGGAGTCCTTGTGCTTGCCAGCTGCAGGGATGAGAACAAAAAGATCCCAGCAGCAAAACCCCACTGGGGAGTTGGGTTCCTGGGGACACCCTCAGGTCACCAAACGAATGCTAGAAAAGGAAGGCATCGAACTGGGGGGTGGAGGACACAGTTCTGTAGGTCAAGTTTATATTAGCTATAAATATCTACAGGGCAGGAGAGAGACTTCTTGAGGCTGCTGTGCCCTCCTGGCCCAGCCTTTATGTCTTCTGCTCCTTGCCTTTGGGTGAGAACATGATGGCGTAGGGCTGGCGTCGCTTGGGCCGTGGGCAGGGAGCCACATCCTCCTTGATGTAGCCTGGAAGGGAGAGGAATGAGGCCTGAGGTGAGGAATGAGAGGCACACACACAGCCAGAAGCTTCACTGCCCTTGCTTGTCCCCCCCAGCCCCCCAAAACCCCACCTGTCGTTTTGCCTTTTGAGGCAAATGGTTCTCACTTGATGCTCGCACTGGGGGACCAGAAGCAAACTGTTCCCCACCTTGAGCAGGCATTCAGGCACTGCAGCTGCAGCCAGGCAATGGCAAGCACCACTCTGACAGACACCAGCAACCACTGACAGACACCAGCAACCAGTGATAGGCACCACCAACCTCACCGACCCTCAACCTCCTGGGCCCAGTCTTGTTCAGCATCTCTGTGGGTGCCATGGGCAGAGGCATTGAGTGCAGCCTCAGCAAGTTTGCTGAGCACCCCAAGCTGTGTGGTGCAGCAGCCAGGCTGGAGGGCAGGGATGGCATCCAGAGGGAGCTGGGCAGGCTGCAGAGGTGGGCACAAGCCAAGCTCAGGAGCTTCAACAAGGCCAAGGGCAAGGTCCTGCAGCTGGGTGCAGGCAATGGCAAGCACCAATGCAGGCTGGGCAGGGAGTGGCTGGAGAGAAGCCCTGAGGAGAGGGACTTGGGGGTGCTGGTGGAGGAGAAGCTCAAGATGAGGCAGCAGTGTGCACTTGCAGGGCAGAAAGGCAAGCAGAGGCTGGGCTGCAGCAGGAGCAGTGTGGGCAGCAGGGCCAGGGAGGGGATTGTGCCCCTCTGCTGTGCTCTGCTGAGAGCCCACCTGGAGTAGTGCATCCAGTGCTGGAGCCCCTGGGACAAGAGGGATGTGGAGATGCTGGAGGTGTGCAGAGAAGGGCCCCGAGGATGCTCAGAGGGCTGCAGCAGCTCTGCTGTGAGCACAGCCTGAAAGAGTTGGGGCTGTGCAGGCTGCAGAAGAGGAGGCTCCCAGGGGACCTTCTGGTGGCCTTCCAGGATCTGAAAGGGGGCTACAGAAAAGCTGGGGAGGGACTTTTGAGGGTGTCAGAGAGTGACAGGACTGGGGGGAATGGAACAAAGCTGGAGGTGGGGAGATTGAGGCTGGAGGTGAGGAGGAAGTTGCTGAGCATGAGAGTGGTGAGAGGCTGGAATGGGTTGCCCCTGCAGGGAGGTGTTTGGGTTGAGATCCCTGGAGGTGTTTTTGGCCAGGCTGGCAGAGGCTGTGGGCAGCCTGCTCTAGGGTAGGGTGTCCCTGGGCATGGCAGGGGGGTTGGGACTGCCTGATCCTTGTGCTCCCTTCCAACCCTGACTCATTCTAGGATTCTATGATACTAAATCAAATAAATTTTAGCTTTCATTGCCTTTCCTCCTGCAGACATTACACAAAGCAAGCACTGTAATTGCAGCTGAGCAGCAGCAGGCAGTAGCAGCACCTGGCCTGTGCCCAGCCCTTCCTGTGTCTCAGCACCAACACCTGCTGCAGCTGGAGGAGCCAAATCCTGCTGCAGAGCTGGTAATGCTGCCTGGGGCCATGCAGCTCTTAAACAACAGAGCACAGGCAGCTGAGGGCACCAGTGGGCAGTGGAAAATAACTCCTTTGTATCTCACTGCTTCAGAGTGACAGCTGCAGCTGCTTTTCAGGGGAACACAACCAGCTGAGGGAGCTGGGGGAGGTTAGCGTGGAGGAGGCTGAGGGCAGAGCTCATTGCTCTCTGCAGTTCCCTGAGAGGAGGCTGAGGCAGAGCTCATTGCTCTCTGCAGCTCCCCGAGAGGAGGCTGAGGGCAGAGCTCATTGCTCTCTGCAGCATCCTGAGAGGAGGCTGAGGACAGAGCTCATTGCTCTCTGCAGCATCCTGAGAGGAGGCTGAGGGCAGAGCTCATTGCTCTCTGCAGCATCCTGAGAGGAGGCTGAGGGCAGAGCTCATTGCTCTCTGCAGCATCCTGAGAGGAGGCTGAGGGCAGAGCTCATTGCTCTCTGCAGCATCCTGAGAGGAGGCTGAGGGCAGAGCTCATTGCTCTCTGCAGCATCCTGAGAGGAGGCTGAGGGCAGAGCTCATTGCTCTCTGCAGCATCCTGAGAGGAGGCTGAGGGCAGAGCTCATTGCTCTCTGCAGCATCCTGAGAGGAGGCTGAGGGCAGAGCTCATTGCTCTCTGCAGCATCCTGAGAGGAGGCTGAGGGCAGAGCTCATTGCTCTCTGCAGCATCCTGAGAGGAGGCTGAGGGCAGAGCTCATTGCTCTCTGCAGCATCCTGAGAGGAGGCTGAGGGCAGAGCTCATTGCTCTCTGCAGCATCCTGAGAGGAGGCTGAGGGCAGAGCTCATTGCTCTCTGCAGCATCCTGAGAGGAGGCTGAGGGCAGAGCTCATTGCTCTCTGCAGCATCCTGAGAGGAGGCTGAGGGCAGAGCTCATTGCTCTCTGCAGCATCCTGAGAGGAGGCTGAGGGCAGAGCTCATTNAATTGTTGAGCATGAGAGTGGTGAGAGGCTGGAATGGGTTGCCCCTGCAGGGAGGTGTTTGGGTTGAGATCCCTGGAGGTGTTTTTGGCCAGGCTGGCAGAGGCTGTGGGCAGCCTGCTCTAGGGTAGGGTGTCCCTGGGCATGGCAGGGGGGTTGGGACTGCCTGATCCTTGTGCTCCCTTCCAACCCTGACTCATTCTAGGATTCTATGATACTAAATCAAATAAATTTTAGCTTTCATTGCCTTTCCTCCTGCAGACATTACACAAAGCAAGCACTGTAATTGCAGCTGAGCAGCAGCAGGCAGTAGCAGCACCTGGCCTGTGCCCAGCCCTTCCTGTGTCTCAGCACCAACACCTGCTGCAGCTGGAGGAGCCAAATCCTGCTGCAGAGCTGGTAATGCTGCCTGGGGCCATGCAGCTCTTAAACAACAGAGCACAGGCAGCTGAGGGCACCAGTGGGCAGTGGAAAATAACTCCTTTGTATCTCACTGCTTCAGAGTGACAGCTGCAGCTGCTTTTCAGGGGAACACAACCAGCTGAGGGAGCTGGGGGAGGTTAGCGTGGAGGAGGCTGAGGGCAGAGCTCATTGCTCTCTGCAGCTCCCTGAGAGGAGGCTGAGGACAACAATCATCTTTCCCAAGAGCTTTGGAAGCTTTTTTTTGTGTACAAACCTCTTTCCACACAGGTTTGGGTAGAAGGGAATCCAACCTCCCAGAAATTTTCAGGGGTGTTTGGAGGGATGTAGCGAAACCTGTGCCTTGAGCAGGAAGCTAATTTCTTTTCTCTCTCCTCCTCTGGAATGTCTGCATAATACTGAGGGAGAAAAATAAACCCCAGGTTAGCAAATTCAGGCAGGCAGAGCAACTGCTTCAACACAGCAGAATCACAGGATGGGTTGGAAGGGACCTCCAAAGCTCATCCCCTCCAATCCCTCTGCCCTCAGCAGGGACATCCTCCACTAGAGCAAGTTGTCCACAGCCCTCTCCAAGCCTCACCTTCAATATCTCCAAAGATGAGGCCTCAGCCACCTCCTTGGGCAACCTGCTGCAGTGTTCCAGCAGCCTCCAGGTGCAGAACTTGTTCCTGACATCCAGTCTCAACCTGCTCTGCTCTCATTTCAAACCATTGCCCCTGGTGCTGTCCCTGCAGGCCTTTGGGAATAGTCTCCCTGCAGCCTTCTTGGAGCCTCCACAGCTTCCCCAGGCAACCTGTGCCAGTGTCTCACTGCCCTCATTGCACAGAATTTCTTCCTCATCTCCACTCTCAATCTCCCTTCTGCCAGCCCAAAGCCATTGTCCCTCATCTTGTCAGTCCCTGCCCTTGTCAAGAGTCCCTCCCCAGGTCCCCTGGAGCCCCTTAAGGTACTGTCAGGCTGCTCTAAGGTCTCCTTGCAGCCTTCTCCTCTCCAGGCTGAACAAGCCCAGCTCCCTCAGCCTGACTCATATGCAGCTATAACAGGACACAGCACTGACTTCTTCCAGCACCTTTACATTACAGCACAGCCTCTGAGCTCAGCTTTAGAAACCCAAGGAACCAAATGGGGACACTCTGCTCTGCTGAGAGCCCACCTGGAGTAGTGCATCCAGTGCTGGAGCCCCTGGGCCAAGAGGGATGTGGAGATGCTGGAGGGGTGCAGAGAAGGGCCCCGAGGATGCTCAGAGGGCTGCAGCAGCTCTGCTGTGAGCACAGCCTGAAAGAGTTGGGGCTGTGCAGGCTGCAGAAGAGGAGGCTCCCAGGGGACCTTCTGGTGGCCTTCCTGCATCTGAAGTGGGCTACAAAAAAGCTGGGGAGGGACTTTTGAGGGTGTCAGGAAATGCCAGAACTGGGGGGAATGGAGCAAAGGTGGAGGGGGAGATTGAGGCTGGAGGTGAGGAGGAAGTTGTTGAGCATGAGAGTGGTGAGAGGCTGGAATGGGTTGCCCCTGCAGGGAGGTGTTTGGGTTGAGATCCCTGGAGGTGTTTTTGGCCAGGCTGGCAGAGGCTGTGGGCAGCCTGCTCTAGGGTAGGGTGTCCCTGGGCATGGCAGGGGGGTTGGGACTGCCTGATCCTTGTGCTCCCTTCCAACCCTGACTCATTCTAGGGTTCTGTGATCTAGGGTAGGGTGTCCCTGCCCATGGCAGGAACTTGGAACTGGAGATTCCTTTTGGTCCCTTCCAATCCTGACTGATTCTAAGATTCTATGATCTAGGGTAGGGTGTCCCTGGGCATGGCAGGGGGGTTGGAACTGGCTGATCCTTGTGCTCCCTTCCAACCCTGACTGATTCTATGATACTAAACCAAATAAATTTTAGCTTTCATTGCCCTTTTTGCACGAAGTGTCCAAGCAGCAGCACTTACAATCTCACACTCCTTACAGGTGTGGCCAGGCAGCTTTCTTCTTTCTTCCTTTTTTCTGACGACCTCAATGTGAGGGAATTCTACCACAGTGCTCTTCCTGCAAAAAAAAAACCAAACAAACAGCTTGCACAGGATGCTACCACTGGCTCCTTCCCCCCTGACTGGAAAGGCCCAGATTTTAGGGTGCAATGAAGGAGAGCAGTGAAAAAAAAAACCAAACCAACAGTCAAACCAAGCAGGAAGTGCCTGCAAGAACTCAATCCCTCCCCATCTGATACCTCACCAGGCCCAGCTGTGGACCCAAACAGCTCCAGGATTGCTTGACTGGAATTGGGACTTCTACAGAAGCTTGGCATTGGAGGACAGGGCTGAATTTTGGGCCCCTGGCTGCAAGAAGGACGTTGTGGGGGTGGAGCAGGTGCAGAGAAGGGCAATGAGGCTGGGGGAAGGTCCCCCAGGCACTCCTGAAAACTTCTGGGAGGTTGGATTTCATAGTTTGATAGAATGGTTTGAGTTGGAAGGGACCACCAAAGGTCATCTAGTCCAACCCCCCCTAGGAGTAAGCAGGGGCACCCTCCACTAGGTCAGATTGCTCAGAGCCTTATCAAGTCTGACCTTGAGCTTCAACTACCTCCCTAAGCAACCTGTTGCAGTGTTCCACCACCCTCATGGTACAGAACTTGCTCCTAACATCCAATCTGAACCTTTCCTGCTCTGATTTCAAACCATTGCCTCTCATCCTATCCCTGCAGGCCTTTGGAAAGAGTCCCTCTTGCAGCTTCCTTGCAGGTCCCCTGTAGGTACTAGAAAGCTCTTCTTAGGTTGCTCTGGAGCCTTCTCTTCTCCAGGCTGAACAAGCCCAGTTCCCTCAGCCTGTCCTTGTAGGAGAGGTGCTCCAGCCCCCTGATCATTTTTGTGGCCCTCCTCTGGACCCACTCCAGCAGGTCTACATTCTTTCTGTGTTGGCAACTCCATAGGAGAGAGTCCAGAGGAGTGCCACGAAGATGATCAGAGGGATGGAGCAGCTCTGCTATGAGGAAAGGCTGAGGGAGTTGGGACTTTTCAGCCTGGAGAAGGCTTTGAGGAGACCTCATAGCAACCTTCCAGTATCTGAAGGGGGCTACAGGAAGGCTGGGGAGGGACTGTTCACAAGGGCTTGTAATGACAGCAGGAGGAGGTATGGGTTCAAACTGGCAGAGGGGAGACTGAAAGTGGATGTGAGAAGNTGGCCTTGAACACCTCCAGGGTGCTTCTGTGCTCCACAACCTCCCTGGGCAACCTGTGCCAGTGTCTCACCACCCTCACTGCAAACAACTTCCTCCTAACATCCAGTTTCAATCTCCCCTCTGCCAGTTTGAACCCATTCCCCCTCCTCCTGTCATTACAAGACCTTGTGAACAGTCCCTCCCCAGTCCTCCTGTAGCTCCCTTCAGATACTGGAAGGTTGCTCTAAGGTCTCCTCAAAGCCTTCTCTTCTCCAGGCTGAAAAGTCCCAACTCCCTCAGCCTGTCCTCATAGCAGAGGTTTAAGAGTTGTAACCCAATTATAGCTAAGTCAGACTGCTTTGGGCTGTGGCTGCTCCTGCATGGCTCTTTTCTCCCTGCCTTCCCTAGCTGGAGCTGAATAATTTCACTAACTTCATTTCCTGCTGCTAATCCCCTACTGGCTGATCTACCTTCACTTTTCTGCTGCATAAAACAGGTGGTGAGAGAAGATTGGGGAGGGGAAGGAAGGTGGTAGGGGTGGTCAGAGACCCCTCTTAGGGATTTTGA
>VWZI01016235.1:14357-24554 GCA_013396835.1 Psilopogon haemacephalus
GTTCTTGCCACTGCCTCACTGCCTGGCTGCAGCGAAGAACAAAAAGCCCAGCGACTGAAGTTCAACTTCATGAGCTGCCCTCCTCCTGGTATATGTAAAGCCACATGTTTGAGCAGCAGTAGATTAACGTGAAGATCTTTCATCTCTGGAGATAAGAGTTTAAATCTAGGTCAGATCCCTATGGTACCGTTTTGAGATGAAATATAGAAACGCCCGCGTTATTTCTTCTCCTCGGAAGAGAATAAAAGATTTCACCTCCACAGTTTTCGTTTTATCTTGCGAATTAGTCGATTTCGCCGGCTTTAAAATTCACTTGCACCTTAAACGATTGCTTCGTCTAGCCACTTTTGTTTTCCAGGCATTTGCTTTCCCCTGTTGCCCCCCCGATAACGAGGTACATTAAGGACACTCAGCGCAGGGATAAGGCAAACACGAACCACCAAAAGAACAAAGAAACAAAGGGACAGAGTTTTGACTGGGTGAAATGGCTTGTAGGGAGAAGGCTGATAGTTCAAAGAGAACCAAGTACACATTGAAAGAATGAACAACAGCAAAAAAAAAATAATAAGCATTAATTTTGTGGAGTTTACCTATCAAGTTGCCTACAATGTGTGCCAGAATGCAGAGCCATTGACTGCACCAGAGGTTTGCATTGGTCCAGGTTATTGGCAAGGATAAAATTATCTGTGCAATGAAAGAGCTGCTCCACCTGTTCTGGTGTGAATTAGACCAAAAGAGAAGCAAACTTGGAGGTATTTATATGAATGTATCTTCCTTAATGTTATATTTCCTAGTAACATGTGTGTGCACAAAAATCCAAGTCTTAGAAATACAACAATTTAATGTTTTACTGACCCTCCTTTTTCCCCTTGTAGTTTGGTGGCTTCCAGGAATATACACACACGTTCAGAACACCTTTTCTCTTCTGCATCCCTATCTTAAGTGTGAATTGCCACAAAGACAATGGAGAACTTTCACAAAGGCATTGCAGAAGAGAAGGCTGAGAGGAGATCTGAGCAATGTGTACGAGTATCTGAGGGGTGGGTGTCAAGTGCCTGCGGCCAAGCACTTTTTGCTGGTCAGCAGCAGTAAGCCAAGTAGCAATGGATGCAAACTGGAACAGGGAAGGCTTCAGCTAAACAGGAGGAGAAACTTCTTTGCAGTGAGGATGACAGAGTCCTGGATCAGGCTGCCCAGAGAGGTTGTGGAGTCTCCTTCTCTGGGGAATTTCCAAACCTGCCTGTATGCGTTCTTGTGTGAACTACCCTAGGGGATGCTGCCTTGGCAGCGACACTAGACTGGATGGTCTCTGCAGGTCCCTTCCAACCTCTAAAGTTTGCAGGCTCACAGGATGTCCGGGGTTGGAAGGCACCCAAAGAGATTGTCAAGTTCAACCCCCCTGCCAGAGCAGAACCAGACAATCTAGCTCAGATCACAGAGCAACACATCCAGACAGGTCTTGAAACGCTCTACACAAGGAGACTCCACAGCCTCTCTGGGCAGCCTGTGCCAGTGCTCTGGCAGTCAAGAAGTTGCCCCTTGTGTTGAGCTGCAACCTTCAATGCTGCAGCTTCCATCTATTGCTCCTTGGCCTATCCCAGGGAGCAAATTCTGTGATGCTGTGATTTTTCTGAAAAGAAATTCCAGGAGTGGAAATAAAAAATGTGATTTCTTATCCAGTTCAGGACCCTCATCTATATCATTTGTATTCTGTCTGTGTGTGATCCATGGGATGGGTTGGATTTCCCTATTTTTATAGTTCCTAAACCAATTTTTTAAAAAAAGTGTTTTTCAGAAGGAAGAAAGATGTGTCACTTTTATCTCCCAAAATTTGTCTCAATGGGACACAAACACTGGCACCAGCACATAAGCACAATATGAGCCTGTAAAAGTGGACTGTAAGCTCTGCTGATAAGGTTGTTCTACTCATGATCATGCATGTCTTGTAAGCATGGCAGCAAGGAAGGAGATCTTTGGGCAAGCTAACCAACTTTCTACTTACTTTTAATTCTCTAGGAGTGATACCGTCCCTCTCTGGTGTTCCTGAAGGAGAGAGGGACCTGGGGGTGCTGGGAGATAGGAGCTGAACATGAGCCAGCAGTGTGCCCATGTGGGCAGGAGAGCCAATAGCATCCTGGCCTGGATCAGGAGCAGTGTGTCCAGCAGGAGCAGGGAGGTTATTCTGCCCCTGTACTCAGCATTGGCCAGGCCACACTTTGAGTACTGTCTTCAGATCTGGGTCCCTCAATTCAGATCTTGAGGTACTGAAACATGTCCATAGAGGGACTGCAAGGCTGGTGAGTGGCTTGGAAAACAGCCCTATGAGGAGAGGCTGAGGGAGCTGGGGGTGTGCAGCCTGCAGAAGAGGAGGCAGATCTCATTGTTCTCTACAACTACCTGAAGGGAGGTTGTAGTCAGGTGGGGTTGGGCTTTTATTCCAGGGAACAGAATGAGGGGACAGTGTCAAATTATGTCAGGGGAGGTGTAGGCTGCATGTTAGGAGGAAGTTGTTGTCAGAGAGAGTGATTGGCATTGGAATGGGCTGCCCAGGGAGGTGGTGGAGTCCCCATCCCTGGAGGTGCTGAAGCAAAGCCTGCATGGAGCACTTAGTGCCATTGTCTAGGGCTGGGTGCTAGGTTGGGCTGGATGATTTTGGAGGTCTCTTCTAACCTAGCTTATTCTATTTCTTTTCTATTCTATTCTATTCTATTCTATTCTATTCTATTCCATTCCATTCCATTCCACTGTACTCCATTATATTCTCATGTACTGCAGCCTGTGCCACCTGACTCCTCCTCTGCCTGTTTTGACTCAAGTCTTTGACCATGCCTCCAGCTTGCAAGTAGATACCAGGCACACAGTCATTTCCAAAGTAAAATTTCTCAAAGCAGGTATCAGAGAGACTGTCCTTGTCAGCATTTGTGTTCTCTCTGGAAAAAAAAAAAAAAAATTGAGGTAAAATAACATCACTTCTGTTCAGTTTCTGTGCAACATTTTAATAAAGGTTTTCAATGCCACCTATTAGATTCTGTGAAGATTACCTTCAATTATGTAAAAATGCTCCTGGAGATATTCATGACACTTCAAAACTGATTTATCTCCAAGAATCTTTAAAAGAAAAAAAAAAATCTTCAACTTTATGCACCTTTGTTCAGCAATCTGAATGAATGTGTGGGTTTTGTTGTTTTGTTTTGTTTTAATTGCCCAGCCAAAGAATGCAAGATAGGCTGCTCAATTATTCATCAAAGTACAAAATATTTGGACAAAAGGAATGGGTCTCTGCATGAAGATAATAGTGGAAAATTTGAAGTGTGCATATTCTATTTTTTTTTTTTTAATTATTATCTGCTTTGTTCTTCTGGATTTATTTATATTAATCCTGATTTGATGATGTTTTCTTTAGAAGTAGGGAAGAGAGTGATACACAACTAACTTAAATAGATATAGGCTGATGGGGGTTGTGAAGGTTGGCCTGGCACCACACGTTATACAAGTGGATGTGAGAAAATACCACACAGCTAAATCGTTGCCAGAAAATGATGCCATCTAAGGAGTGAAAGCAACAGAGTCAGCTACATGAGACTGCGACTTTGATGTAAGCCTAGAGGCAGTTCTACGCCCACAAGCAGTCAACACTGAGCACAGCCACGTTGCTGGCAGTGAATCCATACAAAGGACTAGCCACAGGCCATGATGCCACTGCAGGAGGAATATATATTTCAACATTTGACATCTTGCTCTAACAGCTGCCAAGTTTGGCTGTAGCTATTGACCTGATTGTTCAAGGACAGAGAGGAAGAAGAAAAGAAGCAACACAGGCAAGAGATTTAGAGATCAGAAGCATCTGCATGGATACATGAACAGAGGCTCTTGCCCATAGGCACTAAAGATCCTCTTCTGGGAAATAAGACCCCCTATAATTACAGAAACAAATAGATAGATTTAGCTTAGTGGAGATTTTTTTAAAAAGATATTTAGATTTTTTAATTATTTTTTTTTTTTAGTACCTGGAATTTGGTTATATTGTGCAGGGTTTCACCGCAGGTTTTTACTGCTGCATGCTTAAGAATGTTCAGAATCTTATGTGAGTCTGAATTGGGGAAAAAAAAAAGATTCAGTGGGGAAAATTATGCCCAGGTTAACTGATAAGAAGTGTTGGACCATCACATCATCAAAGGTTGATCAGAGAAGAATTAGATCTGTTCATTTCCCCTGTGCTTCAAATCTCTCTACCACCAGAGCCTCTGATTTTTCATAACCTTCAGCAAAACCGGCCCTGTTCACAACTTTCCCTTTCCCTTCTGCTGCTCTGCCCGGCAGTGAAATCTCCATGGTGAAGATTGTCATTCACTCCAGGGCAGATTTATCAGAGAAGCTAATGGGGTTGTCATGTCCCCTTAAATACCCATTAACACTTCCTCCTGTGATGCATATTACATGTCACAACAAGTACATAACTGAGCAGGTCCATTTGGCCATTACCAGTCCACCCAGGCAAAACGCAATTTGTTCCTTTATTGGGGCAATATATAATGAAACTGTTCTTTTCTGTTTGGGAGTAAACATACATATTTTATCTTCTCTTCATTCCTAAGGCCCGGCTATCAGAACGGGTTACCTTCTCTACCCCAAGGTTGCACTTAAAAAACTGCAGATGTGAAGAAAGCATTCAGGTTATTTGCTATTCCCTTTTGGAAACAAAGCTGTGTGGCTCCCTAGTAACTCATGATCTAGTGCTTTGTGGTCTGTTGCTGAACTGTGGAGCTAAGATGGTGTTTAATGGAAGCATTGAATGCTTTCTCTAAAATGTAAAGGACTATAGCTNTCTCAGACATTGCCACTTCCATCAGCTTACGATTCTGAAAAATGCCTTTTTTTTTTTTTCTCCTTTTGCAATGAAGGGCTGAATCCATGCATTTGGTTCCACGTTGTGAAGGGATTTTTGCAATTATTTGAATTGTGAAAAGTGGTAGGTGGGAATCTCTGTTTGTGTGCCTCAGTAGCTTCCACCATTCTGACGGGTTCCGTGCGTCCTGGCACATTACTTTATGAAAAGTAATTACTGACTTGCCAGATGAGTCACACTCTGACAGCTACTTTAAAAGTGAGCTCTCTCCAATTTGAGTGAGGCAAACGGACCCACAATGAATAGCCTGGGAGCTCTACATGCAGCTACAGCAATTCAGCATCACAAGTCACTTGTGAAATCCATAATATGTGAGGAGATTAGTAAGTGAATATAAGTGCAAGTCTCTGTAAAGGCACACTAAAGTTTTAAAGGTGACCTGAAAGGATTGATTTATTTACCCTGAAACAAGTCCTGTGGCTATCCATCTGTCTGTCTGTCTGTCTGTCTATCTATCTATCTATCTATCCATCCGTCTGTCTATCTATCTATCCATCCATCCGTCTGTCTATCTATCTATCTATCTATCTATCTATCTATCTATCTATCTATCTATCTATCTATCTATCTATCTATCCGTCTATCTATCTATCCGTCTATCCATCTATGTATCTATCTATGTATCTATCTATCTATTTATCTATCTATCCATCTATCTGTCTATCTATCCATCTATCCATCTATCTGTCTATCTATCCATCTATCCATCTATCTATCTATCTATCTATCTATCTATCTATCTATCTATCTATCTATCTATCTATCATCTATCTATCTATATCCATCTATCTATTTATCTATCTATCTATCTATCTATCATCTATCTATCTATCTATCTATCTATCTATCTATCTATCTATCTATCTATCTATCATCTATCTATCTATATCCATCTATCCATCTATCTATCTATCTATCTATCTATCTATCTATCTATCTATCTATCTATCTACCTAATGTATTTATCTACCTACCTACTTTTAAATTTAACTTTATTTATTTATTTCCTGTTTTTGAGAATGTGAAAACAAACCTTTGCTTTTTTTTCTCTCTGTTGTTTCTCCTGAAGATGTAACAAACATGAAGCCTGTGGCATATTTATTTCCATCTTGTTGGAAGTGAGGAAGACAGTCTAAACACTGTGTGCCAGCAGCTGAGAGGAACATCCTGTGAAGGGAGAAGTATGTTACTTAGTGAGAGGGTCATTTAAAAGTGTAATTTGGCCAGACAAATTTACCTGAAAAATCTAAAAATCTCTCTTTTTTTTTTTTTTTTTGCTTCATTTCTAATCATCTTTTGCTTTGCTGTTTTCTTCAGCAGCTTTGTCCACTCAAAGCTTTTTTTCCCCTCATATTCTCAGACATTGCCACTTCCATCAGCTTACGATTCTGAAAAATGCCTTTTTTTTTTTTTCTCCTTTTGCAATGAAGGGCTGAATCCATGCATTTGGTTCTGCACTATGAAGGGATTTTTGCAATTATTTGAATTGTGAAAAGTGGTAGGTGGGAGGTAAACCAGTGAAACTGTCCCTGAGTGTTCTGCTGGTCTGAATCATGGCACAGACCTGTGCAACATCTAGCCAGCTCAGTGGTATGGGTGTTGTTCAGCTTGGAGTAGTATGCTGAGAAAAATTGTGTCACAACTCCAAATGTGTCTTGGGAGAACTCAACCATTTTTCTAGAAAGGACAAGGAGAGTTTTCCTCATTTTGCTATAGAGCAGTATTCAGAAAAGCAGCTTTACACATTACCAGTGTGAACTGTGGGGTAATACAGTAAGATAATGGCAGGGAGGTAACTGGATTGTGTGCTTTGAAAAAAATAAAACTGCCAACAATCCTTGAGAATACTGCGAAGAAACCATCACCATTGCCTTCCCTTTCCTTGCTATATGCTGTTCTATTTCATCCTTTCATCCTACCTAAATCTCACACACAATGATGGGCAGAAGGGACAATACACTTTATCTTTCTTAAGATGCTCTGACCGTACATCTTGCTGCTTTCATCTGGCCGGCCTGAGGCTTTCATCTGCATGCTCTAGTGAAACACACTGGGTCCATTGTCAATTAGAAAATAGGATTCTGCCATCCTCGTAGACACACATATTATGTGCCTCAAGTGTAGCACTTCCACCACGTTGCCTGAGATTCTTGGATGAGAGTAAAATAAGCATCGTGATTCATTTGCTGGAGCTGTAGGAGAAAAAGTCATGGAAGTAGTGAAGGGTTTAAGCTGGAATCATTTCCCTTACTCTCTTGCAGGCAGCATGCTAAGCTATCACGTGCCTGGGAAAGGTAGATAAGAGTGCAGTATTAGCATACAGATAGACAATGGTAGTAATTGTGTAGTAAATGAGGCAAAGAGTAAGGGCCAATAAATAACACTAATTTGGAAGCACGTGTGTGGGTGGGTAGCAGACTGTACTGCCTTTATCTGGTGTATGAAACCAAACGTCCCACTTTTCCTGGAGTAAATCTTCCTGTCTGTTTTGATGAAGCTCTTTCTGAGGTCAGTGACTGGTCTTAAGAGAAGACAAACTCCAAAACAGAGCCCACTGTTTGTTTTGCAGAAGCTGAGAGTTGGCGTTCATATGGTAGATATTAGTCAACGCGTAGCAGGCTGATCCTGGTTCCAAGCAAGCAAACACAAATCAGAACTGACTGTCCTGGGGTGAATGGAGTTACTGAGATGTGAAACTTCTCTTAAATCACAGCGAGACCTACGGATGTGTTTNACACTGAGAGCCACCTGGGAAGTATTATTTGAAGTGGGAAAGACTAGAATCAGTTGAATTATGGGAGCAGCAGCTGTTATCCAGGCCATTAAACAGTGCCTAGGCATACTTGTAGGCACAGGAAATCATCAGCAGCCACGCAGCCAGTGTGTTTCAGCGCTCCCTCCTGTACTCCTGGCCAAGGGCAACAAAATACCTCCCAAGAATGGCAAGACAACACTCCCAGGTGACAGCTTGGGGTTTTCTTTGTTTGTTTGTGTCTTGTGAATAGGAGGATTGAGCATTTCAGGGGCTTGCTGTTTCACCTTCATTCCAGAGAGAAGTTCTGGACATATTTAAGTTGCCAGTACTACTGGGTCCTTACTGTACAGGACTAGCCACTGTATTTCATGCATTTATGAAGAATCCTAAGCATTTGTAAAGAAAGGATTAGGCTTTCACACATGCAAGCTGTCTCCCGCTGAAAGTATTTAGCACAAACAGAAGATGTTAGAGAAATCTTTAAAACAGTGAGATTTACCAGTGGTCAAGATGCTGCCCCTTCCTCCAGAGCCTGATGTGCCTCTCTCCATTATTGCATTTGCTCCTAAAAGCTTGCTAGAAAATAGAAAATGCAAGACTGCTGCCCCTGCTGTGCCCAGCCCCACCTGACTTGCTGAAGAGCTCAACCCTCTGCGTCTTCAGGGAGAACTGAGTCGGAGTCAGAGATTTTTTTTGCCTTAGTGCTCTAAATGATAAGGTGCTTGGTACCATCTTACTGGTAGCAAACTTTGTGCTACATTAAGGAAGAGGCAGAGTGTGAAGTGATAGAGTTTCTCAAAGAAAAAACTAAAGGGTTTTAGGTCAGTCTTTAGTGATAAAGAAGGTTGGTTTCATCGTACAAAATCACAGCTGTAAAAGAAGTGCCCAGCCTATAGGGTTTGGTGTGTGGGGGGGGGGGTCGGAGCCTGTGAAGAGGCACAAGTGTAAGGGGCACATTGAGCAATCAGGATATGATCATAGAATCATAGAATCAGTCAGAGTTGGACCACAAGGATCAGCCAGTCCCAACCCCCCTGCCATGCCCGGGGACACCCTACCCTAGAGCAGGCTGCCCACAGCCTCTGCCAGCCTGGCTGCAAACATCTCCAGGGATCTGGCCCCAACCACCCCCTTGGTCAATCCCTTCCAGGGCTTCACCACTCTCATGGTGAACAACTTCCTCCTCACAACCAGTCTGAATCTCCCCACCTCCAATTCACCTGTGAATACCCAACTGGAGGCAAATTTTGAGCAAAAGCTTTAAGCAATGGTGATAATGGAGCCCTTATTAAGTAATGACATGCAGTGACAGGCTGGAAGGGGAAGAAGCAATGCCAGGGCAGTCCATCACTCCTTCTGCATCTTCTTTCTTCCTTCACTCCAGATCCTGGCAGCCTCCCTCAGTCCTGCACCTGTCATACTGCAGGTCTCATAGATGAGCTGTCCATAAACTTACATTTTTTGCTGGGCTGGAAGAAAACCCCACAAAACAACAACAACGAACCAAACAAAATGCAAGCTAAACTATAAACCAAGATTTTTAAAAAATAAGTAATTAGTCATTTTCAGCAGCAGAGGTGTTTTATTTGAGACACATACTTTCCTACACACCACTCAGTGTAGGCAACTCAAGGATTATTAGTTTTGTGGGGTTTCTTTGCCTAAAGAAGGCTGATTTAAATAAGGATTCCAACGCCAAGATGCACCCAATGTTGTTCCTGAGACAAAGCCATGATGCAGCTGTTAGCCTAACTTCTTTTTAAAATGAGTTGTCCTATATAATAAAATGAGTTGTCCTATATAATAGGGTTTGTAGTTTTGGGTTTTTTTTTGTTTTTTTTTTTTTTTGGCTGTTAGGAAATATATTTACCTATGCCACAGGACTGCTGCCTATGTATATTAAGAGCATTCTGCCTTCATGGCTTGGAGTTACAGCTCAATGCCCTGCCAATATGGGCTGGATAAAGATTATGTGGGTATGGGCACTGTGGTAACTATGAGGGGCAGCTTATGCTTGATGCCAAAATTTTTCCTACATTAATCTTGGGGCAGAGTGTTCTGCTTCACACAGTCAATGAAACAGGAGATATTTCCTACTAAAATATTCATTCAGTGTGGATCAGAATTGGTGTAAATGGTTTAAAAAAAAAAAAAAAAACAAAACTGGGGACCACTGGTTTCTGGCAGCTGAGTGTATTACCCTGTGCTGAGGAGGCTTTAGGACAAGGGGGTGAATCTGGTAATCTTGGGATAGATTAAACTGGAGGAGGAATTGGAACAGCTAGGGTAATTTTGCCTCTGTTCTCAAGCTGAGTTGCCTGAAGTGGCCTGAATTTCTTAGACAAAATGTTGTATCCCTTGTGTCTACGTAGCACCACTATTTGAGAGAACAAGGTTTGTGTGCTGAAAAATGCTGAGGTGCAGGAGAGGTCAAATGTACAGTAAGTACCAGGAGTTATTTGTGCACCTGTATTTTTGGAAAATTAATCTTTTTTTTTTTTTTTTTTTTTTTTTTTTTTTTTTTTTTTTTTTTTTT
>VWZI01016235.1:26835-39998 GCA_013396835.1 Psilopogon haemacephalus
TTTTTTACTGCTGAAAACAGCATTGCTGGGTGAAAACAGCACTGCTGGGTGACTGCAGCAAACACTGCACAGGGGAGATGCGCCAAGATTGAAACGGTGCTTTGTGTGGCTGGCTGTACATGTGTACCCCCATTCAGACAGGATGCTCATCGCTCCGCTGTGGACTTANAAAATTGTGACAGGGAACGGCTGCTTTCTGGAGATGTGGGCTGCATTGCCATAGCGTGCGTGAGAGCTGCGAGGGAGCTTTTGCAGCGTGCACCAAGACAATTTACAATCCTCATCAACTCCGTGGTCCTTTTTTTTTTAATTTTTTTTTTTTCCCCCTCTCTTCCTCCTTGGCACTGATCCTAAACTTTGATTCTTTACTTCTGAAAATTTGGTGGTAAGTGGGAAAGCAACTTGAGGTGCTCAAGCAAAAATGGCTTTTTTTTTTTTTTTTGCATGTGTGGCATCTGAGGGCCTGGACATAAAACCCCTGGGACTGGAGGAGGAACCTGAGTGGGATCCAAGAGGTTTACACCAGGCTCCAGATCCCTTGCTCTAGCAATAACCAATTCAGTCAGCCTTTAATTTTTTAATTTTTTTTTTTTCTCACAGAATCACAGAATGGTTGAGGTTGGAAGTGACCTCAAAGCTCAGCCAATTCCAACCCCCTGCCATATAGGCAGGGACACCTGCCACTAAACAGGTCACTCTGAAATAAGTCCTGAAACCTGGAAAAGTCTAAACCTGTTTCTCATTATCTTTCTACTCTTTGCTACCAGGAATGACTAAACCAGTGTTGAGAGCTGGTAAGAGAAAATGCCTTCATAAAAACAAACAAACAAAAAACCCCAAACAAACAAGCAAACAAAACAACCGAATCCAAACCCAACTCTTGTCTTCCTCTTTTAATTTCCCTTTTTTTTTAACCTTCCCTTCCCCTTTCCCTTTCCCACTCCCTCCTTCAAACAATAGGGAAAGTCTACAATAGTTTACAGAGTTGTTGCTGTGGGTACACAAGAGAGCATTTTGTCCCTTTTGAAGGCAAACCCAAAGCTCTTGTGGCCTTAATGCAGCACCCTGTTTTGCATATAACCACTCTCTCTATTCTAAAGATTGGCTAAATTATCTAGGTACTGTACAGCTGATATCCCATTCAGAGCCAAAGACCTTTGAATAAGAGAGCCAAAGACTTCTGTTCTTGAAGTTGAGTAACTTAGTCTCACAAACAGGCTTTGTGTATAGGCATATCTAGAATATGAGGCAGGGATTGGCTTGAGAGCAACCCTGANAGAGGCTGGGCTGCAGCAGGAGCAGTGTGGGCAGCAGGGCCAGGGAGGTGATTCTGCCCCTCTGCTGTGCTCTGCTGAGAGCCCACCTGGAATACTACATCCAGTGCTGCAACCCCTGGGGCAAGAGGGATGTGGGGATACTGGAGGAGTCCAGAGAAGGGCCCCGAGGATTATGAGAGGGTTGGAGCTGCTCTGCTGTGAGGAGAGACTGAAGGAGTTGGGCTGTGCAGACTGGAGAGAAGAAGGCTCCCAGGTAACCTTATTGTGGCCTTTCAGTATCTGAAGTGGGCTATGAGAAAACTGGGGAGGAACATTTTAGGCTGTCAGGTAGGGAGAGGACTGGGGAGAATGGAACAAAACTAGAAATGAGTAGATTCAGCTTGGATGTTAGGAAGAAGTTCCTCAGCATGAGAGTGCTGAGAGCCTGGGAGGGGTTGCACAAGAAGGTGGTGGAAGCTTTATCCCTAGAGGTGTTTGTGGCCAGGCTGGATGAGGCTCTGGCCAGCCTGATCTATTGTGAGGTGTTGCTGCCCATGCCAGGGGTGTTGGAACTGGGTGCTCCTCATGGTCCCTTCCAGCCCTGACTGATTCTATGCTTCTATGATTCCAACTATTTTGATTTGTTACAGCTTACTAGACTTAAGCACCAATGGTTAATCGTTGCGTAGCCACCACACAGAAGGGATAGAGATTTGCACAAGTTCATACCAGGTGAGCTTGTATTTGTTTTCAATCTCTTTGTTCAATGATGTTAGTGCTGTACAATGTTCATTGCAATGGGAGCTCGTGGCAGGATGAAGTGATATTTATTAGAAAACAGATTTTCTGTGCATATCTCAGGTTGAAGCAACTGCTGTCATAGTTATCTTCTCTGTGGAGCTTTGAGGGCAGGACTTGTCATAAAGCATGAATATATGAAAGGGAGAGGTGAGCCCTGGGAGCTGCTCTGACAGGAAAGCCTGACTCACTTCTTTCAAGACATGCATCTGTGCATTCTTCCTAGAAAAAAAAACCAAAACACAACACCCCATTCCTGCCAAACAACTCCTTTCACTAACCTGTTTCTTAAGACTTGAAAGTTTTATTTCATAGACACACCAGTGACTGCCAAGTGTGTGGACTGTGAAGATCAGGTTGTGACCTGATGCAATTGAATGCTCAGTATTACTTCCTTCTGCCTCATCCAGTGAGGTTTTAAATGTAACCCCCTCAAAAATTTTTTTTTGAAGGATGAGAAAGAGCAGCAGACAGTCATATCCAAGAGAAAGAATAGAATAGAAGTAGAATAGAATAGAATAATAGTAGAATAGAATACAAAGTATTTGTATTTTAATGAGCACACCTATGAAGCAAGTTTTGTTCATCCCTTACCTACTTCGCAAGTGACTTCTGTCCCTAGCAAGTGCCTGTAAAGTGCTTTGCTATATTTATTATATGTTTATTCAGTCATTACAGTACAATTTTAGAATAGAATAGAATAGAATGGAATCGGAGTAGAATAGAATACAAAATCTTTGTATTTTAATGAGCACACATCAAGAAAGTTTCATTTATCCCTTACCTACTTCCCAAGTGATTTCTAGCCTGTAAAGTGCTTTGCTATATTTAGTATATATTTATTCATTCATTAGGGTACCATTTTAGAATAGAATAGAATAGAATAGAATAGAATAGAATAGAATAGAATAGAATAGAATAGAATAGAATAGAATAGAATAGGCCAGGTTGGAAGAGACCTCCAAGATCATCCACTCCAACCTATCACCCAGCCCTAGCCAATGGCACTAAGTGCCCCATGCAGACTTTGCTTCAACACCTCCAGGGATGGGGACTCCACCACCTCCCTGGGCAGCCCAACCCAATGCCAATCACTCTCTCTGGCAACAACTTCCTCCTGATATCCAGCCTAAGTTTTCATGCATTGAGTAGATTTCAATTTAATATCTGATGCTGTTTTCATTTTTATACTGCAAAATTACATTAGATACATTCTCACCATTCCAAACCAAAGAGAAGTGTGTCCTGTGACCACTAAAAGCTGAAACAATATATAAAAGTCAATATAATGACCAAATGGTGGAGTATTTTGAAGGAGAAATGTCACAGAATCGTGCAGGCTGGAAGAGACCTCCAAGATCCAGTTCAACCTATCACCCTGCCCTATCCAGACAACTAGACCATGGCACTAAGTGGTCCATTCAGTTTTTTTTTGAACACCTCCAGAGATGGGGACTCCACCACCTCTCTGAGCTGCCCATTTCTTCTATAAAGCATTTTCTTTATGAAATGAAACTGGTTTTGCCACTTTGAAATGCAGAATGAGTTCCCTGCATCTTCTTCCCCATCCCACAAGACTCAAAGTCTCAACTCGCAAATAACGAGTGTGAAATCTCGCAAATACTTCTTTCCTTTAGGGCTCCTTCCACCTCTGTAAAGCCCTGAACTAGGGCCTGTTGCTGGTCAAAATGCTTACAAAGTGCCCCATAGGAAACACTGTTCTGCCACTAATAGTCAGGGGCTGTTGGTTTGCTTGTTTGTTTGGTTTCTGCTGTTTTCCTTTGTGCACTGCTCAGTGAAATGTTTGCAACAAGGGGGGAAAAAAAAATGAAGCTGAGTAGATTTCGAGGAGACAGTAAAACATGACTCATCTTCCTGATCCTTTGTTATTGGAATTGTTACGCCTTTGCATCAAGACTGCCATGTAGCTTTCTGTTTCTCCACACAGGCAATCCCTACACCAGCTCATTTAGGTCTAAGAGCAAAGCATCCAACTCCACTTCACTGGCTGAACTCCAAAGCAAATAATTGCATCCCATCCACTTAAAAGTCCCCAGCACATTTACATAAATACGATATGTTATGATTTCCTACTGCTACATAGAGCTGTATAGGGTCAGACAAGAGGTTTTCTCAATTCTAGAGGCTTCTTTACTTCTATACAAGTGACTTACTCAATTCTAGAGTCTTCTTAACTACCATACAAGTGGTTTACTAAACTGTAGAGGCTTCTTTACTTCCATACAAGTGATTTACTCTATTCTAGAGGCTTCTTTCCTTCCATGCAAGTGATTTACTCTATTCTAGAGGCTTCTTTACTTCCATACAAGTGGTTTACTTAATTCTAGAGGCTTCTTTCCTTCCATACAAGTGGTTTACTCAATTCTAGAGGCTACTTAACTTCAATGTGTGTTCATTTATATATGTGTATATACAAAAATCTCAGTATTTTATGAGCGTGCATGTGAAGCATGTTTCATTTATCCCTTACCTATTTCCCAAGTGACTTCTGTCCCAAGCAGGCACCTGTAAAGTGCTTTGCTATGATTATTATATATTTTTTCAGTCATTATGGTAACATTTAAGAAAAGGAAAGGAAAGAAAAGAAAGGAAAAGAAAATAAAAAAGAAAAGAAAATAATCAGTCAGGTTGGAAGACACCTCCAAGACCATCCAGCCCAACCTATCACCCAGCCCTAGACAATGGCACTAAGTGCCCCATCCAGTCTCTTCTTGAACACCTCCAGGGATGGGGACTCCATCACCTCCCTGGGCAGCCCATCCCAATTCCAATCACTCTCTCTGCCAACAACTTCCTCCTAACATCCAACATATACCTCCCCTGGCACAACCTGAGGCTGTGTCCCCTTGTTCTCTCCCTCATTGCCTATGAGAGGAGCCCAACTCCACCTGGCAACAGCCTCCCTGCAGGTAGCTGCAGAGAGCAATGAGGTCTGCCCTGAGCCTCCTCTTCTGCACACCCCCAGCTCCTTCAGTCTCTCCTCATAGGGCTGTCCTCCACACCAGCTTCATCACCCTTCTCTGGACACCTTCCAGCACCTCAATATCTCTCTTGAATCTCTCAGAACTGGACACTGCTTGCAAACTGTTTGAATGGTATCTGGCAATACTTCTTGTTCCTTTTCCACTGCTTTGGGCACCATTATTGCTCTCTGCATGTTGGAAAAGTAGGAGAAAAAAAGTAGGAGAACATTAGTGTGTTTTGATTATTTTTTTTCTCCCCTTTATGATTTCTGAATTATGGGTGAAGGACTTGGTGAGCTGATAGGAAGGAAGTTACATTGCATATTTTAGAGCAACTTCTGAAATGGTACAAAATGAATCCTGTGGCAAGGATTCGCTTCTGAGAAGGGAACGAAGAAGTGAAGATGAGTACATTAGTCTGAATTACAAAGTGCTAATAACACATTTACATAGTTTTCTATTACTGCAGTGATATATTTGTACATCATGTTCAGGATCTTTCATGGAAATGTGAAGCACACCACTCCTGGAAAGGACTGGAATATTTTTTTTTTAACAGTTGTTGCTCAATAGTAGCAACCAAGAGCTGATGAGGACAGAGAGGTACCAAGGTGTCACAAAGAAAGAGTTCAGTACATGCTACATTTGATGTCTCACAAGGCTTTAGCTTGAAACAGATCAGCACATTCTCATTTTATTGAATTTTACAGCCCCTTATCTTTGAAAAAAAAATGAAAAAAATTCTTGATTTTCCTCTAGTTCGGTCAATATTTTTTTTAATAAGAGAGAGTAAAGCATCTAAGTGTCTGAAGTATCTTTAAGTGCTGGAATAGAATAGAATAGAATAGAATAGAATAGAATAGAATAGAATAGAATAGAAGTAGAATAAGCCAGGCTGGAAGAAACCTCTAAGATCATAGAATCATAGAATGGTTTAGGTTGAAAGAGACCTCAAAGATCATCCAGTTCTAACCCCCTGCCATAGACAGGGACACCTCCTAACCTATTACTCAGCCCTAGCCAATGGCACTAAGTGTCCCATGCAGGATTTTCTTGAACACCTCCAGAGACTGCAACTCCACCACCTCCCTCTGATGCCAGTCACTCTCTCTGCCAAGAACTTCCTCCTAACCTCCAGCCTGACCATCCCTCAGCACAACTTGAGACTGTGTCCCCTCATTTTGTTGCTGGTTGCCTGGGAGAAGAGCCCAACCCTACCTGGCTACAACCTCCCTTTATGTAGTTGTAGACAGCAATGAGGTCCTCACTGAGCCTCCTCTCTCCAGGCTGCACAACCGCAGCTCCCTCAAACTTTGTATTTTCATGGGATTTTCAGTTCTCTTAAACTGCAATGGAAATTAGATTCACTGTCTCCAGCTTCCAAAGTACATGAAAGTGCAGCTCCAAGCCACACAATAGGTGTCTGGTTGTGACTTCAGCTGGAAAACTTGTCTTCCAGCAGGGACCACGGCATGGATGACCTTGAAGGTCTTTTCCAACCCAAGAAGAAACTCTATGGATGGCCAGAGGCTAGTTGGTGGAGAGCAGGAGATGGTCATCGTGCTGTGGTCCAAATGCACATATTCAACCTCTTCCTGCTGGGGAACACGAGAGAGAAGGCTTAACACCCAAAACATCAGGCCTCCCTGAGCTACCAGTATTCAAAGCCTAGCATTTGGACCATGTGACCAGCACTCTGAGTCTCTGTTTTACATCAGTTTAAATATAACAGAAGATCCTCACTTTGGAAGGCAAACAAACTGTTGCGCAGTTAATATGTAGGACATTATTGCTGCCACAGTGGAAAAAGGCTCAATAAAGCAAATTTACTGGTAGGTCTGGCACAGGTAATGGAAAACTGATGTGGTTACATAGACTGACTACTCATTATTGTTCTTTGCTGTACCTTACCTTTGATACACATATGCCCTGTTCCTCCCTCTCTCTGTTATTTCATTGTGTGCCTTGCCTCTGAGACAGATGGATTTGGGTTACTGAGGAAAGTGATACATAAAATCATAGAATCATAGAATGAGCCAGGGTTGGAAGGGACCACAAGGATCAGCCAACACCCCTGCCATGGCCAGGGACACCTCACATTAGATCAGGCTGCCCAGTCTCATCCAGCCAGGCTGCAAACACCTCCAGGGATGTGGCCCTAACCACCACCTCCCTGGGCAACCCATTCCAAGCTCTCACTACTCTCATGCTTAACAACTTCCTCCTCACATCCAGTCTCAATCTCCCCACCTCCAGCTTTGCTCCATTCCCCCTACTTCTGTCACTACCTCAGAGCCTGAAAAAGTCCCTCCCCAGCTCTTTTGTAGGCCAACTTCAGACACTGAAAGGCCATGACAACCTATTTAACAATAACATATTTATTATTATATTCTCTTTTCTGTCATATTTAGCACATACACTAGCAGCTGCATCTGTAGAAAGTAGCTGTACTATTAGGAGCTGTAGTTCTAGTGCAAACTTATGTAAGTGAAGCAGAACATAGGAACTGTGAAATTGCAGAAAGTATAAAAGTACCTCCTTAGTCCAATTATCACAGAATCACAGAATCACAGAAACATGCAGGTTGGAAAAACCCCTCAAGATCACCAAGTCCAACCTAAAACTCTACTTGACAAGATTCACCTTAAACCGTATCAGAAAGGGAAGGGGAGGGAAAGGGAAAGGGAAGGGAAAGGAAAGGGAAAGGAGAAGGGAAAGGAAAGGGAAAGGAGAAGGGAAAGGAAAGGGAAAGGAGAAGGGAAAGGAAAGGGAAGGGAAAGGGTAAGGGGAAAAGGAAGGAGAAGGGGAAGGGGTAGGGAAAGGGAAAGGGAAATGGAAAGGGAAAGGAAAAGGAAAAGGAAAAGGAAAAGAGAAGAAATAGCTAACCCTTATTCTTATAAAGAAGAAGCAAAATACTCTCTAAGTGATGTGGTGAAGCACTCTTGGTGACATGGAACTACCCTAAAACACTTTCTCCATTTCATCCTTTGCAAACTGTTACCAGGAATCAGGAACTCTTAGTGGCCTTCACAGATGGCTGGTCCTTCAGTGGTGCTGAACTCTTCCTTCATCACTGTTTCAAAAATTTTTTTTTCCTTTGCTTGCCAGCATCAATACAGCATCTTATACACGTCTGCTTACTGAATTATTTTCTGTTCCAATGTAATGCACCTACCCATCCTCCCAGATGTTTATTCATCCATCCATCCATCAATCCATCCATCCATCCATCAACCCATCCATATATAAGAGAGCCATTGAGGTGCTGGTGAAGGGTCTTGAGAATGTCCTATGAGGAGCAGCTGAGGGAGCTGGAATTGTTAAGCTTGAAGAAAATGAGGCTGAGATGAGACCTCTCTGCTTGTGATCTGCAAGGTGTTGGTCTCTTCTCACAAGTCATAGCTGATAGGACAAGTTATGCCAGAGAAGGTTTAGATCAGATAGTAGGAAAATACTTTTCTGTGAAAAGGGTTATCAAAGACTGGAACAGGCTCCTCAGCAGAGCACTCTCTGGGTGTATTTAAGAGCCATCTATAAACAGAGTGGGTTGCCCAGGGAGGTTGTGGCTTCTCCCTTCCTGGAGGTGTTCAAGGCCAGGTTGGATGAGGCCCTGAGCAACCTATTCTAGTGGGAGGTGTCCCTACCTATGGCAGGGGGTTAGAACTGGATGAGCTTTGACGTCCCTTCCAACATAAACCATTCTATGATTCTATGATGCTCAAATATATGATGTGACATTAGGCATTGTAGCATTAGGTAATGGCTGGACCTGATGTTTGAAACATTTTTTTTCTGCCCATATTGATTCTGTGATTCTTCCACTACATCTTTTCTCAAATAGGTAATATTTTCTTCTTCTTCTTCTTCTTAGAATTCTTTTCTGGTCCTCGTGGTTCTTTTTCAACCAAAGAACCCTTCAGAGCCACCATAGTTATCGCTGTGTGGTTCACAGGCATTCTGTCCTACATCAGAAACTTGCAAAGAATTTCCCTGCAGAAATTTACTCCAGGACTATTCTGGTTTCTGTATTTAAATATTCTCATAGTGGCCATTTAAGTTTCTGCTTCTAAATCCTTTAAGTAGTGTATTTACGGAAGCTCTCTTTATTTCACCTAATGCCATCTCTTACTTTTCTGCTCTTCCTTTCAGCTCTACTTTGAAACACACCTTAACTAATATTGTCATCATTTCATCTGAATTTTTTTCTTTATTCTTGAAACATCAAAATTAATTCTTCCTGAGATGGTAGTGTGTTAGATATCTTTCACAGAAGCATAGAAAGATTTAGGTTGGAAGGGAACTCGAAGCTCATCCAGTTTCAACCCCCCTGTGCCTCTAGTGGGACTCTCCCACTAGAACATGTTGATCAAGTTCTCATCCAACATGGTTCTGAACACCTCCAGTGAGGTTGTGGAGTACAGAATCACAGCATGTGATTGAAGATTTTGTGCTTCACAACCTCCCTGGGCAACCTGTGCCAGTGTCTCACCACCTTCACTGCAAACAACTTCCTCCTAACATCCACTTTCAATCTCCCCTCTGACACTTCAAACCCATTCCTCCTTGTCCTCTCATTACAAGACCTTTTCAATAGTTCCTCCTCAGCCCTCCTGTAGCCCCCTTCAGATCCTGCAAGGCCACTCCAAGATCTCCTGGAAGCCTTCTCTTCTCCAAGCTACACAGCCCCAATTCTCTCAGCCTGTCCTCACAGCAGAGCTGCTGCAGCCCTCTCTGTATCTTGGTGGCTTCCTCTGGACTGGCTCAAACAGTTCCATGTCTTGCTTGTGTTGGGAGCTCCAGAGATATAATTTTTCTATCTTATGATGGTTAATTGACACAATTTTTAAATCAATCACATTTTACTCTCCCCTCTCCCAAAGTTTTCAACAAAGCTGGAATGTCTCCACTGTTACAGCCCAGACTTTCTGCATCTTGCTGAATTTTACCGGAGGAAAAGAACTTTCAAATCACATTACTTCTGTACCCAGTCTCTCACTTCACCTGTCTGGATGGCCATAATCACTCCATCACAGAAGTAATCCTTGCTCTTCTGTACTCAAACAACTAAAGAAGGCTTATTCACTTCCTGCTCAGTTGCAATCATTGTCATGTACAATAACAGCTTGGAGATGTTCTTTGGCAGAATAAGAGCATCATCGGAGAAGCTTCTTCTTGTCCAGAGACCAGTATCACTAGTTAAATATTGAATATATCCAAACATACCTTGTAATAAAAAACTTCATTTATGGATGCAAATGCAGTTTTTGCTACGTAAAAGAGCTGTCAGTTATCAGAATAAATACTATGTGGAGGGAAAGAAATACAAATCCAAGCCAGAAACTCCAGACCAAGATTTTCCTCTATTGAAAACTATTCAGATTAAGTTCCATTGAAAAGTTGTGTCTTGTTATTTACCTGGCATGACATTTCAAATCCAATTAATTCAGCATTTTGACATGAGTAATTATTAGCTAGTTCCATCTATTTGAATGTGCCTTGGGAATACAACGGTTGGATTTATTAACAGCTTTGTGATAACAGAGAAGATTAAGAGGAGGGGAAAAAAATGTTCTAATGTTAGAAAATGGGATGAGTTTCAGAGTAATCTACCACTATGATGAAGGCAGAATCATAGAATAACAGAATGTCAGGGGCTGGAAGGAACTTTGAAAGATCATCTAGTCCAGCCCCCCTGCCAGAGCAGGATCACACAGAGTAGATCACACAGGAATGCATCCAAGTAGTTCTTGAATATCTGCAGAGAGGGAGACTCCACAACTCCCCTGGGCAGGCTGTGCCAGTGCTCTGTCACTCTCACAGGGGAAAAATTCTTCCTCAGGTTCACATGGAACTTCCTATGCCTCTGCTTCCACCCAGTGTGCCTTGTCCTGTCATTGGGCATCACCCAGAAGAGCCTGGCTCCAGCCTTCTGGCACTCACCCTGCACATAAATGTTGCTGAGGTTACCTCTCAGTCTCCCCCTCTCCAAGCAGCACAGCCCCAGCTCCCTCAGGCTCTCTCCATAAGTAAGATGCTTAAATTCCTTCATCGTCTTTGTGTCTCTGTGCTGGACCCTGTCAAGAAGTTCTATATTGAACTGGAAGGCCTAGAACTGGACACAGTACTCCAAATGCAACCTCACCAGGGCAGAGCAGAGGGGCAGGAGAAGCTCTCTGGACCTACTAACCACAGCTCTTCCAATCCACCCCAGAATGGCATTGGCTTTCCTGGCCACCAGAGCACATTGCTGGCACATGGCATCCTTCTATCCACCAGGACTCCCAGGACCCTCTCTCCCCTTCACTGTTCTCAAACAGGTCAGTCCCCATCCTATAAGCCTGCAGTGTGGGTGCAGCCCAGACAGCAACTGTGTGCTGGGCTGCAGCAAGAGCAGCTGTGGGCAGCAGGGCAAGGGAGGGGATTGTGCCCCTTGGCTCTGCTCTCCTCACACCCCACCTGCAGCACTGTCTGCAGCTCTGCAGCCCCCAGCACAAGCAGCACATGCAAGTGGTGGAGCCAGTGCAGAGGAGGCTATGGAGATGCTGAGAGGGCTGCAGCAGCTGTGCTGTGAGGACAGGCTGAGAGAGTTGGGGCTGTGCAGCGTGGAGAAGAGAAGGCTGCCAGGAGACCTTGGAGTGGCCTTGCAGGATCTGAAGGGGGGCTACAGGAAGGCTGTGGAGGGACTATTGACAAGGTTTTGTAATGCCAGGATGAGGAGAAATGGATTTGAACTGGCAGAGGAGAGATTTAAATGGGATGTTAGGAGGAAGTTGTTTGCAGTGAAGGTGGTGAGACACTGGCACAGGTTGCCCAGGGAGGTTGTGGCCGCTCCCTTCCTGGAGGTGTTGAAGGCCAGGTTGGATGAGTCCTTGAGCTACCTGTTCTAGTGGGAGGTGTCCCTGCCTATGGCACAGGGGGGTTGGAACTGGATGGGGTTTGAGGTTCCTTCCAACCTAAACCATTCTATGATTTTATCCTATTCCCTGGGGCTGTTCTTTCCCAGGTGCCAGACTATACACTTGCCCTTGTTGAACTTCATTCACTTTCTCCCTGCCCAGCTCTCAGCCTTGACCATTTCCAAGGAGAGGGCATCCCCAACTTCTGTGGGAGCTGGGGGTTTGCAGTCTGGAGAAGAGGAGGCTCAGGGGTGATCCCATTGCTCTCTGCAGCTACCTGAGGGGAGGTTGTAGCCAGGTGGGTTTGGTCTCTGCTCCCAGCCACCTAGGAACAGAACAAGAGGACACAGTCTCAAACTGTGCCAGGGCAGGTTCAGGCTGGATGTTATGAAGAAGTTCTTCCCAGAGAGTGATTGGCATTGGAATGATCTGCCCAGGGAGGTGGAGGAGACCCATTCCTGAAGGTGTTTAAGAGGAGGCTGCATGAGGTACTTAGTGCCATGGGTTAGTTAATTAGAAGGTGTTTAGGTGACAGGATGGACTCAAAGATCCTGGAGGTCTTTTCCAACCTGCTTAAGTTTGTGATTCTGTGATTCCTAAAGAACCTATATCCTTCCATTCCAACACTTCAGTCACAGAAACACCTCTCCATGTTTCCATGATGCCAATAAGATTGCAGCCCTGCAGGCATATGCACATCTCCTGCTCCTCATGTTTACTGCCCACATGAGATGGACTTGAGTTGTTGACACCAAGGAAGATGCCTTGCTGGTTGGAATTCCTTTACCTGCTCTCCTGCTCTCTCAATTGCTAGTGGTGACATTAAAGTGGTAGGAATAGGATGGTTTTCAGATTCCCCTCTTCCAACAACTGCATTTTAAAACATATGCCAGAAAATAAATACCCACAGGTTGGTTTTGTAGGTTTGNAAATACATATTTTAATCCATAAAAATTCAACCACCCTCAAGTGCAAATGAACATCATCTAAGAAACATTTTAAACTTCTTGACAGTTACAAGAAGTGTAATCCCTGGAGGCCAACGCTTTTCTTTTCAGATACAATTCACATCACGGATAGCTTCGTGGTAGGAAAACTGCAGTGTGCTGCATGCAATTGTAAGTGAGCGCACAGCACAGTCATCTCTATTAGCTCACTGAAACTTCAGCATTTGACTCAGTAGGAGAAAAAAAAAATAATAATATAGCTAGCAAAGAAAATGAAAAAAA
>VWZI01016236.1:23616-43038 GCA_013396835.1 Psilopogon haemacephalus
GTGCTCCACAACCTCCCTGGATGTGTTCAAGGCCAGGCTGGATGAGGTCTTGAGCTTCCTGATCTAGTGGGAGGTGTCCCTGCCTATGGCACAGGGGGGCTGGAACTGGCTGAGCTTTGAGGTCTCTTCCAACCTAAACCATTCTATGATTCTATGATTCTATCTCAGAAAGCAGCATGAACAGGGAAAATCCCCATTCTAAAGATGTTCCAAGAATCTCTTGCAGAAAATTCTTAGGAGACAGCCCCAGAAATTGTGCTGAGGTGATGAAAACCCTGGCAGGAGGCACTTCTGACATCTGTCCTGGAGATGTCCTTGGTGACATTACTGAGAAGGAACAGGAACCTCTCTAAAGCTGCCTCTGCAAACTCCCAAGCATCCCTCAGCCTTTGGAAGGTTTAAGAAGAGCTTCCCCTGGCTGGGGAGCTGGCAGGAGACAGGATGTGGACATGAGGCAAACTCCGTCTCCTGAACTTCTCAGCTCCTGTTTAAGGACCAGGGACCAAAGGTCATTGTTGTGAATTTTGGGTCATTTTTCTTGTAGTGGTTGTAGTCTCCTCTGCTCTACCCTAGTCAGGTCATATCTGGAGTGCCAGGTCCAGTTCTGGGCTCCACAGATCAAGAGGGACAGGGAACTACTGCAGAGAGTCCAGGGCAGGCTGCAGAGCTGCTGAGGGGTTTGGAGCAGCTGTGGCAGGAGCAAAGGCTGAGAGCCCTGGGGCTGAGAGCCTGCAGGAGAGCAGCCCCAGAGGGCAGCTGAGCAATGCTCAGCAAGAGCTGAAGGAGCTGTGGGGGGCAAGAGGCTGGGGCCAGGCTCTGCTCAGTGGTGCCCAGGCCAAGGGGCAATGGGCACAGACTGGCACCCAGGAGGCTGCAGCTGAGCAGCAGGAGAAAGTTGTTTGTTGTGAGGGTGCTGGAGCCTGGAGCAGGCTGCCCAGAGAGGCTGTGCAGTGTCCTTGTGTGCAGAGCTGCCAGCCCCAGCTGGGCACTGTGCTGCTGGGCAAGCTGCTGTGGGTGCCCTGCTGGAGCTGGGCTGGGACTGGCTGAACTCCAGAGGTCCCTTCCAACACCCCCCCCACCTGATGCTGGATTCTGTTTCATTGGCATTTCATTATTTCTGGTTTTAGCAGCTTCCCTTCAGCAAGGAACTGCTTGGACAAGGAGGGAGACTGAGCAGTTCCATACTGGAGTGCTGGGTCCATTTCTGGGCTCTCCAGGTCAAGAGGCACAGGGAACTGCTGCAGAGAGTCCAGGGCAGGCTGCAAAGCTGCTGAGTGTCCTGGAGCAGCTGTTGCAGGAGCAAAGGCTGAGAGCCCTGGGGCTGAGAGCCTGCAGGAGAGCAGCCCCAGAGGGCAGCAGTTCCATGCTGCTGGGTGGTTACAGAGAGGACAGATGGACATGAGGAAAGGACAAGAAGTCATGGTTCAGATCAAAGCCAGGCAATGTCTTCACCGTGAGGGTATTCAGGGTTTTCTCAAAGAGCTAGTGGAGAAGAATCATCCTCTCCATCCTTTGGAGCTCTCCAAACCCATGGCTTAGCTGACCTATGGTTGTTGAGCTCAGAGGGCTGCTGGCAGGCCTGCAGTGGTCCCCGCACTCTCATGCTTGCACCTTTCTCTCTGCTCCTTCCCAAGCTGCTCTGCTCACCACCTGCTCTGCACTTGTGACTCAGCACAGGCTGACCAGGGCAGTTTTGGTCAGTTCTCCAAAGGGAGAGAAAGGGAAAGCTCTTTCCTCCACAACACACAGCAGCAGTGAGGCACAGAAAGTTGAAGGTCATCTTTCCAAACAGTGACTGAGCCAGGGACCCAAGCTAGGAGTCCTGCCTGGCCTGGGAGAGAAGGCAGCTGGCCTGGCCCATGGCACCTTGAACAAGGCAGCTCATGTCAGGATGGATTCCATCCCATTTCACTGCAGTCCAACAGCCTTGTGGTGGTCACTTCATGAAGTCACTGAAAATACAGCCTGGGATTGAAGTGCAGTGGCTCTGCACCCTAGAGTCACAGAACCTTGGAAGTAAGGATCATGGATAAGGATCATTGAATCCAAGACCTTGCTCCTGACAGGACTACCTATGACTAAACCACAGGGCTAAGAGCAGGTGGGGCTGGACTTCATGATCTCCAGAGGTCCCTCCAACTCTCAACAATTCTGTGATCATCCAGGTGCTCCCTGAACTCTAAGAGTCTTGGAGATGTGACTACCCCTGCAATGCAGACCCTTGCTGTCAAGACAACCTTTCCAAGTAACACAAGTCTCAAGAGCAGCAGCTGAGGGAGCTGGGGGGGTGCAGCCTGCAGCAGAGGAGGCTGAGGGCAGAGCTCATTGCTCTCTGCAGCTCCCTGAGAGGAGGCTGCAGCCAGCTGGGGTTGGGCTCTGCTCCCTAGGCTCAGGTGACAAAAGGTGAAGAACTGGCCTGAAATTGTGTCAGGGGAGGGTTAGGTTGGAGAGGAGGAAAATTTTATTTTCTGCAAGAGTGGTCAGGGAGTGGCAGAGGCTGCCCAGGGAGGTGGTGCAGTACCCATGGCTGGAGGTGCTGCAGCAAGCTGTGGCCATGGTACTCAGGAACAGGGTTTGGTGGCCATGGTGGGGCTGGGTTGCTGTTGGACTGGATGACCTCAGAGGGCTTCTCCAACCCAAACAAGTCAATCATCCAGTGAACTGTGGCCGTGGCACTTGGGGCCAGGGTTTAGTGGCCATGGTGGTGCTGGGTTGCTCATTGGGCTGGGTGATCTCAGAGGCCTTTCCCAGCCCAAACAGTTCTGTGATCTCTGTAGGGCAAAGATGAACCTGAGGGGAACTTTTGCATCAGGAGAAGCAATGTCCTGAGACATGCAGTAATAGTCCTCAGGACTATCAAGATTCTCTGATTCTGTCATGTATCCCTCAAGGAGGAGCAAACTTAGCTGGGAGCTTGCTCTGGGAGAGCCGTGGACATTGTGGCTCTCATCTTCCATGTAAGGACAAATCCAGCAGGAATCTCTGCTGTGTGCAGGCTGCCTGGCTGTTGGCAGAGGGCACTGGGTGAAGAGCACCATGGTGCAGAGGCAGCTTCTGTAAGGAGCAGGCAGCTTGTGGATTCTGACAAGAGCTCCTGTACAGGTGTATTGATTGGGGGGTGATTGAAGAGGCTGAAATTATAAGTTATGTAGCTTTTATAATTTCCAAAAGCCCTACCCACAATCTGTGTGTAGATTGGTTTAAGTTGGGTTCTAATTCGGTCAGGAAAAAGTCTTCACGAGGATGCCTTTTCTTGTAATTCAGGAAAAATCAGAAAAAAAAATTGAAAGATTTGGGCATGAAACAGCTTTGCCCTACTTACAAATGGGAGACTGTCTCAAAGTCCGTGTGAGGTTTGTGCCTCCAGGTCCATGTTCAGGTCCATACAGGTCCCAGTGCAGGTCCGAGCAAGTCCTGCTGCAATCTGTCCAGCTGCCATATATATACTGAGTTGATTTGTTGCCTCCCTGTTCAAGCCCACGGAGGGTGGGAGAAGGCACTTCACACCTATTGTACTAAGCCTCCGGTGACAGAGGTGGGGAGGGAGGAAGACCGTTTCCTGCCCCATTCACACCTTTGGTGGGGCAGTGGACTGGGGTGTGCCCTGCCAAAGTTCACACCTCATTCAAACCTCCGGTGTGGCAGCGCCCCGCCCCACCACAGTTCACACCTCATTTAAACCTCCGGTAGGGCAGTGCCCTGCCCTGCCACAACAGGGGAGCATCATCTACTGCAACACTTTATTATGGCTAATGCAATGGGAGAGCAAACAGGGCTGGGGAGAACCCAAACCAGTGGAATTCTGCTCTCAGCAGCGGGATTAGCCCCTTGGTAATGACTTGTTTGTTGTCTTCATTGTGAATGCCAACAATTGCAAGGTTGCTAATGCTCCCAGGGAGAAAATGAAATTACATATTCAATTTATTCTGCACAGCAACAAACCACCAGGAATAAATGAAGAGATTGATTTACATTCCTGCAGTGGAGCTGGGGACAGACACTCCAGTGGAGCTGCCTCCCTGAGCACTCGGTGGCTGGCTCACAGTTGGGGTGGACTTCAGGCTGAGCAGGGGTATCAGGTGGGAGAAACAAACCCATGCAGTGCTTCAGGCTTGGGGTAAAGTGCTTGGGAAGTTTCTTGGCGTAAAAGGAATTGGAGGTGCTGGTTGACAGCAGCTGAACATGAGCCAGCAGTGTGCTCAGATGGCCAAGAAGGGCACCAGCACCTGGATGAGGAAGAGTGTGACCAGCCAGGCAGGGGAGCAATCACGTCCCTGTACTGGGCACTGGTGAGGTCACACCTGGCATCCTGGGTTCAGGTTTGGGCCTTTCTCTGCAAGAAGGACATTGAGGTGCTGGAGCAGGTCCAAGGCACCAAAGCTGGGGAAGTCTGGAGAACAGAGCTGAGGAGGAGCAGCTGAGGGAGCTGGGGGTGTGCAGTGTGAAGAGGATGCTGAGGGCAGAGCTCGTTGGGTGGTCAGGGATTGGCAGAAGCTGCTCAGGGAGGTGGTGGAGTCCTCATCCCTGGAGGTGTTCCAGCAAGGTGTGGCCATGACACCTGGGGACCTGATTTGAGGTGAGGGATTGGGCTCTGCTCCCTAGTCTCAAGTGACAGAAGGAGAGGAACAGCATTAATCTGCACCAGGGGTGGTTTAGGTTGAACATGACAAACAATTTCTTACCCAGAAGAGCTGTCAAGGCCTGGAACAGGCTGCCCAGGGAGGTGGTAGAGTCCCCATCCCTGGAGGTGTTCCAGCAAGGTATGGCCATGGCACCTGGGGACCTGATTTGGTGGCCATGGTGGGGTTGGGTTGCCAGCTGGATGATCTTAGTGGTCTTTTGCAGCTAAAACAATTCTATGCTTCACTGATTCCCTGGAGCCTAGCTTGCTGGAGATGCCTGGGGCTGGGATTCTCCTCCTTTTCCCCCTTTCCTGCAGGGGGAGGCTGTTGGGCTCCTGCAGACACAGTGCTGCTCCCTGGCGCTGCACAATGCAAGCAGCCTGCACTGAAGTCACAGTGTGACACCCGAGCAGACACAGCTGGAACTTTGAGCCAGCTGCATTTTGTGATGCCCAGAGCAGCCCAGCCATGCTCTGGTGACACTGATGTCACGGCTTCTGAAGCAGTGGCTGCCTCTCCATGGGAAGGGAGGGCTGGGGGAGACCTTCCTGCAGCAAGTGGTGGAAGTGGTTTGAACTCCCTTTCTGCAGGAAGTGAGGATCTTTCTCCGGCTAATTTTTTACAATGCTTAAATGAATCTTGCTGCAAATCTGACTTAATGTATTAATGATGCTGTGCATTTCTAGAGCCTTTCATCTGCTGATCCTAAATGTGCCTTCTGGAAGAGGAAGTGGTTGTGTGGGTGGAGAGATTCTTTTACCACCTTAGAGATGCTAAAGTGCGACAAATCACGAGGGGGACCTGCTTCCACTCCCAACCATTCAAGCTGTGTTTCACCCTCCTGCTGCTGAGCTCCAGCCCCAGTGAGCCTGCCTAATGGTTGGATGAGCAATGCAGAAGAGGACATCTAAGCTGAAGGAGGGCACAGGGCCTTAACAGCACCTCTTACAATTAAATATGGATGTTCCTTGAGTGGAGATGCAGTTGAGTGAGACATCCAGTGGCCAAGTGTCTGCTCCAGGGAGAAGGTCACTCGTGTGGTGGCCAGGAGCAGAGAGTTGGTCTGTAGCAACACTCTGGACAGCCTGGGACCCACTTGTCAGAAAAAGTCAGCATACAGAGCAGTAAAAGGTGGTTAAGGAGAGTGGCATCTGTGGTGGAGAAAAGATGTTACACTGTCAGCCTGTGCTGCTGAGGTTTGGACTGGCTGAACACTTGGCTGGAGGGGAACATCATGAACTTCAACAAGGGAGAGTGAAGGGTCCTGCACTGGGGGAGGAACAACCTCCTGCAGCAGGACAGCTGAGGGAGGACCTGCTGAGAAGCAGCTGCACAGAGAAGGACCTGGGAGTGTTGGTGAACAACAAGCTCCAGGAGCCAGCAATGTGCCCTGGTGGCCAAGAAAGCCAAGGGTGTCCTGGGGTGCATGAAGGACATCAGGTCTGGGGAGGTCATCCTCACCCTCTACTTTACCCTTGTCAAGCCACATCTGGAGTGCTGGGTCTAGTTCTGGGCTCCCCAGGTCAAGAGGGAAGTGCTGCAGAGAGCCCAGGGCAGGCTGCAAAGCTGCTGAGGGGTCTGGAGCAGCTGTGGCAGGAGCAAAGGCTGAGAGCCCTGGGGCTGAGAGCCTGCAGGAGAGCAGCCCCAGAGGGCAGCTGAGCAATGCTCAGCGAGAGCTGAAGGAGCTGTGGGGGGCTCTGCTCAGTGGTGCCCAGGCCAAGGGGCAATGGGCACAGACTGGTGCCCAGGAGGCTCCATCTGAGGAGGAGGAGAAAGTTGTTTGCTGTGAGGGTGCTGGAGCCTGGAGCAGGCTGCCCAGAGAGGCTGTGCAGTGTCCTTGTGTGGAGAGCTTCTAGCCCAGCTGTGCACTGTGCTGCTGGGCAAGCTGATGCTGGGACTGGATGATCTGAAGAGGTCCCTTCCAGCCCTGTCCCATGCTGGGTTTTGTGAATTCAGCAGTATGCAGCTGATTTGCTGGAGAATATCCTTTTTTAACAGCAGAACTAGCAAAACCCTTCTGCTGTGCCACAAGCCACTTGCTGCCTGCAGACAAAATCCCAGCACTCTCAGCAGCAAGGGCACAGCCTGGAGGATGCCATTTGCCAGCCTCAGCCCTTGCTTCCCTCCTGCTCCCCTTGGCTCACAGACCTGTGTCCTGTGGCACACTAACAAGGCAGAAACACCCAGCACAGGTGACAGGACCACAGAATGTCAGCTTGAAAGGGATCCCAAAGATCATCTGCTCCAACTGCTCTTAGGTGATGGTGGAGTTGGGATGAGCTGTCCCAGCACCCTGCCAGGCTGAGCCTTCAAACTGCCCCATGCAGGGACTCCACCACTGCCCCTGGCAGGTGACTCCAGTGCCCAACTGCTCTCCCTGTGGAACATTTCCCTCTGCAGCCCAGTGGCAATGTCCCCAGCAGCCACTGGTGCCCATCCCCCCTTGTCTGTGCCAGGCACTCCTTGGCCAAAGGGAGTCTGCATCCTCCTGCTGCCCACCCTGTGTGTGCTGCTCCATGGCAATCAGCTCTGCCCTCAGCCTTCTCTTCTCCAGGCTGAACAAACCCTGCTCAGCCTTTCCTCACAGGACAGAAAGCTTCCAGTCCTCTCTTTCCTTTTGCCCTAGGAGAAGATCCAACAGGCACAATTGGGGACCCAAGAGATGAGGAGAAACTTCTCTGACAGGACAAAGGGCAACAGGTACACACTGGAACCCAGGAGGTTCCATCTGAAGATGCACAGATTCACAGCTTGAACCAGGTTGGAAGGGACCCTCCAAGGGCAGCTTGGGCAAGCCCCTGCAGGCAGCAGGGACAGCTCCAGCCAGAGCAGGCTGCAGAGGGACACAGCAAGGCTGAGCCTGAATGGCTGCAGGGATGGGGCCTCAAGCACCTCCCTGGGCAGCCTGTGCCACTCTCTGCCCAGCCTCACTCTGCAGAGCTTCCTCCTGCTGCCCAACCTAACTCTGCCCTGCTCCACTTCCCAACCATTGCCTCTGGTGCTGTCCCCACAGCCCCTTCTGAGCAGTCCCTCCCCAGCCTGCCTTTAGCCCCTGCCAGGTACTGAAACGCAGCTCTGAGGTGTCCCTGGAGCCTTCTCCAGGTTGAACCATCCCAACTCCTCTCCCTGGGCACAGTCACCATGCAAATCTCCTCCCTTCAGGAGGTGAGAATTGGAGCAGAGATTTGTGTTGGCTTAAGAGAAGCCTTTGCCAGGCAGCTGTGCAGGCTGAGCTGCTTCCCCTGCTCGTTTTCTTCCATAATAGAGAAGAAATGGGCAAGAACTCCCCAGCACCAGGCATAGCTGCTCTGAAACAAGCAGAATCCTGCTGTGTTATTGTGTTGTGAAGGTGAAGAACTCCTACAAATCATTTGTGTGCCGTGTGGGAACAGTTGGAAGCAAGTGAGGCATTAAGGAGCTGAAGGATCCAGGGCTGCACTCGTTGGCTCAGCTCAGGCTCCTCGCCTGTGTTTGCTGCCCTTGTTAGAGAAATTGTGCCTGGGTTAAACTTAAAATGTGAGTGTGATTTTTGGTTTTTTTTTTTTTTTCCAAGCCCAAATATAAACCAACACAGAACAGAAGCCACTATTCACAGGCAGGGAGAGCAGCAGCTTTACATAATCCCCATTGTGTGCCATGCATTTCTAGGAAGGAAGGGAAAAAAAAAAAAACCAAGGTCTCAGGAAGAAAAAGCTGATGGGGAAATCATCAGGAGAGAGTTTGTGGGTTTTTTTTAATGCTCACAGGGTAGCCTTAAATGAGAATAATGGTGCCCAGGAAAATAACCCTTGCAAAGTTATTTAGGTAAATGAGAATAATGCTGCCCAGGAAAATAACCCTTGCAAAGTTATTTAGGTAAATGAGAATAATGCTGCCCAGGAAAATAACACTTGCAAAGTTATTTAGGTAAATGAGAATAATGCTGCCCAGGAAAATAACCCTTGCAAAGTTATTTAGGGCTGAAGCATCCAGCAAGGTACTTGACAGGGTTTTTGAGTTGGGCTGAATCAGGGCACAAGAGGAGAAAAAAAAATATTTGCACAGGAGCTGCACTGAAAAAGGATCACTAAAGGGGAGGCTTTAGTACAGCTCTGGCAGTAACCCCTGCTGCTGTCCTGGGATGAACAGGAAAAGCAGAGAAAATGGGGAATAGGAGGCTGAGAGGAGACCTCATTGCTCTCTGCAGCTCCCAGAGAGGAGGCTGCAGCCAGCTGGGGGTTGGGTTCTGCTCCCTAGGCTCAGGTGAGAGAAGGAGAGGAATTGGCCTGGGATTGTGCCAGGGAAGGGTTAGGTTGGAGAGAAGGAAAAATTTCTTTTCTGCAAGAGTGGTGAGGGATTGGCAGAGGCTGCCCAGGGAGGTGGTGCAGTGCCCATGGCTGGAGGTGCTGCAGCAAGCTGTGGCCATGGCACTTGGGGCCATGGTTTGGTGGCCATGGGGGTGGTGGGTTGCTGGTTGGACTGGATGAGCTTAGAGGCCTTTTCCAAACCAGACCATTCTGTGATTCTATGTAAGGGCAAATACAAATGCCTTTAACCAGGCAATAGGAATGGGTTTCCTGCTCTTCAAAGTCCATCACGGCAAACAGGAAGCAGGTGTCAAGTAGGTCTGGCTTGGGTCAGTAACTGGGTAAGGAAGGTAAATCACAGCTGGAGAAGAATCTGTAGGATGAGCCTAAAATCCTGCCCCAAAAATCACCATCACCAGGCTGATTCTGGTAGAGGTTCCCAGGCTGCCAAGCTGTGCTCTGAGGGCCCATGGCTGGTGGCCAGGAAGGACAGAAACTGGTGGAGGACTTCTTGGGAATTCAAATATCACCTAGAAAATGCCCATAGGAAGTCACAGCTAAGACTGGCTTGCATTGGGGTCCTTGCCAGGCTGCAGGAGAGAATTCCTCCCCAAACCACCCTTGTCATGCCTCCCACACCAGGCAGCTGCTCAGGTCCCTTTAAGCAGAGTTTTGAGTCTGGTGCCAAATGCTTGCTCCCAGTTTTCATTTATTTATGCTTTTAATTCCCTCCTAGATGCTGGGAAACATATTTGCATTTCATTAAAATGCATTTCCCCACTCAGTTCTGCATTCTTTTCTGGCAAAGCTTCCCCTTTTGTCATTCCTTTCAGCCTGGAGCAGACTCAACGTGCAGCAGATGCTTTGCTTCAAAAGCCACTTGAACCTCAGGGTTGTCTCTCTTAGTGTTCGTGGATCAATGAAGCACCTGACAAGGCTCAGGCCACCAGTGCCTTTCAGCTAGTTCAGGCTGATCACCCACCACCACCCTGAGAACGTGCAAAGAGCAGCCACATTCATCCAGAGGACCCAAGAGCATGGACAGGTCCAGCAGCACTGTGAAGGGGCTGAGGCTGTGATGCAGCAGTGACTGAGCACACATCTTCCATCAGTGCAGGGCCCAGGCCAAGCTTTTCTCTCTGCTGGGAGCAGCTTGGTCAGCACAGCCAGCCCTTGGCACCTCTTTGCCAAGCACTAGTCCAAACTCAGCTACAGCACCTGGAGAGTCCCAAAGCCTTCAAGTCACACTTTCCACCTGGCGTTGACCCTCCATACACACACATCCCCCTGTGCTGGTTTGAACTGATTGGAGAATTTGAGTGAGGAATTAGGCTATTGGCTGAGAGAGGAAAACACAGGATGGCACTGCACCCAGAGCTTGACTGAGAAAGAAAAAAAAGTTGTTTTTAAAAGGTATAAGCAAAATATAGATAGGGCAGAGGGTTTCAGACTGCTCTGGCTGTAGCTGCTCTTTGCATGGTTCCTTTGTCTTTGACTTGGTAGCTCATTCTCAGTAATACTACTAACTTCTTCCCTACTCCTAACCCCCCTGGCAGATCTACCTCAGCTTATCTGCAGCGTCAACAGGTGATGAGATAAGATTGGGGAAGGGGGGAAAGGTGGTAGGGGGTGGTTGGTTACCCCTCTTGGGGATTTTGGTCTCTGGGAGGGCTGTGGTGTTTCTGTATTACCTTTTTATTATATATATCTGTAAATCTCTGTTATACCTTGTAAATATCTGCTTGGATATTGTGCACTGCTGTCAATATAAAGCTTCATTTATCTACTTCCAGTGTTTCTGAGTCCTAGCCTGGGGTTTATATCAAAAGGTGGGGGGGAGGGAACTGCTTAAACCACCTCACCTGATGAGGCTGCTTGGAGACTTACAGTGGCCTTCATTTTCTGCTGTGGCTGCTTCTGTTGGCTAACATCAGCAGCATGGATTTAATCAGCCCTTGCTTTCAACTGCCTTGCAGTGTGCCCAGGCACTCTTTACAAGGTGAAAGCTTGCTGGAGCCAGTTCTCTGCAGAATCACTGCGTCTAAAATTCCACCATGCTTTCTTCTGGGGACAGGCTTGCCCCTCTGGTGTAAGGCTGAATCCAGCCTGGGCTAGCAGCCAGGCTAGGAGATGCAGTGTGACTGGAGACACTTTTGTGGCGTGCTCTTGCTTTGCTGTGCCTCTGTCGGGAGCTGCTTTCCCTGGTTCTGGTGTTGCCTTCTGCATCAAAGGCTTTTTTCCAGCAGTTGCCTCTTTGGCTGTGCCAGGCAACAAAGCTACATCCCCCTGCTAGGGGCAGGGACATATCCCACCAGAGCAGGCTGCTCAGGGCCTCATCCAGCCTGGCCTTGAACACCTCCAGGCAGGGCACAGCCACAGCCTCCCTGGGCAGCCTGTGCCAGTCTCTCCCCACCCTCACTCTCACCAATCTGTTCCTCATCTCCACTCTCCCTCTCCCCTCTCCCAGCTCCAAGCCATTCTCCCTCCTCCTGCCACTCCCAGCCCTTGTCCAAAGTCCCTCCCCAGCTCTCCTGCAGCCCCTTCAGGCTGCTCTTAGCTCTCCCTGCAGCCTTCTCTTCTCCAGGCTGAACAGCCCCAACTCTCCCAGCCTGTCCTCTGATTCTGACAGAAGACAAAGCCCTTGGAATGTTTATCCTGCCTCTCCTGCTTTATACTTGGCTCCTCTGCTGTGGCATAGTCAGACAAACCCTTCCATAAGTCAGTGCCCAGTCAGGTTGCCTGTCTCCCTCTTGCCTTGGCACAGAATTGATCTTTGAAACCCAAACCCCACTTTGGAAGGCCTGAAGAAGCTATTCCTCATTTATCTTACCAGCTGCAAGGGTAACTTTTGCCTTAAGGCAAGGCCTTGGAGGTCATATGTTGTCCTGAGCTCGTGTACCTCTGCTGTCTCCTGGACTCAGGACTTGACCTTGCCTCTGCCAAATACTAAATCTGAAAGCCTCACTAGATGTAGGGACTGCACCACTTGGATTTGGAGCAGCAATGTTGAAGCTTGTGGAGGGAGGGCAAGGGCCAAGGTGATGAACTAAGAGTAGGAGCCACTTCTTCTCATGCCTGGCTCACATGCAGCTCGGCTTCTCCTTCTTCCCTGGGGACTTGTCCTAATAGAAGCTTTTAGCATGCAGAGGACACTGGATGAGCTGTGAAGATGCAGTGGTGAGGATGAGAAATGTGGAGGCAGGCAGGAACATGTCACCTGCACTCCCAGAACACAAGGAGCTGAGACTGCCTTGTCCCCAAGCTCCAGCTGTGTGCTGGTGTGAAGGGCAGAAGGTGTCTGTCCCTCAAGAGTCACAGAGCACATCGTGGCAGGAGCTAAGTCATAACTCAGCAGAGAAAAACCAACCAGCAGTTGCCTTAATGGCTGTGTTAATTACCTGAGTGTCTCCATTCCTTATCAAAGGCACCTAATCAGAGGAGAAAGCTGAATACATGTTTTTAGATGCCTCATTATAGGGTCTGCAGAGAGCTGGGTGCAGTTTAATAAGCAGCTTTATTAGAGGAGGAGAGTCAGCAAGTCCTGCAAGTCCCAGGTCTGCCCAGGACAGACAGCAGATGATGGGGAGAACTTCTCTCTTCCAGACTTTCCTCCTCTCTGGTGCAACTCAGCTACTGCAGATACAGATGATGCCTGGGCAGCCCCAGACTGTGTCATGGCAACTTCTCTCTCCCGGACTCTCCTCCTCTCTGGTGCAACTCAGCTACTGCAGATACAGATGATGCCTGGGCAGCCCCAGACTGTGTCATGGCAACTTCTCTCTCCCGGACTCTCCTCCTCTCTGGTGCAACTCAGCTACTGCAGATACAGATGATGCCTGGGCAGCCCCAGACTGTGTCATGGCAACTTCTCTCTCCCGGACTCTCCTCCTCTCTGGTGCAACTCAGCTACTGCAGATACAGATGATGCCTGGGCAGCCCCAGACTGTGTCATGGCAACTTCTCTCTCCCGGACTCTCCTCCTCTCTGGTGCAACTCAGCTACTGCAGATACAGATGATGCCTGGGCAGCCCCAGACTGTGTCATGGCAACTTCTCTCTCCCGGACTCTCCTCCTCTCTGGTGCAACTCAGCTACTGCAGATACAGATGATGCCTGGGCAGCCCCAGACTGTGTCATGGCAACTTCTCTCTCCCGGACTCTCCTCCTCTCTGGTGCAACTCAGCTACTGCAGATACAGATGATGCCTGGGCAGCCCCAGACTGTGTCATGGCAACTTCTCTCTCCCGGACTCTCCTCCTCTCTGGTGCAACTCAGCTACTGCAGATACAGATGATGCCTGGGCAGCCCCAGACTGTGTCATGGCAACTTCTCTCTCCCGGACTCTCCTCCTCTCTGGTGCAACTCAGCTACTGCAGATACAGATGATGCCTGGGCAGCCCCAGACTGTGTCATGGCAACTTCTCTCTCCCGGACTCTCCTCCTCTCTGGTGCAACTCAGCTACTGCAGATACAGATGATGCCTGGGCAGCCCCAGACTGTGTCATGGCAACTTCTCTCTCCCGGACTCTCCTCCTCTCTGGTGCAACTCAGCTACTGCAGATACAGATGATGCCTGGGCAGCCCCAGACTGTGTCATGGCAACTTCTCTCTCCCAGACTCTCCTCCTCTCTGGTACAACTCACTACTGCAGACACAGATGGAGCATGGAGAGAGACAGTGGGGGATGGGGATGGTTTGTGGTGGGTGCTTTCATTCTCTTCTCAGTCAGGGATTGGCAGAGGCTGCCCAGGGAGGTGGTGGAGCCCCCATCCTTGGAGATGTTCAAGAAAAGTGTGGCCGTGGCACATGGGGACATGTGGAGGTGCTGAGTTGATGGCTGGCCTGGATGATCTCAGAAGGTTTCTCCAACCCAAACCATTCTGTGATCCTGCACAGCTGTTCTGGTCAGTTCTTTCTCTGGGAAGAGAAGGGCAGGTCACAGGGGAATTCCCCCTGCAGTCTTATCCCTGGTGCTGCCTCTGATGTGCCAGGCAACACTGAGCACTGAGGGTGTGCTGAGCTTGTGGGAAGGCACAGTCACAGGACGTGCAGGGATGTAAACATTTATTGCTGCCTCTCTGCTGGGCCTGAGCACAGGTCACCTTGGCTGAGATCCTGAGCCCTCAGGAGGAAATTGTCTCTGCTTGGCTTTCAGCCACTTCCACTTGGCCAGTCCCAAATGACCTTTCAGATCAGCCTGTGTGTGAGACAGAGCAGAGCTCATCCTGCTGAGGGCTGCCCCAGCTCAGGCTCTGCTCTCTGAGGCACTTTGTGCACTGCAGGGCAGCTTGGCACAGCCAGGGGCTGCTGCTAGCAGGGAGGAGCTGATGGGGACAGTCCCTGGCAAGGCCTGGGCTGCACAAAGCCTCTGCCTTGGGCTGCCTCCTGCCCACACCAAGGGCACTGCCACAGCTTGGGCCACCCCTTGGGGGGCAGCAAGGCAGAGCTGGCAGCTGTGGGGAGGAGCAGCCAGGACAGGGGAGCCTCAAGTGCCCACCAAGGGATTGCAGCCCAGGGAGGGCATCTGCAGCAGCAAGCTGAGGCATCCCCAGGCTCAAGCCTCTTCCTCCCTGCCCAATGTGCCAGCAGGACTCTGTCCCTTCTGCCTTCCAGCCCCAGCCCTCTGCTCCTCAAGCCCCTTCCACAACCCAGCTCCCCAATCTGCTTCCCAGCTGCTGCTGAGCCCAGGCTGGGCCTTGCCCAGTGCCTGCCCCCAGCAGCAGTGGTGCCAATGGTGCCATCAGTGCCACCAGGGCTTGGCTTCCACACTGCTTTGTGTCTCTGTGTCTCCAGCCCATGGCATTGTTCTTCTCTCCAGCCCAGCTGGCTCAGTTCCTTTCCTCCTTCCCTTTCTCTCCCCTGTGTGCAGCAGAGGGCTGCATGCAGAGCCTCTGGCACTCACCTGCTGCCCACCACAGCCCTTGTTGGCTTCCATCCAGCACCAGAGAGATGCAGACCTCTGCAATACACACAAAGGTCTGACCACACTTGCCGCAGGTCTCAGGGTACCTCCGTCACAGAGGTGTCCTCTGTGACTCTTCTTCAGCCCTGACTGTTAACAAAAGCTCAGCCTGGGCAAACTTTCAGCAGCCTTTCATCAGTATTTCTGGACTCCAAGGCACAAAACCATTCACAGTTTTCCTTCACAACAGGCAGAGGAGCTCCCAGCAATGGCTGCCTGCAGGGACTGTGATCACTGAAGATATTTCTGCTCATTATGCCTGTGCCTGTTGTGCTGCAGCAGATGGAGCCTCCTGACAGGGGATGCACCTTTCACGGTGAGGCTGCCACAGCCCCAGCTGCTGTGCTGGGACACACAGGAAAAGATGAGAAAGAGAATTGCAAATAAAGATGCCTCTAACCAGGCAATAGGAAAGGGGTTGGGCTCTGCTGCCCAGGATCAGGTGAGAGAAGGAGAAGAACTGGCCTGGAATTGTGTCAGGGGAAGGTCAGGTTGGAGAGCAGAAGAAACTTTTTTTTTTTCCTGAAAGGGTTCTCACAGACTGGAACAGGCTCCCCAGGGAGGTGAATCCCCAGCCCTGGAGGTGTTTAAAAGTTGTGTTAAGTCTGGTGCTGAGAGATGTGGTTTAGCAGCAGACTTAGTAGGGTTAGAGAACGATTGGAGGGGATGGTCTGAAAGGGTTTTCCATCACAAATGGTTCTGTGATTCTTTGCTCTGGACACTTCCACGTGTGTGGCCTGACAACAGCTCACCTCTTGAGCATGCCAGGCTCAGCTTTCCCTGCAGACAAGGATTCACTCCTGCCAGAGCCCAGCTGTAACAGAAACATCTTCACACTCATCTCTGTCTTGCTGAGAGGCTAAGCCAGAAACCTCCTACCCAGCTTCCCACCGTGCTGGCTGATCTGCTTCTGCCACCTTGCTCGGTGGAGCCACCACCCAGAAGAGTGCTGGAGCCACACACTTGGAGAGGTCTTCTATCTGCCCTTTCAGGCTTTTCATCTCTACTGCCTGCACTGGACCTGAAGAGGTCAGGTCCTATCCTACCCCCATGCCATCTGCTTTCTCCTACACTACATCCCTGGTGCCCTCAGGCATTTGTGCCTCTTCCCCTGCCTTGTTTCTCTCAAGGCAGGTTGGTAAAATCCTCGTGGACCATGACAAGCACTCATCTGAATCCCCTTGTCAGACCCCTGATGTTCCATCTGCTCTAAGGTGCCCATGCAGCCCCAGGGAGGTGTACCCCAACGTGTACATCCCTTTGGGATGCTTGGTGGAGGAGCACTTGGTAGTCAACAAGCTTGGTCTAAGGAGAACCCTTCTGGCCACCTTCTCACAGGTTTAACAGCTCCTTTTAAGGCAGCTGCTGGTCTGATGCCTTTCTGCAGCCCCAGCAAAGCTTTGTCACTGGGAGGATGACATTTCTGGGAACAGGGAATTTGTATACCTTTGGCTGCAGAGAGAAACTGAGCTGCTTACCGAGCCCAGCAGCCTGTCTGTAGGGAACCTTCCTGCTTTTTACTCATCCTTCAGCTTCAGCTTTCACTCCTCCTTGGAGTTTCACAGGGGCAGTGTGCCCTCATGGCCAAGAAGGCCAATGGACTCCTGGAATGCTTTAAGAAGAGTGTGGCCAGCAGGTCACTCTGCCCTGCAGTGGTGGTTTAAGCAGTTACCTGCCCTGCACCTAGGACCCCCAGGCTAGGGCTCAGAATGCTGGAAGCTGATAAATGAAGCTTTATATTTACAGCTTTGCACAATATCCAAGCAGATATTTACAAGGTATAACAGAGATTTACAGATAGAGACAATGAAAAGGTAATACAGAAACACCACAGCCCTCCCAGAGATCCAAAATCCCCAAGAGGGGTAACCAACCACCCCTTACCACCTCTCCCCCCTCCCCCAATCTTATCTCACCACCTGTTGATGCTGCAGATAAGCTGAGGTAGATCAGCCAGGGGGGGTTAGGAGTAGGGAAGAAGTTAGTAGTATTACTGAGAATTAGCTACCAAGACAGAGAGACAAAGGAACTGTGCAAGAGAAGCAGCTGCAGCCCACAGCGGTCTGAAACCATCTTAAATCTAATGTTTTGAGTACAATACTTAAAAACTGTTTTTTCTCTTTCTCAGCAGAGCTCTGGGTGCAGTGCCATCCTGTGTTTTCCTCTCTCAGCCAATAGTCTAATTTCTCACTCAAATTCTCCAATTAGTTCAAACCAGCACACCTGCTGAGACCACATCTAGAGTACTGAGTCCAGTTCTGGGTAGGTGTCAAGTTCCACCTCAACGTGAGGAGAAACTTCTTTGGTGTGAGGGTGCCAGAGCCTGGAGCAGGCTGCCCAGAGAGGCTGTGGAGTCTTCTTCTGGGTGTGTTCTTGTGTGACCTGCCCTGGGTGTCTCTGCTCTGGCAGGGCGCTTGGACTCTGATCTCTGGAGGTCCTTACCAACCCCTAGCATTCTATGATTCTCTTTAGCACTTCCACACTGATGGATGTCAAGTCACACTTAAACACAATGGTTGCCCCCATGATTTAGTTGCCTCCTTAGGATTTCTTTTCCCTCTCACTGTTTTTTGCATGCTTTATTTGCTGATTCACCCTCAGCTCAGCAGCAAAGGAAAGGCTTTGAGCAAGGTGCTGACTAAATACCTCCAGAGTTTGTACCTTTACCTGCTCTGTTTTGATCCCATTGCACGAGAGAATCAAAAGGGAACAAGTTTAATCATGGAAGATGACAGCAACAAGGCTGAAAGTGCCGGGAATGTTACTTCAGAGGCACAACCTCACTCAGGAAGCTGTAAACATCCCTTTCAACTCCTAAAATAATGAAGGTGCCTGCCATCTCCTTGTCCTCTTTGATCTTTGGCAGCAGATTTAGCTCTGCGTGTGGTGGTGCTGGGAGGGATGTGACCTGTCAGAAGAGTGAAATGGAGAGCAGCATGGAAGAAGGTGAAGAGTCAGTGTCCAGTTCTGGGCTCCCCCCTCTCTTCTGACCACACCACAGAGGGACCATCCCCATAAGGCAGAGAGTTTGCTGGTGAGCAAGCCTCAGATCAGCAGGAAGGGGAAAAGAGCAGTAAAGTGTTGTTGCCATGTCCTCAGCCCCTGTGTGGTCAGGGTCAGCTGTAAAGCAAGTGGAAAACACTCATTGCTCCCTGGCTGGAGAAAGATGAAATGGGAAAACCAGGCCCAAAGCTAAGCCACTCAGCCAGGTGGCCTCAGGCTGGCATAGGGATGAGTTGTTCACACCTTGGGGTGGAAGGAGGAGCAGCCTGTGCTGGGGGCTATGTGGGCAGAGGAGCAGGACACCTCTGTCCCAGGACATGTGGAGAGGGAAACATCAGCCCACGTGGAAGGCAGTGCTCAGAGCAGCTCCCTGAAGCAAAGCAGGCAGTGAGCTAATTTTCACCTGCTGCTGGCAAGGTTGGCAGTGGTGGGAAGTGCTGGCAGTGGTGCTGATGGGTATTAGCAACCAGCTGCTCATGTACAGGTGGAAAATGCTTTTTGCAGTGCCCTGACAATAAGACACGGTCATGGTCTGAAGGAGAACTCCCCCCAGGCAGGCTCTGCTCACCCTGGGAAATCTCAGCAGCAGTCTGGGAGAAGGCAGCTGGAACTTCAGCACAAAATTCCTGAATCCCAGCACTGTGGGGGTTGGAGATCACGCAGTCCAACTTCCTGCTAAAGCAGAACACCCACAGCAGCTTGCCCAAGATCACAATGTCCAGGTGGATTTGGAATCTCCTCAGGGAATGTGACTCCACATCCCCAGAGTGGTGCAGGGCTTGTTCTTCTCAGAAGCAGGACCCTTACTGAACCCCAGGAGGATCCCTCTCCAGCCTGTCCAGGCCTCCCTGAATGGCAGCACAGCATGGTGGGTGTCAGCCAGTGCTCCCAGTCTGGTACCATCAACAAAGGAAAATGCCCATCAAGGCTGGACCCAGTCCTGACCTGTGATGAGCACTAGGAGCTACTGGACTCCAGCTGAACTCTGCAGAACTGGTCACAGCCCTCTGAGCTCTGCCCTTCAGCCAGTTCTCAGCCCACCTCATCCATCCATCTGACCCAGTATTGAAATCATTAATATTTCCAAGGCAGAGATAGTTAATATTAATTTGCCAGTAGGCAAGGGACTGTCCAGAGCCGTAGGGGCAGGGTTTGACCGCTGAAGGCGCAGCTGGCAAGGACCTTCACATGCCAGCAAAGACACTCGGCTTGCTCAGACGCCGCCGAGTCCTGCCCGGCTGCAGCGTTCGACAGCCCAAAACGCTGTGCGCTTTGCACAGGCAAACGAAGACGGTGCCCGCCCGCTGGGGGCTGCGTGCCCGAGGAGACTTTGCCTTCCGGAGAGTCCTTGCAGCTCGCTCTTCTGGGGCGGGCTCGGGGGCAGCTTTGCCCCCGGGGGCTGTGTGGGAGGTGGCGCTGCCGCGGCCGCTCCCCGAGTCGCTCCCCGAGTCGCTCCCCGAGTCGCTCCCCGAGTAGCTCCCCGAGTCGCTCCCCGAGTCGCTCCCCGAGTCGCTCCCCGAGTCACTCCCCGAGTCGCTCCCCGAGTAGCT
>VWZI01016237.1:0-17136 GCA_013396835.1 Psilopogon haemacephalus
AGTATCCTGATACAACAAATCATCCATATTTAGCGTTCCTACAAGTGCTGGCTCCTGGGTAGTTTGTCACCAGCTTACATCCCCATGTCCTTCTCCTCCAGACTGCTCTGAAGCCACTCCTCACCAAGGCTGGATTTGTGCTTAGGATTACCCCAACCCAGGTGTAGGACCTTGCACCTGGCCTTGTTGAACTTCATGAGGTTGGCATGGACCTACCTCTCAAAGCTATCCATGTAAATGAATAAGCTTTTTCCTTCTGCTTCCCTGTATTGTGATCCTGCACTACTGCACTACTCTAAATTCATCCCTGTAAACCTTTCTGCTTTACATTGCTTCATAATTATCCAAAGCAGAACTCCTGTTTTGAGTGCAGGAGAGATTAATGAAGGGGTTCTGGAGAACTGCCATTACCTGCAGTCTGCTAAAATTTCCTAAGTCGTGTTGGGTTCTATCTAATCAGGTGTGAATTTTATCCACAGAACCATATTACATCTAGCAAAATATATGAGGGTCTTGATAAAGGATTATGTGGTAAGATGAAAAATGTCATTGTCTTAGAGGAAAATAAAAGCTAATAGGGATCTCCTTGCACTTCCTTGTAATTTATGACCTATAGAGCTGACACAGCTTAATTCATGCTCATTTTTATGTTTGGGTGAGTTTTCTTCAGAGACTGCCTGGAGCTCTTAACTGGAATTTTGGGTTTGACAAAGCTGTGTAATAAAACAAAACAATGTCATAGAATCATAGAACTGTTTGAATTAGGAAATACCTTTAAGATCATCAAGTCCATCCATTCTCTAATTCTACCAAGCTTAGTGCTAAGTCATGGCCCTCAGCACAACAGCTCTGTGTTTTCAGAACACCTCCAGGGAAAGGGGATTGAGTCACCTCCCTGGGCAGCCTGTGCCAGTGTTTGAGAACCCTTTCATGGAAGGCATTTCCTTTAATATCCAACCTAAGTCTTCCCTGTTGTGACTTGGGACCATTTCCTCTGGTTCTCTTGTTAACAGCAAGACACTGACCCCCAGCTTGTTTTAACAACTTTCCAGGGAGTTGTGTCCTTCAGAAAGTAATCATAGTCTTCAGATGATGTTATAATGACACCTTGAAGGTTCTTCTCTTGCTTGCCTTGTCTCTTGGCATGTTCTTCTTTTACTACATTTTGATATATTATTAATATTAGTGGCTTCAAGTCTTTGTGCAAAAGAGAGTGATGAGCTTTCAGATGAGCCTTTGGGGACTGAAGTGCTGAAAAGTTTGACAGTGACAGAGAGTCCCAGGGCCCCTACAATTCTGCCACAACAAATAGCCTGCTGATAAAATCACTGAGTGCTTCCATGGTGATTCTCTGCCAACTGCATGGAAACAGTGACTATGTGTGCACTCATTTCCCGTTTCCTTCACTCTAGGAAACTATCCATGTGTTTTTCATTCTCACAGGATTCCAGGATGTTAAGTGTTGGAAGGGACCTCTGGAGAGCTTCCAGTCTGATCCCTCTGCCACAGCAAGACCAGAGAATCCAGCACAGGTGGCACAGAAACACATCCAGACAGGGCTGGAAAGCCTCCAGAGAAGGAGACTCCACAACCTCTCTGGGCATCCTGTGCCACTGCTCTGTCACCCTTACAGCAAAGAAGTTCTTCCTCCTGTTGAGGTGCAATCTTCCTGTGCTGCAGCTTCCATCCCTTGCCCCTTGTCCTGTGGCAGGGTGCAAGTGAGTAGAGGCTGTCCCTGTGCCTTCCTTCCTGACCCCCAGCCCTCAGCTCTTAACAGACTGCTCAGATCTCCCCAGTGCTGGTTTGAGCTAATTGGAGGATTTTAATGAGAAACTGGATTACAGGCTGAGAAAGGAAAAACACACATTTGTTTACTGAGACAGTATAAGAGTTAGAACCAAGACACAGATAACTCAGAGCTGTTTGGGCTATTGCATCTCTCTCTCTCTCCCTGCTTTCTATCAGTATCTGTGTAACTCTACTAACCAGTTTCGTAGTCCTTAATCCCCCTGACTGACCTTTCTCACTTGCTTGGCACATAAAACAGATATGGAATAAGATTGGGTAATAGGGAGAAGGTGTTAAGAGTGGTTGGGAACCCCTCATGGGGACTCTGATATATGGGAGGGGTGTGGTGTTTCTGTATTAGCTTTTAAATGTATATATATGTAAACATCTGGAATATATTGTAAATATCTGTTTGTATATTGTGCAAAAATGTAATATAAAACTTCATTTATTAACTTCCAGCTGACTGAGTTCTAGCCTGGGTTATTTCAAAAGTGTGTGGGGGGCAGGGAACTGAAGAACCACCACACTCTCCCAGCCTTCTCCTCTGCAGGCTGAATAGCCCCAGGGCTCTCAGCCTCTCTTCATCAGGCAGTGCTTCAGCATCCTTGCAGCCCTGTGTTGGACTCTCTCCAGCAGATCCCTGTCCCTCTGGAACTGGGGAGCCCAAAATTGGATGCAATATTCCAGGTGTGGCCTCAGCAGGGAAGAGTAGAGGGGGAGGAGAACCTTCCTCCACTTGCTGCCCACACTCTTCTTAATGCTCCCCAAGATCCCATTTGCCTGCAGGGCACATTTCTGTGCCATGCAGAACTTGGGCCCATCACCACTCCCAGGCCTTTCTCCAAGGGGCTGCTCTCCAGCAGATTACCTCCCAACCTGTATTTGTGCAGCCTATCTCTCCTGGGATTTGATATGGAAAGAGTTTGGGGGGTTTTTGGTAGTTTTTTTCCCCTCTGTCCTACATTTTTTCTCCTTTCCCTTATCTCTCCTGTTAAAAGTGCTTTTGTAAATGAGACAGAGTATATTTTTGTTAGAAAGAAATGCTGTTTTCCTGTGTTCCCCTATGGGCTCCTGACAGGGATGTTATTTATACAGCATTCATTGTCTTATTTAACATAGAAGTTCAGAGAGTGCAACAGTTGGTAGGGGAAAGGAAGAGACAGAGACACTTTTAAAAGCCTCTAGATGCATGAAAAGCTTTGAAGAGGTGTGGTCAGCCCTTTGGGAGATGAAGTGAATGAAGAGAAATGGCCAAATGCTGAATCAACTCAGGATTCAGGGAAAGGAAAATTCTGTTTAGCGCTGCTAGTAGGACCCAGAGTGAAGACAGAGGTAAAAAAAATTGGTAATTTGGACAAATATGGGAGATAAATAATAAAACCCATATGAGGGACAACTCAGTAGTGAAGTCAGTCATAGAATCGTATGTCATTGTCAGGAAAGGGGGGGGACAGGCTCCATTCACTTGCTCTCTGGGATAGGGATAGCAATGGATATAAGCTGCAGCATAGGAGGTTCCACCTCAACACAAAGGGGAACTTCTTTACTGTAAGGGTCCCAGAGCACTGGAACAGGCTCCCCAGAGTGGTTATGGAGTCTCCTTCTCCAGGGCATTTCAGTGCCTGTCTGGATGTGTTCCTCTGTGACCTGAGCTAGATTGTATGGTCCTGCTCTGGCAGGGGAGTTGAACTCGATGTTCTCTTTGGGTCCCTCCAACACCTGACATCCTGTGATCCTCTGATCCTGTAATCATTAAGGTTTGAAATGACCTTCAGAAGACCTCCAAGGTGCAGCCTTACCAGTGCGCTGGTGGAGTCTTCTGTTTGTACCTGGTCAAGAACTATCAGATGTGGCTCATTTCTTGTTTCATGTGTTTTGTCCACACAGTTACCAGACACAGGGTGCAGTTTTCTCTGAAGGTCCTCATGCTTTACGTCACTCCTATTCACTGTTTGCATTGTGTTAATGCCTGGCTTTTGACAAAGCACAGATGTGAAAGTGGATTCTTAAATTTGCCTACTTTTCTAAAATCAAAGTGGGTTTGTGTCCTCTTAATGAGCATCATTGTCACTTATTGTGATGGTTTGACAGTTATCTGTCACCCCCCTCTCCCCTCTGAAATAACCAGGCTAGGACTCAGTTGGCTGGAATTTAATCAACAAATTCTTAAAATTAATAAATATTTACAGCTTTGCACAATATATAAGCAGATATGTACAATATATAACAGATATTTACAGATATATACAGTAAAAAGGTAGTACAGAAACACCACACACATCCCAGAGATCAAAAATCCCTAAGAGGGGTAACCAACCACCCCTACCACCTTCCCTCCTCCCCAATCTTATCTCACCATGTCTTACGCAGCAGATAGGTGAAGGCAGATTGACCAGGGGGATTAGCAGCAGGAAAGAAGTTAGTGAAATTATTCATATTCAGCTATGAAAAGCAAGGAGAAAGAGCCATGCAGGAGCCACAGCCCAAAGCAGCCTGAAGCAGTCTTGAACTGTCTGACTTATCTATGTTTGGGTTACAACTCTTAATTTTTTTTTTCTTTCTCTGTAAAGCTATGAGAGAAGGAGCACCATCAGTGTTTTCCTTTCTCAGCCTATAGCCTAATTTCTCATTCAAATCCTCCAATTAGTTCAAACCAGCACACTTAGAATCATAGAATCATCCAGGCTGGCTCCAAGGTCATCCAGTTCAACTTATCACCCAGCCCTATCTAATCAACTAGACCATGGCACTATATAGTCCATCCAGGCTTTTCTAGGACACCTTCAGGGATGGTGACTCCACTGTCTCCCTGGGCAGCCCATTCCAATGCCAATCACTTTCTCTGTGAAGAACTTCCTCTTAACATCCAGCCTATATGTCCCTTGGAACAACCTGAGACTGTGTCCCCTCGATCTGTTGCTGGTTGCCTGGCAGAAGAGACCAACCCCACCTGGCTACAGCCTCCCTTCAGGTAGTTGTAGAGAGCAATGAGGTCTGCCCTGAACCTCCTCTTCTCCAGGCTGCACACCCCCAGCTCCCTCAGCCTCTCCTCACAGGGCTGTGCTCCAGTGCCCTCGCCAGCCTTTTTGCTCTTCTCTGGACACATTTGAGTACCTCAACACCTCTCTTGAACTGAGGGGTCCGGAACTGGACACAGTACTCAAGATGCAGTCTGACCCAGTGCCAAGTACAGGGGAAGAATAACCTCCTTTTTCCTGCTGGCCACACTGTTCCTGATCCATGCCAGGATGCCATTTGCTGTCTTGGCCAGCTGGGCACACTGCCACACTTAATAGCCTTTTACCACTACTCCACTCTTGTGGAAGGTATCAAGCTTTCAAGATGCTTTCATGTGTCTGAGCTGCACAGATATATGAGCTAGCATTAAGTAGCATTGTTATAAGCAGGATCACAATGTGCAGCATGACTTCTTAATCTGGAAGGTTTGCTGATGAGTTTGCAGGAAATTCTGGAAAGTGATCAGTTTAGTGATCTGTGCCTTCACAGGTTATCAAAAGGAATATATCTGAGTCACAAATCATCACATCTCAAAAAATGTCTTATTTCCTTTTACAAACAGGCACCTAAACCCACAAAGGAATGCAACACGGGTGCTGCACAGGGAGCAGACTGCAATCTTCTGCATAGCTTTACAGTGTGAGTCTGGAAGCTGTGTTCTGAGCCACTCACTCCAAGGAGGACATTACGTTGCTAGAACATATCCAGGGAAGGGCAACCAAGGTGGTGAAGGATCTGGACAACAGGGCTGAGGGACCTGGGGTTCTTTAATCTGAAGCAGAAAAGGCTGAGGGGAAATCTCATCACTCTCTACAAGTCTCTGACAAGATGTTAAAGTGGGAGTTGCTCTCCTCTCCCTAGTATCAGGTGATAGGATGAAGGGAAATGGCCAGAAATGGTGCCTGAGGTGGGTTAGGTTGGAGATCAGGATAAATTTCTTCGCTGCAAGAGTGGTCAGGCATTGGAACAGGCTGCCCAGGGAGGTGGTGGAGTCACCATCCCTGGAGTTGTGGAAGAAACTTGTGGCCATGGCCCTGTGGTGCATAGTTGTAGTAGAAGATCCATGTCCTTCTTGCCCAGGCATGATCCCATGGTTCCTTCCCGCTGCTGGGGGGAGGAAGCAGAGCACAGGGAGAAGAGAAAAGTCTTGGAGACACCCACTTTGAGGGTCCAACACTTGCCCAGACTTGTTCCTCCCAAATAAGGGCAAGCAAGCTCTTGATTTCCCTTAATATGGTCAGGTTTGGCAAAGTGCCATTCTGATTGGTGAGTTTGTGTGGCCACGGTGGACATTTACATTCAGGCAATCAATAAATAAGCTTCTGCCACAGACTTTTCAGCTTTCACTTTTGATTTGCCTGCTCCGCCCTGCCACATGCTCTGCCTGCAACAAAGATCAAGAACCTGATAGAATTCCCTTCGAGCTTTGGGTACTGTCTGATAATATATTGCTGGAAAATATTTCAAAGCCTCTCTCTAAGAAATTCTGTAACTAGATTCTGTTGTGCCTGTTTGCCTTAGCAGCAGAAAGAAGCCACTCAAGTCCCCTGGCAGGCAACTAAGAACCTCTTTCCAGTTTTAATGTTTGTATTTGCTACTTATTTCTTAAAGTGTTCTAGTTTTTCCTGTTCCCTGTGTGTATAAGTAACCAAACCGTGGGTTTCAAACAGTGTAAATAAGTTTTCTGGAAAGCTTTAATGTTAATAAACAATGTCCATAATTATTAACAAACTTTGCCCAGATATAGAAATTAATATTGATTATTAATTTTGCATAATTCATAACAATGGTGCCATAGCCACAGTAGTGTTAGGTTGATGATTGGACTCAGAGGACTTTTCCGACTGAAACGGTTTTGTGATTGAGTGAATAAGTCTCATGTTATGCATGTAACATATTCTTAATCAAAATACTTCAGTTTATAATTCGGCTTCCAAATAATTTTCTTCCCTTCTTCTCCCTCTACTCCTGTGTTTTACTCTTCGTTCTTATGCTAATTGAACAATGTGCAATTGGGTAATGAGTATCAGATGAGGCAATGCTGTAATTTCTGGTGAGGCCTCCTATTGTAGATGCCCTAAGTCAAGTGAAAAGGGAAACAAATTAGGGTGCCTGATTGTTCTCTATCCCTTTTCACTTAGCCATGTGAAGTCCTAGAAATCAAAGCAGATATTCACACAGACACTGAAAGACAGAAATAACTTTCCTCTCTGTACTTTAATTTGTATATCAAATGTCTATTCATGGCAAACTGCTATGATTACCTAGCAGTAGTGGAGTCACCATCCCTCGAGGGCTCCCCAGTTTGGGAGAGACAGGGACCTGCTGGAGAGAGTCCAGCAGAGAGCCATGAGGATGACTGGGGGACTTGAGCACCTCCTCTATGGAGAGAGACTGAGAGCCCTGGGGCTGTTCAGCCTGGAGAAGAGAAGGCTGAGAGGGCATCTGAGCAATGTCTATCAATAGGTGAAGGGTGGCCATCAAGTGGAGGGGACCAAGCTCTTTCGGGTGATGCACAGCAATAAGCCAAGGTGCAATGGATCCAAACTGGAACAGAGAAGATTTCAGCTCAGCATGAGGAGAAACTTCTTTAGAGTGAGAGTGCCAGAACCCTGGAGCAGGCTGCCCAGAGAGCCTGTGTAGTCTCCTTTTCTGGAGCCTTTCCAAACTCAGCTGGACGCATTCCTGTGTGGACTACCCTGGGTGATGCTGCTTTGGCAAGGGGATTGGACTGGATCATCTCTGGAGGTCCCTGCCCACCTCCAACATTCTGTGATTTGGAGACTTAAAAGCTGTGTAGATGTGGTGCTGAAGGATATGGTTTAATGGTGACCTGGCAGTGTTGGATTAAGAGTTGGACTTGGTGATGTTAAAGTGTGTCTTCTAACCAAAATGATTCTATGATTTGATTAAATTTGTCCTACCAGTTGTATCTATTCAGTTTTTCACTTTACTATGGATGTGTTCCTGGGTGAGCTTTTATAGGTGGCCCTGCCCAGGCAGAAGGGGTAGACTGGATGATTTTTCGAGGTCACTTCCATCTCCTGCCATTCTGTGATTCCTATGATAAAAGAGAGAAATATTTAGAATATTCTCTATAGAGCAAGTGCTGCCTGCAATCTTTTTTTTTTTTTTTTGCAATATATTTTACAAACTAAACCATTCACACCCCCCCCCAAATGCAAGATCCTAAAATGCTTGTTCAGATCTCAGTACATTCTTCGCAGGGAATAAGAAGCAGAAAATCTAAATGCATCTCCACACCAGCAAAATTGCTCTGCATAGAGATTTAATTTCCATGACATTCTCCACTGAGTGGTGAATAATTTGATCTGGAATCAGAAGGATTTCTTTGTGACTAGTGAGAAATTAATACTCTCTTTTCCAACAGCTCTCACCCTTTATAGCTGATATATATTTAATGTGCTTTGACCTAGAACTGTGGCAGCAAGGATAAAAGCCTTCTCTCTGTTTCATGTAGCACCTCTGCACTAAAGCGTTTTGCTACCAAATTCAATCATAGAATCATAGGGGTTGGAAGGGACCTCTGGAAATCATCGAGTCCACCTTCCCTCCCCTGCCCGGGCCCTCAACCAAAGCAGGATCATCCAGGGCAGGTCACACAGGAACACATCTGGATGGGTTTGGAAATTCTCTAGAGAAGATTCCACAACCTCTCTGGGCAGCCTGCTCCAGGGCTCCAGCACCCCCACAGCAAAGAAGATTTTCCTTACATTGGGATGGAACTTCCTGTGTTCCTGTTTGTGTCCATTGCCCCTTGTCCTGTCACAGGACACCATTAAAAAGATCCTGGCCCCTTATTTTTAAGAACCTCCCTTCAGATATTTGTAAGCATTCAGAAGATCTCCTCTCAGCCTTCTCTTTCCTAAAAAAGAGGAATTTTTGTTGATTACTCAACCTGATCTACCTAAACTGCCCGCTGACAATTAATCAAATTAGTGACAGGGTGAAATCTCCAACTGGTCAAGAGCAACACAAGACTGCATTAGCTGACTACTATGATTCTTGTTGACTACCACTAATCAATTAATTTCCTCCACTTGCTCTATTTGACTTCTTTACTCACACTTTGATAAGGAAACTTAATTAAGCTCATTAAGTGGGACTTAAACATCCCCATTTGCTAATCAAAGCCGATATGAGAAGCACACTCTTGGATTATATTTACCTTTGTATTTATCTGTTCTTTTCCTGTACTGTAATTGCATCTCTAATAACTGCATATCTCTAAAGATATCTCTCTTTAGGGTTTAAAATGTGCTGATAAAAAAGTTTATTTCATGTCTGAAATCCAGGAAGTTTCGTTAGAACAGACTGTTAAATTAACCGTTCCACTTAAAACCAAAAGACAAAATTATCTCCAGATCACAGAATCCTAGAATGGCTCATGTTGGAATAGATCATCTACTTCAATCTCCCCACCATGGGCAGGGATAGCTCTCAACTAGGCTCAGCTGCTCAAGGCCTTATCCAACCTGGCCTTGAACATCCCGAGGGAGAAGGCAGCCATTGCCTCCCTGGGCAGCCTATTCCAGAATCTCACCACCCTCATGCTGAAGAACTTCTTCCTGAGCTCCAGTCTAACACTGCTCTGCGCCAGCTTCAAATCATTCCCCCTTAGGAAAAGTCCCTCTGCAGCCTTCCTGCAGGTTGTTGAAAAGGGAACAGTCTCAAGCTGCACCAGGGGTGGGTTTAGATGGGATTTCAGGAACTATGTCTTTCCTGCAAGAGTATTCAGGCATTGGAACAGGCTTTCTGGGGAGGTGGTGGAGTAACCACCCTGGAGGTTTCTGACCTTTTCGTGGCTTTTTGATGATCTGTGTGCCTTCAGGCTTGCTTGTCTTCAGGAGATGCAGGTTGCTGCAGGTGCAGACAGATGTCTTGCAATGTGTCTCAGCAGATCTCTATCTCATGCTGATAATTGCATGAAGACAATTCAAGTTGCTCCTGGAAAGACTCAAAATGGCTCCAGGGTGGAATATACCTTATATTACTATATAACAATAATAAGGCATTATAGGCACGGATGATGCAGAACACAGAATAACAGCAAAGTCATGGCAGAAGCATTAGCATGGCAAAGGCACGCTGTGTTATGTGCTTATCTGCATATATGTCAATGCCTGAGATTGACTGGACCCTTTTGGACATTAGCATATCCAAGCAGAGTGGCAGTAAGCTAAGTTTTACCATACTGGGGTGAAAGCATAGGTTTGCTTATACCATATTGGTGGAAGAGCATAGGCCCAGCACACACTTAGTGCAAGGCCAGCACATGCAACTTGTTTACCACAGGTTGCAAGCAGGAGAAATACAAGTTACATAAGCCAGAGTGCTCGGACTCCATGGCACCATGTCTTTTGTGTCTTTTCCCACCGTTGCTTCTTCTCCCAAAACAAAGGGAAGGCAAAAAAAAAGAAGTCTGGGTAATCCAGGACACGTACAGGCCTATTTTGACCTTTCAGGTCAACCACGACACATTGGTACCAGTTTTGCTGTTTCAAAAATCCCTTTGAATTTCAAACTATAGATGTATGTATTGGGTTGAGGCTAGCTGCCCCCACCCTGAGCCCAAAAGCCCAATAAAGAGTCAAAACGATTTGGAAGTAAAAAGGATAAACTTTAACAACAAGTAAGGGGAAAGGTTTTTTTTTTTTTTACAAAAGGTGGGAGAAAGGGAAACAAGCTTTGGGATATGGGGAATNTGGAGAAGAGAGAGAGAGCCCGCGGGGGACTGGGTTCCCCCTCTTATAGTCCCAAAATCCTAGCAGGAAGTGGGAGTGTCTAACCATGCAACCTGGGAAAAGGGTGAAACCATTCCTTGGGAAAAGACAGGGGGCGCCAGGGGGGCTTAACCCTTCACAATGTATCCTCTGCCTTTCTCTGCTGAGGAGAGGTCAGCAGGTGATGGAACAACTGCTGTAGTTTAGTCCCAGGTGCAGGCTGAGCAGGGACACTGTGCCTAGTTGGTTATATAAACCATGTGTGATGGTTTGGGAGTTAGCTGCCTCACTGCACGTTTGAATTCACCCACACTAGACTCAGCCAGGTGGAAGATGAGGAATGAAGCTTTATATTCACAGTTTAGCACAATATACAAACAGATATTTACAATATATTACAGATATTTAGAGCTATATATAGAAATATACAAGTAATACAGAAACACAATACCCCTCCCAGAGATCAGAGTCCCCAAGAGGGGTTCACAACCATCCCAACCCACCTCCTAATCTTATCCCAGGATCTGCCTTACATGCAAAGTTAACAGGTAAGATTGACCAGGGGAGTTAAAAGCTGAATTGATTCATTGGGTTACACAGATCCTACTGCAAGCCAGGGAGAAAGAGAGACCAACAGCCAGAGCTCAGACCAGAGTGACTCTGTCTTATCTAGATTTAAGTCCTTGCTTTAGTACATCTCAGTATATCTATGAGTGAAGTGGACATCACCGTTATTTTCTTTTCACAGCCTATAATCTAATTTATCTTATTAAAATATTCCAATTAGCCTCAAGCCAGCACACCACTTGTGATCTAAAACTTATACATATAGGTAATGCTACTCATGGGAGTGTGAGGAAGGCTTTTTCCTTACACCCCTGACTGTAGGAGAGCCAGAGACCTCCAGAATACAGTAGCTGAGATACTGTAATTTGTTGTCATGAGTCAAGGTCTTGTAGCATCCTCCCAGAGCAACAGGCTGCTTATGCCTTGGATGGATGAAGACTAGACCAAAAAATGTTTTGGTTGGCTGAATATGGAGAGATGTGGTGGATGGAGTTGAGTCCAGCTGGTGGTCAGCCACAAGTGGTGCCCTCCAGGGCTCAGTGCTGGGGCCAATTCTGTCTGATGTCTTTGTCAATTACCTGGATGAGGGGATTGAGGTAGTCTCAGTAAGTTTATAGATGACACTAAAATGGGAACAAGTGTTGGCCTGCCTGAGAGTAGAAAGGCTAGAGAGCAACCTGACATGGCTGGATCAATGGGCCAAGGTCAGTGGCGTGAGATTCAAGAAGGCCAAGCAATAACCCCATGAGGGGTTGCCATGGCAACAACCCCATGAGGACTCCAGGATTGGGGTGGAGTGTCTTGTTGAAAAGGACCTGGAGATGCAGGGTGTGCCTGGGTGACCAAGGAAGCCAAGACCATCGTGGAATGGATCAGCAATATTGTGACCAGGAGGACCAGGGAAGTGATTGTCCCTCTCTACTCAGCACTGGTGAGGCCACATCCCAAGTCATGGGTTCAGTTTTGGGTCTCTGCTACAAGGAAAACATCAAGATGCTGGACCATGTCCAGACAAGGACAATGATGCTAGAGTCTGGTGAGGAGCAGCTGAGGGAACTGGAGTTGTTTAGAGTGGAGGAAAGGAGGTTGAGTGGAGACCTTCTCAGTCTCTACAACTCATTTTCTCGGTAATTTATGTTGTGGGATTAGAAGTGGAAGCTGCTTACTTAACTATTGAGGGGTTTAAATTGTAAATAAGATTGTGGAAGGCAGAGAGATGGAGCCTACTGAAAATGGGTTTTGAAAAATTTCCCAGCCTGGTTTCCAGAGGACTTGCTCAGTATAAAGGTCCTCCACCAGCAGATGTTTCTAGTTGCATTCTTAAACTGAAACGCTTTTATTCAGAGTCTGCAACACAGGAAATACCCTTCAGCTAAGGGCACCAGCTGCAAAGCACTCAGATGAGCTTCAAACATTTATCCAGTGATTGGCAGACTTTTTTTGCCTGCTCAGACCTTAGAAAGTTTGTCTTACTTTTTTTTTTTTTTTTTTCCCCCATGTAAAAAGGACATTTTAGCTGGTGTAAGTCCTAAAATAAACTTCAAACCATTTTGACCATTCATGTACTGCTGTGGTGTAGATGTAGTGCTTGGTGCTTAGTCAAGGACTTTTCAGTGTTAGGCTGCTGATTGGACTTGATGATCTTGAAGGTCTTTTCAAAGGTAATTCTGAGATAGTGGCCTGAAAGGAAAGACTGTGGGCACCTTCAGTACAAGCTGATGTAGTTTCAATGAGCAGGTAATAAACGTCTGTCACCTAAAGACTGCTGGAAAGAGCAGTGTGCTGCCATCCTGTATCTCAACAGAGTAATTGCTTACAGCCTTGGACAGTAACACAACCAGGCTGGAATTTCACTGCAAATTATCTGATATTTCTCACTCTTTTTTCTTTAAAAAGAATCTGCCCCTGTCCCACTGATATTGCAAGAGTGTGATAATATTTCACTAGTAGGAGAGGACTACCTGGGAGCTACTCAGTCTGGAATTGTGCTGTTTTTCTATAGCCAGAAATAAAAGGAAAGAAAATAAAAACACCACAGTAAAAACTCTTATTACCAAAATTACCTAGATATTCCTTTTCTACACAGAGCTATGATTTCATTTTGGGAAACTATAGAAAAAGGTTAGTAGATTATTCTTTTCTCCCCCAGCTAATTGCCATAAATTGGACCTGAGTGCTACTCCACAGATGGTTTCCATCACCACAGACACTGGAGGAGACATGGGAGGACCATCAAGCACTCAGCTCTTGGACAAAAAGTTTTGTTGAGACCTTGGCTTGTTTCTTCTCTGCTCTTACGATGCTTCCATGCATGGCCAAACAAACACTTTTAAGCAGGAAGAATATTTCAGTCTCAGTGCTTAGGTAACTTGTGTCACACAGCAGCAGGGCTGTCATTCTGCCCCAGTCTCATGATATGGTGAGAGTGTGATAATCTTTCACTAGTGTTGCGAGATGTCAATTTAATTAGTGTTGATATCCGCAGAGGGGGGTCCTGGAGTCCCCCGGGTTCTTTGGATACGCGGTTGGAAGGAATAAATGCACGAATTGCTTATAACGCCGAATAAACAGTTTAACAGTCAGAATTTAGGGAACAGAGAGCTCACATACAAACAGACCCCAGACACGCCTATAAAACCCGTGGGGCTTCTTCCCGAGAGAAAGGGAAAGAAAGAAGGACTGACTTATTCCGGATAGGAAGAGAAGGAGAGAGAGAAGGAGGGGTTTGCCTTGCCACTTCTCTCTTAAGCTGCAATGCCGCTGCTGCCTTTGCTGCTGCACGTGGCTGGAACTCCTCACAGGATGAGGGGAGAACAAAGAAGAACCTCTAACGGTCGCTGGACCCTGCCTAAATACCCCTAGGGGCGCATGAAACTGACCAATAGGTATCCAGCATTCACTGACTGACCAATTGGTTCAGAATAGTCCCACGCATATGTGCAGCCTGAGGTCTCCCTGGGTCCCAGGGCCACGTGGTGTGCCCCCCGCCCCTCTACCCCTCCCGGACCTTGTGACAGAAGGGGGAGGGGGGAACCCCAGGGGCCGACCCAACTCCGGGCATTAAATCACGCCCATAGCAGGACAATTAGTAGGAGAGGACTACCTGGGAGCTACTTGGTCTGGAATTGTCCTGTTTGTTTCTAGCCAGAAAGAATAGGAAAATTAAAACAGTGAGAGGGGGAGCTGAGAGACAACCATCTGGGCATGAGCCAGCAGTGTGCCCAGCTGGCACAAAGGGCCAATAGCATCTTGGCCAGTATCAAAAGAAGTGTGGGCATCAGCACCAGGGCTGTCATTCTGTGCTGGCACTGGGCAGGCCACACCTCGAGCACTGTGTGCAGCTCTGGGCCCTCACTGCAAGAGAGGCTGGAGGGGCTGGAGCGGGGCTAGAGGAGAGCAACAGGACTGGGTGTGGCGGTTTAGCAGTTACCTGCCCCCCTCCCCCGCCTTTTGATATAAACCCGGCTAGAACTCAGAACACCGGAAGTTGATAAATGAAGCTTTATATTTACAGCAATGCACAATATACAAGCAAATATTTACAATGTATAACATATATTTACAAATATATACAGTGAAAAGGTAATGCAGAATCACCACAGCCCTCTCAGAGATCAAAATCCCCAAGAGGGGTAACCAACCACCCCTACCACCTTTACCCCCTTCCCCCATCTTATCTCACCACCTGTTGATGGCACAGATAAGCCGAGGTAGATTGGCCAGGGGGAAAGAAGTAGTAGGAAAGAAGTTAGTAGAATTATTAAGAATCAGCTCCAAAAGGCAGAGACAAAAGGAACCATGCAAGAGAAGCAGCCACAGCCCAGAGAGGCCTGAAACCACTGAAGTATCTATGTTTGGGTTACACTTTTTTAAATGATTTTTTTTTTCTTTCTCAGTAAAGCTCTGGGTGAAGTGACATACTGTGTTTTCCTCTCTCAGCCAATAGTCTAATCTCTCACTCAAATTCTCCAAATAGTTCAAACCAGCACACTGGGGAAGAGACTGGAGAGGAAGGCTGCTGAGGAGAGGCTGAGGGAGTTGGGGGTGTGCAGCCTGGAGAAGAGGAGACTCAGGGGGGACCTTAGCACTCTCTGCAGCTGCCTGAACTGAAGTTGCAGGCAGGTGGGGGTCAGGCTCTGCTTCCAGGCAGTTTGTGCCAAGAGGAGAGGGCATGGCATAGGAAGCACTTCCTGCTGGAAAGGGGAATTAGAGACTGGAATAGAGTGCCCAGGGAGGTGGTGGAGTCACCATCCCTAAAGGTGTTTAAGGACATATTGGCTGTGGCAGTCAGTACCATGGTCTGGTTGCTGTGGTGGTGTTAGGTCATTGGCTGAGATGATCTCAGAGGTCTATTCCAGCCTTAATAATCCTGTGATTCTCTGATATAGAAACCAAGATGCCTCCTGGAAGAGAACTTTAGTTCAGAAGTTCAAATCACAGAATCATGGAATGTAAGGGGTTGGAAGGGACCTCCAAAGGTTGAGTCTAACCCCCCTATCAAGACAGGATGACCTAGGGCAGGTCATATACAAACATGTCCAGATTGGTCTTGAATGTCTTCAGAGAATGAGACTCCACAACCTCTCTGGGCAGCCTGCTCTAGGGCTGCAGCACTCTCACAACAAAGAAGTTTTTTTTTATCGTGTTGAGATGGAACCTCCTGCGTTCCCTTTTGTGTCCACTGCCACTTGTGCTGTGATAGGACAAAAAAGAGCTTGTCCCCTTCCTGACACCCATCCCTTAGACATTTATGAACATAAATAGCCCAATGTTAAACAGTCCCAGGGCTCTCAGCCTTTTCTCCTGAGACAAGATATTCCACTCCCTTCATCATCCTCAAAGGCTCTGTGAAACAGTCTCTAGTAGATCCTTGTCTCTCTTGAATGAGGAACCCAAAACTGGACACAATACTCCAGATGTGGTCTCAGCAGGCAGAGTGGATGAGGAAGAGAACCACCCTTGACCTGCTGGCCACACTTTCCTTAATGTACTTTAACATCTCCTTTGCCTTCTTGGCCACAGAGACACATTGCTGTCCCATGGATATAATTATTATGGTAACAGCCTGTTATTTTCTATAGTCACCAGACACTATATTAATTAATTTTGGGTTAGTTTGAGCAAATAAAGCATGGAAATATTATTTTCTTTCCCCTTTTAAGTATGGAAATCCTTTTAAAACATTCTATGACTATTTGTTTTTAGAAAAGGGAAAACAATATTCCAAGTGTTTAAGAGAAACACTAAATGGCTGAAGCCCTGCCAAGTGTTATCATGAGCAATGTGCCTCTGTAGCCAAGAAGGGCAATGGAATCCTGGGGGACATTAAGAAGAATGTGGCCAGCAGATCCAGGGAGGTTCTCCTCCCCATCTACTCTGCCCTGCTGAGGCTCCACATGGAATATTAGACCCAGTTCTGGGCTACTCAGTTCAAGAGGGACAGGAATCTACTAGAGAGAGTCCAACAGAGGGCTCCAAGGAGCACTGCCTGATGAGGAGAGGCTGAGAGCCCTGGGGCTATTCAGTCTGCAGAGGATAAAGCTGAGAGGGTATCTGAGCAATGTCTATCAAGAGCTGAGGGCTGGGGGTCAGGAAGGCACAGGGACAGCCTCTCCTCACTTGTGCCCTGCCACAGGACAAGGGGCAAGGGATGGAAACTGCAACACAGGAAGTTGAACCTCAAGAGAAGGAAGAACTTCTTTGCTGTAAGGGTTACAGAGCAGTGGCACAGGCTGCCTAGAGAAGTTGCAGAGTCTCCTTCTCTGGAGCCCTTCCAGCCCTGTCAGGACGTGTTCCTGTGCCACCTGTGCTAGATTCTCTGGTCCTGCTGTGGCAGGGGTGTTGGACAGGAAGCTCTCCAGAGGTCACGTCCAATCCCTAATATCCGGTGAATGGGAAAACTCACTTTATTAGAAGGCACTTCTGTATCTTGTTCCGTTTTGGGAGGAATAGAGCAGCTTGAAAAACCTTGGAATACATTCTATGATTCAATTTTTTTTTTTTTTTTTTTTTTTTT